>OY735872.1:600000-795000 GCA_963506565.1 Tachystola acroxantha
CCAAAAAAAAAATGAACTCGACAGTTCGTCATTTGCCAATGTCATGTTACAGGAAATTCAATATATTCAATAGTCTTCTATCTTCCTCCAGCGGAGTCGCAGTAGCGTCTTCACCCTGGGTAGCCGCGTCTTCATATCTTCATCCAGAGGAGTCGCCGTAGCGTCATCACTCTGGACGAAGCAGCTCGACAGTCACGTTCACTCCCGAGCTTGTAGCGGGAACTCTTGATAAAAGCTTGAAACTTCAATTCTTGCATAAATAATCCAATAACTTCACCGTACTGTCATTCGCAAACATTTTCTGATTAATTTAACGCGATATTAAACACAAAATAGTCCCTGTAGACATTAAAAGGAAAATATCAAATAATTTCGTAACCGTCGTTTCCCGCCATTTTCAAGAGATCTCATCGGTGATGCTTATGTCAAATTCTTTTGAGGAATCCGAAAAAATGACTTCGATTTTTTTAATTTATGGCATGGCCCAATGGCATCGGCCAAAATGTCTTTGAATTCAACATTGTACATAAGTTTAGTACATTTAAAATTGGCGAGGTCTTGAAAAAGAGTCAAGTACGGTCTACTACAAACCGACGAGCATTCATGAAGAGATTGATGAATGTGGAGGAGGCAAGGGTTGTGTGCCAGGATCACAGCAGATGGCAGCCCATCGTCTCTGCCTACCCCTACGGGAATCAGGCGTGAGTTTATAATAATAATTAGTACAATTTTTCCAAATGAGCTTAGCTCGTAGATTTCACGGCACAAAGGCTCCGAGGCAATATTTTGTTAAACTTGAAATTAAACAAGATCATCTAAGAAGCAAAAAGTTAAGAGTTAAGCCCGAAGTTTGCTTTTGTTTTTAGTTCACCGACAGGGAAGGTATTGTATCGCTAAGGGCGCCGTGCTAACACGAAATCACTTAAGCGAAAGTTGAAATTACATAAATGAGTTCTTACCTATTTAGGATTGGGGAACTTAGGCTCAAACTGGCAATTTTGGAGGTAGGTATATATATTCTCAGGTTAATGTTAAGCGAAGCCTTAACAACAACATATGCGCGTATTTTCAGTTTTTCTACGAAGGCTACGGCACATACTACTAAAATATACAGGGTGTCCCGTTAATAGTGGTCCAGACTAAGGGTACGAATACACAAGGACATGCTCTATCAGAATAATCCAACATACCTATTTTTTTAAGATTGGCGGCGCTAGTTGGCTCTATGAAGGCCCTTAATTACCTACTTAATAACTACGTAGTTACATAAATAGGTAAGTAGGAACCGGCGACATACACCATGCATCATGCATGCCTATCGTTTGTTGTTCTGGTGTTATGTTGTGTTCCTATGAATAAGTACGTAAATATTTTTAA
Source organism: Tachystola acroxantha (assembly GCA_963506565.1). Lineage (NCBI taxonomy): Eukaryota > Metazoa > Arthropoda > Insecta > Lepidoptera > Oecophoridae > Tachystola > Tachystola acroxantha. The sequence goes on from OY735872.1 coordinate 601,378, forward strand.
ATGACATTGCCACATTTCAATGGAGCTTTGCCCCGCCTACAAAACTACGTGACCATTGAAGCGGTACCTATCATTTTGTTGGGGACTTATTACAGGTTTCATATTGCATAATCATAATCAATATCATTTTCTACTACTCTCGCAACTCCTATAGAAGAATAACAAAAACAATGAATAAATCGCTTCGATTTCTTACTATTTTCAGAATTTTTAATTAAGCTGTTTTTTTCTTGTACAAAACTTTAATTTAAACCAATAATTTTAATAAAAAACGGAGATATTTTTACATTTATTCGTTATCTTGTACAACTTGCGGTTGATGGTGGGGCAGAATCTGGCATTGTCATTTAAAAAATGTTAATATGCAAAAATGTACACAACTTACAATAAAGACTTAGACTGAAGTTGGCGACTTCGGCGAGAATCGAACTCGTGACCTCCGAAGTCGTAACCGTTCCGTCACAGGGACCGTCATAGGCAATTAAGACATTTATTATACAGTAACTATTTTACGTTATTAATGATCTACATCGTCAGAGATCAAAGCGAGCGTAATTTTTTACCGTCCCAGTTGAGCTAAGCCCTAATTAGATTAGTTCCCGGGACCGAGACGTCTTCAACGGTACATTTTATATCATTGCGACGACGAGATTCTAGAAAGTAAATAGGTAAGGACGCCTATTGATAAATCTTTAATGAAAATATATATGTTTATTTCAAAAGGTACAATATAAAATAAAAAAACAACTATTCAATATTTAAAAAACCTAATCTAAACTATTTTTAAAAAAAATTATTGCAGGAAGAGTACCCAAGACACTGGCAGCGTGACCTCGCTGGATCGCGATGCTAATCCGTTGCGCGAGGTAGCTGCCAGCTCTTGGGTCACCAGTGGCATCTACTACTCGTAGATGTCATTAATTAATTTATTTATTAATGACATTAATCTTTAATTAATTTATTTATATATTTTTCCATTTCAATGTTACTTAGTAACATGGAGCAGAAACTAAGTAAGCTTATTTAGCTGATATATTACCCGATTGCGCAAGAAGGAGGGTAATGTATGTATGTAAGAATGTATGTGTGTATGCCCTTTGGCACTACAGCCTAAACGGCTTGATGGATTTTAACATATGAGGTGTCGTTAGATTCGTCTTGATTGTAGAAGTGACATATACTAGAAAAATATAATCAAAGCGGCTTAAATTTTTGGCTACAGGCAATAATATTTCTATATTAATATTTAAAACGTGAAGATATCCCAACCAAATATCCACTCAGATCAAACCGCAAAACAAAAATAGTACCAGTTACAATCTCTCGGTTGAATCTCCACTTATCAGGTACATTGAACATGTCCATAAAAATATATAATCATCTTCCAAACGAAATAAAAAATGCAACAAATGAAAAAACATTCACACGACTGCTAAAACAACACCTACATGCTAAATGCTATTACAGAGTAGATGAATTTCTAAATGAGAAAATATAATAAACAATCGCTACCTACTACCTCTTAGTAACTACAATTTACTTTATATTTGAAGAAGAAATGTCGTCTCTCTCTTGTATTGCTGTGCCTAAACAAGGTCCATAAAGAACATTGTAACATTTTAATGTTAAGTATGTGAACATCTGTATTATAACTTATGGAATGCAATAAATATATTGAGTATTGAGTATATAACCATTTAACTATATTTTATAAAGTAACCCACTGTGACATTCTAAAGGCGGTCGGAGACAAGTAAAAATAGCCCTGTAATGAGAGTACTGTCAGCCCTGCAAAGAGGATCTATCAAATCTATGCAGCAATAAACCGCAGATGGAATAAGCCATATTTACATCGAAAACTCCGCTCTTCCATGTCAAATTTTCGCGTCTCTACCACTTATTTGTTTTGCCATTGTTACCCATATGTATGTCATATGGATTTTGGTGTATGAGGTATCGTTAGATTCGTCTTCATTACGGGAGTGTCATAGGGTATATATAAACTTTAATCAAAAGTGAATAGTTTGTTTGCAGTCGGTTTTTTTTAAAATAATTGGAATTTTCAATAGAAATATTAATTAGATAAAACGGGAATTACCGTGTTAAACATTTATTATTGATGTCTCGATATTTCGACAGCATTGCAGCCATCATGGTCACGAGTAGATAATATCGAGACATCAATAATAAATGTTTAACACGGTAATTCCCGTTTTATCTAATTAATATGTATACAAACCGTGAAAGTTTAAAAAGTGATTTTCAATAGAAGTCGAATGTAAAAGCAGATGTCTCTTTCTGGCGTATCGGAGTGAAAGTGATAACAAGAGCGGAGAGTCGGAGACCTGCTACCTAATTGTGGAACTGACAGTCAGGAAACCCATTCCAATTTATGTACTCCAAAGTCAAATCTCTTTATTGCAAATAAGCACGTTGTGTACATTGCACGTCAACATATTTTTTTAATTTACATTTACACCACTTTGCAAGGAAAAGGTGCCAACGCTGAGGAGAAAAAGTGGCAATAAACTCTCAGCAGCACATCTTTTAAAATAATAACAACATAATTACTTAATAACTAGGTACATAATTAACTATTACTATAATTAATAATCTACACTCTATCCTTCATGCGGAACCGGCGACACACACCATGCATGTTCATCGTTTAAATAGTCATCTATTCTGTAATAATTGATGGCTTTCAATAGTAACATAAAAATTCTGGCTGGACACAGCAACCGTGCAATGGATTATAAAAATGGGAATGTGCTTGCTGTCACTGTCTGGTTCACAATTGGAGTCTGATCCCCACATAGAATGCACTTCAGACTCTCTCCATAGAGCTCAGTGTTTGTTCCGTCATGATCAAATCCATCAAACGCCCTCCAAATTCCAATCGTGGGATTGTAATCAATCATCGATACAATCGAAAAGTAATTATAGGCGCTCGTCGGGGAAGTCCCGGCGCCTCTTAATTTGGGCTAAAGTGGTAACTTTGAGGACGAGTGCTGGGAAATTACAAGATGGCGTTTATAATCAGTTTAATCACAGATAAAAATAGAACAAAGATGGTATTTATTACAAAAGTATTAAAAAGTACTATAATAGTAGCCATACGCGGTTAGTTTCATAATTGGTGTAGGTACTTATTATAAGTACATGATAAAAATACAGAATGGATCACATTTTAAGCATTTGATAAATTAAATTTTATTTATTTTATTAATGGACTCGACAGTTCGTCATTTGCCAATGTCATGTTACAGAAAATTCAATATATAATAGTCTTCTATCTTCCTCCAGAGCCCTGGGTAGCCGCGTCTTCCTCCAGAGGAGTCGCCGTAGCGTCATCACTCTGGACGAAGCAGCTCGACAGTCACGTTCACTCCCGAGCTAGTAGCGAGACTCTTGATAAAAGCTTGAAACTTCAGATCTTGCTCAAATTATCCAATAAATTCACCATACTGTCACTCGCGAACATTTTCCTGATTAACTTAACGTGATATTAAACACAAAATATACACTTATAACATTAATTATCAAATAATTTTGCAACCGTCGTTTCCCGCCATTTTTAAAAGAACCCTTCATCTTCCTTTCATTTAAGATGCTATATGATATGTTATATAGGAAAAAAGTTCGATTCCCTTTTTGTCTGTTTGTCTGTGACTTTGTGCAAGTATCACGCCATAACTACTGAAGGGATTTTGATGGGAGTTTCACTAGGGCATAGCTGAAATATCCGGACAGCTCATAGGCTACAAGCCATGGCGGTATGTGATGTGGAAACAAGGATCCAGAGAGGAAGATCTGCCTCCTGATCTCCTCCATCCTCCTCCTCTACGCAAACCAAGTTGAGGGGTACAGCTAGTTAAAAATAAAACCTTGTCTTCTTTCAGTAAAATATCCTATGTACTTCTGTGGGACGCCCTAGTATCTCCTTGGCCTTATATTGTCTTTGATTAACATGCCAACTGCCAAACACTACTCACTCCTCCCTACACGTAGTCTGCACTAACTAGATTTACATACAAGGCGATTCCAAACAATGTTAGTTGCTGAGGATCAATGTGGATGCCTGCACACGAGCCAATTACATGGCCCGGTACAGTACGCCACGATGATCACACGGTACAAATGTTTATACGGCTCAAGTAACGGAAACTGAATACATTGACTGGATTGTGGGGAGGGTTGTATAGCTATACAATGGTGGGGTCCATTGAGTGAGACGCAGTGGATAGGAAATTGGACGGTTTGGGTGATACTTCCTTTAGCGTTATGGTGCCCTAGTACATGGACGCTATAGTGGAGCCGCCGAGAAAAACCCGATATGACGTTTGGGGAAGGTGCGGCCGACATAACTTTGAAACGGGGCACAAGTTACGGATTAATAATTATTGTCTTGAATTCTCATTTACGTAATCCATTTTGTACAAAAATAATAAAATTTATGAATTTCGTAATATCAACAGAGTAAATTCACATTCTTTCTTATGAAAAAATTTGATTTAGTTTTCCATGAAGCACAGTTACAATGTTATGTCGTCCGAATTAAATCGTAGAGAAGGGATTAAAATACTAAGTGACGATATTTGGTATCAGTTACTAATATCGCTATTATATCATCACAGGAAAATTCTTTTTCGTTACTTTCGTTCAGCCTTAATTTCAGAATGAAACTGGTGTGATGGATATCTTTGTATCAAATTAAATACAAAACAGTTAAAAATAAATCTTTAGTAAGGAAAGCCGCCGACAAAAGCTAGTCAATTACTAACACGTTACCTATGGGTACATCACTATTAACGTCATATTGTCATGTGTCATATCGGGCCTATTAAAACGGCCGTACTATAGTAAGAAAAGGCTAATGTGGAAATAACGCGAATGAACGCTTATATCGGCTTATATGAACCATGTTGGTGTTATGATATCCTAGTACCACAATACTGTTTTCTTAGCAAATGTCAATCAAATACTTTTCTTTTCTACTTCATCATCAGTCTATTTATATTGCCCCACTGCTCGGGCACAAACCTTCCTTTACATCGAGGGAGCTGGGGCCATGATCCACCACGCGGGCCAAATGCGGATTGGCGGCTCTCACATGCCTTAGATTTTTTTCTTCTTCTAGGGCATGCAGGTTTCATTACGATGTTTTCCTTCACCGTTTTGAGAGCACTAAGTAAAATGTACGTAAGTTTTTCCGTCGAAAAAACCGAGGATAACTCACCGGGTACATGGTCAAAGCTGACGTAACTATTTTATTTTTCAACCAATTTCGATTAAAAGTTTTCACAGATATTGAGCTACAAATACAATTTAAGTTTATTTTGTAAAATAATTGTAAATAATTAAATTAAAAAAAAATTAACACAAATAAATTATGTTAGTTTTTAATGGGCCACATTCAGAGGCCTCTATAAATTCTCCGGGGCCCCACAATACCCTAAGTCCGTCAATACGTAAACAGTTTCCTCATGCAAATCTTATGCGAGCGTAAATTGTACACGTGTAGGTACGTAGGGGCATTGTCGCGCGACACTCGGCCGTTAAATTTATCGCGCGAATTAATTCGTAATGAGTCGTGTGTGCCCCCGTCGCCTCGCCTCGGCAACCCTTCGCATTTCTTGCCAGGGTCCATGCTAGAGCTCGCAGGAGGGGCGCTAATAATTAGGAGGGCGATAATGTAAGAAATTTTGAGCTAGGAAGTAGTCAATACAAGTGTTACCAGAGTCGATGCTGGGCACCTGTTTTAGGGGCGCTATTAATTAGAAGGGTAATTTTATAATATTTTATTTACCCAATTGATTATTTTAATGTTAATTATTTTAATTTTTATGAATAAATTGTAAAATAGTGTTTCAACTGAAAAAAAAATTAGAAGAGGCGAGGTTACTAAATTTCTCCTCACCACTGAGTACCTAAGCTCGACTCCACCACAATGGTCCCCGAATGAATATCGAACCTGCGATGCTATTTATTGATTGATGCTTTCAACTCTAGATTTTATGGCGTGAAATTAGAGAATTTAATTTGAGTTACAACACATTTGAGTTACATCGCCTCACATGGATTATATTATTTATATTAGTTTATTGTTTCTAATATTTTTTTGTATCTTCTTTCGTGTACAATAAAGTAATAATAATAATGGATCATTCTCCGGCCACGTTTCGCATCTATTCGTTTTATACCTGACCTGCTACAGGATTTTTATTTGTATACTTACTTAAGTGTATTGTTAGTTTATTAACGTGATCAAGTGTATCACGTTTTAAACTTTCACGGTTTGTATACATATTAATTAGATAAAACGGGAATTACCGTGACCATGATGGCTGCAATGCTGTCGAAATATCGAGACATCAATAATAAATGTTTAACACGGTAATTCTCGTTTTATCTAATTGATGATGATGATGATATCCTCCTCGTCGTATCCGATGACGGCGACTCCCACTAACTCCTGGCGTGTGCTCGAAGGTGGCTGGCGAATCCAAACTTCGTCTTGAACACTCGGTCGCACTGAGCACAGAAGAGCTGTCCGGAACTGTTCCTGGTGTAGTTGTACGAAGGCTTGGGGCGGGTCTTCCGTATATGGCGCCTTGCGTCCAGGTCCTCAAGTCGAAGCTCCTCGAAGCTGTCAAGACCATTTTTGACGGCCGAGCGCCATCCCGAAACTCCTCCCACCGATCATAATGAATACCGCAAGAGTTAAAGTTCCGCTTCAGTACATCCTTGTAGCGCAGGTATTGTCCGCCCGAATTCCGTTTCCCGCACGAGGGTTCCGAGTAGAACACGGACCTGGGCAATATGGCCAAACCATCTAAGTTGACTCTTATTATTTTATCTAATTAATATGTGATCAAGTGTGCCGAAGTGTTCCTATAAATGAGTATGAGACACTTTTCTAAAATCGATAACCTTAATCGCTCTAAAGCGAACTGATTCAATGTTTAACATCCTGGGCGCTAATTCCTAGCTGAGACCCTGTTTTTTAACCCATTCCAAGGCAACACTTGAAGATAACAGAAACATTACTTATGTGGGATTTTAATGAGGAGAAATATTTCTCGCAGATGAAACAACCGTTTTTCGGAGCATTAATCATGGTCTAACCGCATAATAAGTCCTTTTTTCCACAATTTAATATATCTATAATCTTTGTTTCATTTAGTTCTGATTTTGATAATAAACTGTTGGTTAGTATATTTACATCAAGTAGTCTTTATTAAAAAGACCTCGGTGGCTCAGTGGTTGGGTCAATGGACTTGCAATACGGAGGTCCCAGGTTCGATTCCCAGCCAGGGCAGCCCTGTGTACCGATGAGTTATCCTCGGTTTTTCGACGGAAAAACTTACGTACATTTTACCGAGTGCTCTCAAAACGGCGAAGGAAAACATCGTGATGAAACCTTCATGCCGTAGAAGAATATTTTTTAAGGCATGTGAAATCCGCTAATCCGCACTAAGATCATGGTCTTTTTTAAGGTGAGCGCGCCACGCCTGCGTCGCCGCCGTGCCGGTGACGTTTCTTCGCGCACTTTAATTCTAAAAAAGTTCATTATTACAAAAAACATTACCTGCTTCCTTTCGTTAGTCGGGTAAATAAATAAATCTTCTTTTTGACTAACAACATAATATCCTAAGTCAGCCACGTGATCAAGACGAATCTAAAACCTCATGCATTAAGCTTTTTACGATAAAGAATAGGGGAATCGACAAATTGACATTTTAAAAAATATTACTCTATTTCCTTCGTCAGTTGGATAAAAATACCTCCTTCCTACATTATGAATATAGAAATGACATTGCCACATTTCAATGGAGCTTTGCCCCACCTACAAAACTACGTGACCATTTAAGATGTACCTATCATTTTGTTGGGGACTTATTACAGGTTTCATATTGCATAATCATAATCAGTATCATTTTCGACTACTCTCGCAACTCCTATAGAAGAATAACAAAAACAATGAATAATTCGCTTCGATTTCTTGCTATTTTCTGAATTCTTAATTAGGCTGTTTTTTTTCGACTCGCTTTGAAACCAATAATTTTAATAAAGAACGGAGATATTTTTACATTTATTCGTTATCTTGTACATCTTGCGGTTGATGGTGGGGCAGAATCTGCCATTGTCATTTGCATGAAACTTCAAATGGGACACATCCTGCAACAAAAAGGTCCCATAAATGTCCAATTGTTACAGCAATGTCGCTTCATGATGGATGAGACAAGATATAAAACATTCCCAAAAATCTCTGGTATCTGTTTCCAATTACATCCGTTGTACCTACACCAACATTTTAATTCAGCGAGCCCACAACAGCCTTATCTCACCCCCTTTGTGCCTTTGACAGGTTTTGTTTGAAAAACACAAAATGGCTTTCCGGTTTAAATATTCCGGGAACCTTGAAGGGTGGATCGGGCGTTAACCCTTTTTTATAACGAGCCCAACCCCTGCCTTTGACCTCACCTTTTGGGGCATCACTTAAGATGGCTACATGAAAAGTTGAAGAAGTTTAAGTTTAGGGGTGTATAGTTGACAGTAGTGGCTCCATCCATTTTCCAACACAAGTTTGGAATATTGTTCTCAGAGAAGAAGACATTGCCACATTTCAATGGAGCTTTGCCCCCACCTACAAAACTACGTGACCATTTAAGCTGTAAGTGCATTTTGTTGGGGACTTATTACAGGTTTCATATTGCATAATCATAATCAGTATCATTTTCTACTACTCTCGCAACTCCTATAGAAGAATAACAAAAACAATGAATAATAATCGCTTCGATTTCTTATTATTTTCTGAATTCTTAATTAAGCTGTTTTTTTTCGAATCGCAACTTGTACAGAATTTATTTTAAACCAATAATTTTAATAAAAAAACGGAGATCTTTTTACATTTATTCGTTATCTTGTACAATTTGCGGTTGATGGTGGGACAGAATCTCTAAATCAAAGTCAGGCAGAATCTCTATGTCAATTTCAATTTCACTTGGCTCCCATAGCCAAGTGAAGTGACTTTCGTTAACTTTAATAAGAAAATGTATAGAATTTACATTTGCTAACGAAAATGGTGCATGAGACATCTTTCTTTCTATTCTACAAGTAACAAGTCTCTTTGCTAGGCCCTCTGTATCGGAAGTCTTCAATCCTGAGGGCCGTCAAAGGCCTACTATTTTCTGTACCACCATTATTGTAATCCTTTCTAATACTCGCTAATACAAACAACCTCAAAGAAGTCTCCTTTGAAGATAGGAAGATGAGCAAAGACAATTAGAAGCCGACGTTATCACCAAGTAAATTGTAAGGACAATGACTAAAGCTGACGACTTCGAAGGGCCTTCCATGAGCCAACTAGCGCCGCCAATCTTAAAAAAAAAAATATCTTACTAATTATTATTATTTATTAAAACAGCTATGTACACAATCTTTATTAGGATAAATACTATTTTTTTAATATACAATACATAGCATAATTGCGACAAGCAAAGTTGTAGTTCACAAATGTGCCAAAATCGGCCGTTTTTCGCAATTATGCGAACTACAACTTACCGACATTGAATCACGGTATAAACAAGCATTTTAAAAATAGTATTTATCGTAATAAACAATGTGTACTAGCTTTTTTAATAAAATTGATTATTTGAATCACGCATTATCCATGCTCGGTGAATAAATTAGAACATGATGAAAAAATTCTTGCCGTGGGCAAAAATAGGAGCGCATCATCATAAATCATGTTTCTAACCGAATGTTAGACATGGTTGTCGGAATACTACTACTATAGTCCGATAGATGGAATTGCGTAACATACCCTTTAAGTATGTATAAAGCGATGAAGACTTTCGGTGGGCGTGGCGTGGCCTGTGGTGGCTCAGTTGGTAAGAGCGTGTCACGGAATGACAAGGTCGCAGGTTCAAGTCCTGCCCACAGCAAGAATTTTTTCATCATGTTCTAAAATTGATTATATTGGAAGATATTATTTTTTTAAGATTGGCGGCGCTAGTTGGCTCATGGAAGGAACTGCACGTTACTTACTCCCAAGATTCATAGAAATTAGAGAGTGAATCCACAATACCTAGTTGCCTTTGAAGTCGCGCTCATTTTCCCGGTTTTCCGGGTTTCTGCCTCAGCAGGATAATCCTGGCGACTCCTAAAGGGATTAGGCATGGCCCATAATCCTGGTTTTACCTACTCAAAGTACAGAATAATTTCATCATTTCTTTCTTCTAATGGGTTTATGCAATGGTGATTTGCTTTTATTGTATAGCATTTATTCCTTGACATCGTTAATATTTATGCTTATTTCTATTGCCTCAAAATCTTTATTAATAAGTTATTATTTGTTTTGACCATTATTAGTACTCAATGAATTTTATCCCATAAACTTTTTGACATACTTAAGTATAATTTAGATTGTTTCTATTCGTTATAATATTAATTTAATAACACTTTTTAAATGTTATACCTAACATTAATTTGTATTCATTTTGACTAAGCTATTTACTCTATTATTACCTGACGATCATTTTTACAAATATGACTATATTTGACATAATGTACTACCTATATTATTGTATAGTATTTTATTATGGAAAAATGAAATAAAGAAATCTAATCTATTGTATCAATCAAAAAAATTAAGTATTGAAGTATCAATCGAGATGTGAAGCAAATTGAATTGACAATCTCTTTGTGCGTACATGTTGGATTTTCATATCCGTCCGTCTGTCTGTCAATAGCTATATCTCAGAAACCCGTGGACGAATCAAGTTGAAATTAATACCAAATACTCAGATCTGCAACCTTATGCAGCGGTGAAAAAATCAAACATCTACGTCAACGCAATCAAGAGATATGGCCGTTTATGTCGCATTTTCTCGCATACTTGTATGAAAATGCAAAAAAAACTATAGGGTACTTCCCGTTGACCTAGAATCATGAAATTTGGCAAGAAGCTAGGTCTTATAGTACAAGTAGAGGAAAAAATCCGAATACTGAAAATGACAATGCCAGATTGACTTGTAATTGCCGGTTACCGATGGAGTCTTGAAGGAAGATTTTTTTATCTATGGAGAGAAATTTATTTATTTATATATTTACTCACATAAGTACAGCATTACTGCAGTCTAGACCACTGTGCAACTCATAATATCAACTTACAGAATAAAATGACAATGCCAGATTCTGCCCCACCATCAACCGCTAGATGTACAAGATAACGAATAAATGTAAAAATATCTCCGTTTTTTTATTAAACTTATTGGTTTAAAACAAAATCTTGTACCTACATCTAGCGAGTCGAAAAAAACAGCCTAATTAAGAATTCAGGAAATAGTAAAAAATCGAAGCGAATTATTCATTGTTTTTGTTATTCTTATAACATGAGTTGCGAGAGTAGTAGAAAATGATACTGATTATGATTATGCAATATGAAACCTGTAATAAGTCCCCAACAAAATGATAGGTAAAGCTTAAATGGTCACGTAGTTTTATAGGTGGGGCAAAGCTCCATTGAAATGTGGCAATGTCATTTGCAATTACATTTTAAGGCCGATAGTCATGGACAATTCTGTGTATTAGTGGAGCTTGAGTTCGGTCCAACTGTAAGTTTTCATACAATACTCGCAGCGCCCGCGCCCCCCACGCGCCCCGCTGGCGGTGGCGCTCACCTGCGCCGCTTCATCGCGCACTGCACCTAATCAACACAGTGATGTGCCGGAACACCTCACTAGATCTCTTCTCGGATTCCGAGTCGAGGCTCCTGGCCTCAGCCGCTCGGTATCTTGAGTCTACCGCACCATCGAGCTCGATACAGATCTAAAGCGTTTACCGTATTATTTATTTGTGTTTATTTATTTATTTTATTTTATTCAGGGAAACACACAGTCATATACAGACAATGATAAATAGAACTTAAATACTATTAGACCTATAGTCCCATAACTTACAAACGATTGTTACATAAAGTCACATGGAGCGTAGCTAGAGCTAGCACTTATAGCTAGTAACCAAAGATTACATAATAATAATGTACTTATATAATTACACTATGACAATGATTAGCAAAGGGGTCCAACAACCAGGCCCCCCGGACTAGCGCTGTGCACACATACCCATGTGTCCACAGCACCAATCCGGGAATTGGTACCTAGCTGTTAGACTCCTTACTTCTGTGGCTTTTAGGTAGCAAAGATTTAATTAATTTTGATTTGAATTGATTTAAAGAATTGGAAAAAATGTCGACGTCAAGTAAGTTTTTATTATAGAAATCGCAAGAGCGTCTAATAAAAGTGTTTTTGGCATATTTTGTGTTGCACATTTTGTGTTGTTGTGTTGTCCAATAGGCATAGTGTAAGCATCATATATGTATGTAATCAGTAATTATAAACTGACATGTAACGCACGCTTGGTTTAACTGTAAGTGGTGTTATGAAATAAATAAATAAATAATAATAATACAATTTTGACAGTCGTAAGTGCGAGCTCACGACTTTTGGCCAGACTTAGTGCTTCTGTCTAGACGAATAGATCGACTCGCGACAAACCCTAACATGAATGTTTAACCGACTTATTCGACCGTAGAACGCAAACAGCTATTTTCGTCGTAACAACTTCTCATCAAACACTATAATTGTGTAATGAGCCTGGCGCCGGCCCTTAGCGCCCCGCCCGCCCTAGCGCCCCCTGGGCCGGAGCTAGTTTGATATTCATGGTCCGGGGACACCTTGCCGCGGGGCGCAGTGACCTGCAGGTACTTATCAACTGTAACATCCTAAATTGAATTTTAAAGTGTAATTACCACATAATATGAAGAAAGATCAATAACCACTACTTTTGCTCCAATAACCACAATGGTAAAGTCGACAGCAGATCAATGGTAACACTTGCAGTACGATTTCAAGATCTATAGAGAAACCTAATCTAGGTAATCCGCCAAATGACATTGTCACATTTCAATGTAACTTTGCCCCACCTACAAAACTACGTGACCATTTAAGCTGTACCTATCATTTTGTTGGGGACTTATTACAGGTTTCATATTGCATAATCATAATCAGTATCATTTTCTACTACTCTCGCAACTCCTATAGAAGAATAACAAAAACAATGAATAAATCGCTTCGAATTCTTACTATTTTCTGAATTATTAAGCTGTTTTTTTCGAATCGCAATAATAATAATTTTGATAAAAAACGGAGATATTTTTACATTTATCCGTTATCTTGTACAACTTTCGGTTGAAGGTGGGGCAGAATCTGGCATTGTCATTTCATTTCGAACAAAGCATTTCGAACAGACCGGTAGTAATTTATGATTAATGAACAAACGTTATAAATATATCTTACGGAACCCTTGTACAGACTATGATCTTTATTCTAATGAATATGCATGCGTATGATGTATGCATAATTTCCCTCGTAACATCATCGGTGTATGATGCGCGCCTGGTACCGCGAGGGCTGCGTACGCGGAGCGCAGAGCGAGGCGGAGTGCGGAGTTTATTTAACGGCGCGAATGACTCCGCATAAACCCGCGGAGCTCTGCTACGAGAGGTGTCTACGCTCCCCTTTCAGTAAGGGAGAGTACACACTTAAATGACAATGCCAGATTCTGCCCCACTATCAACCGCAAGTTGTACAAGATAACGAATAAATGTAAAAGTATCTCCGTTTTTTATTAAAATTATCGGTATAAATTAAAGCGATTCGAAAAAAAACAGATTAATTAATAATTCAGAAAATAGAAAGAAAGCGAAGCGATTTATTCTTTGATATTCTTCTATAGGAGTTGCGAGAGATTATGATTATGCAATATGAAACCTGTAATAAGTCCCCAACAAAATGATAGGTACAGCTTAAATGGTCACGTAGTTTTGTAGGTGGGGCAAAGCTCTATTGAAATGTGGCAATGTCTTTTTTTACAAAAAATTACACGAATTGACGTGAAATAAGCGAAGCGGGGGACAGGGGCGCCATATTAAACCCGTGTTGATATCTCAAGATTACGCGTAGCGTCGCGAAGCAATTTTGCGCTCATGTGCGGGCAGAAACGGGCGCCCTCCTGTTACAGGTCTATGGGGTAAGTGGTCTGTGCATATAGTCGATGCCACGTCGCTCTTTTTTGCGTTTGGAGTTAAAACAAGTGTGTCACCAGGCTTTTTGAAAATGGCGGGAAACGACGGTTGCGAAATTATTTAATAATTTTCAGTATAATGTCTACAGTGGGTGTTTTGTGTTTAATATCACGTTAAATTAATCAGAAAATGTTCGCGAATGACAGTATGGTGAAGTTATTGGAGATTCAAGCAGGATCTGAAGTTTGGCGCCATGGTCAAGATTCCCAATACGAGCTCGGGAGTGAACGTGACTGTCGAGCTGCTTCGTCCGCAGTGATTGACGCTACGGCGTCTCCTCTGGATGAAGACATGAAGACGCGGCTACCCAGGGTGAAGACGCTACTGCAACTCCTCTAGAGGAAGATATAAGACTATTATATACTTACTTATTGAATTTTTTGTAACATGACATTGGCAAATGACGAACTGCCGAGTCCATTAATAAAATAAATAAATAGCTTTTTCCGACATGCAATTGTCAACCTCACGCTGTAGCATCACAAAATGTAATCAATGCCACGTCGCTCTTTTTGTGTATGGAGTAAAAACCAGTGTGTCACCTGTCCAGTGCAGTGTGCAAGGTCCCCGTGAGGTTCAGGAAGCACTCCAAGTTGTCGGAGTCAAATCACTCCGTTATTACTTCGGCTCAGCCCTCCCCTCACCCCTCACCCCGAGTCCCCGCCGCGAATATTATTCTATTTATCGGTTTCCCGCCGCGGGCTCCAACTTTTATCTTTTAACAGCCAAGTGGTAGCGGAAATATTAGAAAATGACATCATAAAGTTCTTTCTTTACGCTATTGGTGCGTGAGAATCTTTTAAATGACAATGCCAGATTCTGCCCCACCATTAACCGCAAGTTGCACAAGATAACGAATAAATGTAAAAGTATCTCCGTTTTTTATTAATATTATTGGTTTAAATTAAAGTTATGTACAAGTTGCGAGTCGAAAAAAACAGCTTAATTAAGAATTCAGAAAATAGTAAAAAATCGAAGCTAATTATACATTGTTTTTGTTATTCTTCTATAGGAGTTGCGAGAGTAGTAGAAAATGGTACTTATTATGATTATGCAATATGAAACCTGTAATAAGTCCCCAACAAAATGATAGGTACAGCTTAAATGGTCACGTAGTTTTGTAGGTGGGGCAAAGCTCCATTGAAATGTGGCAATGTCTTTTGTCACAGAGACACAAACAATGGCGCGTCTGTAGAATTCGTCAGGGGTACGGTGGAACACAGAGAAAGGTGTACAGGAGAGTTTTTAAGGTTGAGATTTTCTCAAAAACTACTTGACCTATTGCAAAAATTCTTTCACTGTTTGATAGGTACAAGTTAAAACTATGTAACTGTAAAATAACTATTAAATTCTGTCCAGTAGTTTTTGAGAAAATCTTAACCTCGTTGAGGCCTCCTGTGTGCTGTATGCAAGAATATTTAAATTACAAATTTTAACAATTAATATAGGAGATATTATTGACATACCTAAATAAATGTAGAATATTGAAACTTGTAAATGTATTATTAACCAATTAATGTATTATTAAGTATCTATTGCATGCCCACAAAACGGGTAGGTTATGTATGAATATGTAATAATTTAAGACCTACTTTGTATCCCGTAACCGATTGCAATAAAGACGCTTTGACTTTGACTTTATCTCTGTCTTCGACTGTACCATTCGGTCACCACATCGTTGGGCGCATCAAGTTAAGAGTTCTACCTAGCGACATACCTACTAAAAGGGCTTCAAGCTATACTCAATTAATTTATCCTACTTACTCCACAAGTAGCTGGTTGTATCTCAAGTAGGTACCTTTTTTTTAACCCAGGTAAAACATGCAAATCATGTGTCACCACGCCCGGGGGAGCGTGTTGGTTATGTCGGGCTCACCGCCCTGAAGGGGCAGCATACCGACTAAACGTCCTGGGGTGTTCCACCTCGCGCCAATCTAGCCGAGCCACGGGAAACTGTGATACAACCGCGACCCGACTGGCGCCCGAGCACTCCTCATTGTGGACTGTACTAGCCCACAATGTATAATCCATGTATCTCAAGTACCTATCACTCACCCAATCAGGTTACCAGCGTATTCCTCGCACGCGCCCTGCGGCCGGCCCTCTAATGCGAATTATAATCGATCTGGAAATAGGTCCGCGGCACGGAACAATGAATCAGCGGCCGCGCTCCGGTCGGCGACGTGACGTCACGTGGCATGATCAATTCACATCGGAAACTGGAATTCATCTCTTGGACGGAGCTATTAGAATGGACGCGTTATTGTGTCACGATTCTGCAGTGCTTCGAGAATGTTCGCGATGGCGCGAGTGGATGGTTTCCACGCCATAATGCGCATGAAGACGGCTTCCTTGCTGAGGAGAATTCGTAACAGCATCCTGGAAGTAATCGCGTGGAGGTATGACTCGAATGATAAAATACTTCGTTGAGCTGTTGATCAGAAAGATCTAACTCTTTTTGATCAGCACCTCAACGACGCTTACCAAATAACTCACTAACAATAATTTTAAGGTGTTTTACCAAACAAAAGTGGATCAATGGTATCTTCAATTTAAAGTTATATTATTATTATGTATCTCTCTAGGTTTCACGGGTTTAAGAAAATCCGGTCCTTTGAATGGCTTGCACGGAGACATAGGTTATTATTATTATTCCTTTATTTCTTTTTTATCTTATTTAATATATTTATTTATACATTTCAATATCAAAAACAAATAGAAAATATATATTAATATAAAAATAGCCACCCACCAGCAGCGGGATGCATGCGCATCTAAGCTGCCGGAGGTTAGGATCCCCAAGTGAGGAACCTCCTCACAATGCGTGCCGTGTCCAGCAGCACTGCCTTCTGTATCCGGCTCTTGACCCAACTGTCTAGCGAGAGTCTCTTAAGGTATTATTATTATTATTGTACATTATCTTCTTCTACTTCTCATGTCAGCCCCAGAAGTTAGGTCGCGCCGTAGGTACTCCACGATCGTGCTTTACATTTTCCGGGATGTGCCAAAACTTAATGCATTGTGATATATGCTATTATATGCTGAGCCTGCCCAGCATAGTGCTGGTAGGACAATATCTAAAAATGATGTAACTTTTCCTAAATCATCTAACAGTGAAAGAATTCTTGCAATAGGTCGAGTAGTTTTTGAGATAATCTGATACTTAAACTCTCATGTACACCTATCTTTGTCTTCGAACGTACGTGTCTACTTTAAAGGAAAATATTGCAGTAATGTTGTATATAGTTGATTCGATATTATTTAATTATGAGGAGAATTTGTTGAGAACTGGTGATGACTCTGATGGTGGCTCTGCTACTTGTCTGCATTTCTCTTAAAAACAAAAATGTGAAAAGTTCAGTGATTTGAAAACGAACTATTAAGAAGCTTAAGAGGTCTATAAGACAGCTCATTTATTATTTCAGCAGAGTAGAGTACCTCTTTCACATACTCATTGCTTTCGCTAAAACTTTCTCGCTTCGCGCAAGAGCACATTTAAGAACATTATATACGTCAAAGGGATGAAATGAGCTCAAAGGCGTCTCCTTACCGCTTGCTCCAAACTTCTTTCGCGTGGTATGCATTGCTTCGTCACTACGTTAAATTGTGCTAAAGACGTCGGTATTTTTATGAAGCTATAAGAGCTTGGTGGCGCAGAGGGAAACTCAGTAGGTACATTGGCCGGAGGTCGAACCTAGGACCTTCGTATCGTAAGTCCAGTAACCCAACCAGTCATATCGTCTTCTTTTCGCCATGTCTTTCTTCGTGTCTTCATCCAGAGGAGTCGCCGTAGCGTCATCACTCTGGACGAAGCAGCTCGACAGTCACGTTCACTCCCGTGCTTGTAGCGGGACTCTTGACTATAGCGCCAAACTTCAGATCCTGCATGAATCCTCCAATAACTTCACCATACTGTTATTCGCGAACATTTTCTGATTAATTTAAAGTGATCATCATCATCATCAGTCTATTTATATTGCCCCACTGCTCGGGCACAGACCTTCCCTTACATCGAGGGAGCTGGGGCCATGATCCACCACGCGGGCCCAGTGCGACTGACTGGGAATCGAACCTGGGACCTCCGTATTGCAAGTCCATTGACCCAACCACTGAGCCACCGAGCTCTAA
Organism: Tachystola acroxantha; assembly: GCA_963506565.1. Classification (NCBI taxonomy): domain Eukaryota; kingdom Metazoa; phylum Arthropoda; class Insecta; order Lepidoptera; family Oecophoridae; genus Tachystola; species Tachystola acroxantha. The sequence continues at coordinate 619,658 of OY735872.1, forward strand.
ATAAAGTGTTAATAATGGTATAAATTGTGTAAACAGAGGTTCCATCAACCAATTAATTCCCCAAACGCTAGACCAAACGTGATCTAGAGCGTTATCCAATAACACTGTTATTACAAGTTATTTGATATCGCTCGTAGCAAGTTCCAGAGGAATGATTCGTGTCTGAGAACTTATTGAAGTTATTGATTTCAGATTAGCGCTCACGTGCGGGCGACCTACGCTGGAGTGATGTACCTACATTTGTACCTAATCTATATACATATAATAAGACTGTAAAAAGTTGTGTCTGTACATTGGATATTTTTTGAAAAGAATAATTGTAATGTGTTTTAGGATCGAAACACTAATTTTTAGAATTTTTGTCTGTGACTTTGTGCAAGTATCACGACATAACTAATGAAGGGATTTTGATGGGAGTTTCACTAGGAGATAGCTGAAATATCCGGACAACATAGACGAGATAGTAACTCATTAGATGTGGGTACGGTGGAAGACAGAGAAAGGTGTACAGGAGAGTTTTTAAGGTTGAGATTTTCCCAAAAACTGACCTATTGCAAAAATTCTTTCACTGTTTGATAGATAAAAGTTAAAACTATGTAACAGTGAAATAATTATTACATTCGGTCCAGTAGTATTTGAGAAAATCTCAACCTTATTGACGCCCCCTGTATACTTACCTCTGTCTCCTACCTACCAAACAGCACGATAGATTTGGTTACTAAACCACTTGAGAAAAAGAAGACTGTAATATGGATCCAGGGCAGAAGAAGGCCAGGTAGAAGGAGAATATCATGGCTCAGGAAATTACGCCAATGGTACGGCAAGAGTACCAGGTCTCTGTTCCGTGCGGCGTGGTCGAGAGTGCAGAGTGACGTAATGATCGCCAACCTTCGTAAGAAGACGGCACCATAAGAAGAATAAGTAATATGTATATTTCCATTTTATAATACTGAGGCGTGTTTCCTAAGTACAGGCCACGAAGGCAATCGTAAAGAATAGTCCCGGAAACCTTTATTACGCGCGCCATGCAATCAGGAAAAGCTAAATTCTTTTACAAGCGGGTGTAAATGCAAGCTTTAACCGCGGAGTAGGGAATGAAAGAGGTTTTATTATCTAAGGTAGACAGAGGCCCGTATTAAGAGCATTCCTAGAGCCAACTAGCGCCGCCAATCTTAAAAAATCATATGTTCCAATGTATTTGTAACGTGATGCAATGTAGGTAAGTTGTAGTTCACATAATTGCGAATAATGGCCGTTTCTGTCACATTTGTGAACTACAACTTACCGACATTGAATCACGTTACAAATAAGCATTTAAAAAATAATATTTATAGCAATAAACAATGTGAACGTAGCTTTTTTTAATAAAATTGATTATATTGGAAGATATGATTTTTTTAAGATTGGCGGCGCTAGTTGGCTCATGTCAGCGCCTTAATAAATCATTCTCAGCTCAAAAGTCAATCTTGAGAACCAACTCAAGATAGCCTTCCTATTAATAAACGTAACTTAGGCGCGTGTTTAGGAATCGGGTATCACGTGAGTAAAGCCGTTCAAACAAAACTCAGTTCTCAAGAGAACTGTCAAACTCACGCTTGAGAACGTATTTGCTGATTGCAGGCGAACCGCGACTTGATAAAAACATCACGTGATATGCCCTCAAGATTGGTTTATTAATAAATGACATACTTGAGATGGTGATCACGTCTTGAGAGTGTATCAGCTGAATTTCCTCTTGAGGGCGGGTTTGAGCTCAGACTATTAATACGGGCCTTAGACAGTTTTGAGCACAAACTCTGCGTCAACTCACACTTACGACTGCCAAAATTGTACGAAAACTAACAGTTGTAAGATCGAACTCAAACTCCGCTCATACTGAGAAATGTCTAGACTAATAAGCTTAAGTGAGTCGTGACGTCGGAGAGCTCGGTGGCTCAGTGGTTGGGTCAATGGACTTGCAATACGGAGGTCCCAGGTTCGATTCGCAGCCAGGGCAGCCATGTACCAATGAGTTATCCTCGGTTTTTTCGACGGAAAAACTTACGTACATTTACCGAGTGCTCTCAAAACGGTGAAGGAAAACATCGTGATGAAACCTGCATGTCGTAGAAGAAGAAAAAAATCTAAGGCATGTGAAATCCGCCAACCCGCACTGGGCCCGCGTGGTGGATCATGGCCCCAGCTCCCTCGATATAAGGGAAGGTCTGTGCCCGAGCAGTGGGGCAATATAAATAGACTGATGATGAGTCGTGACGTCAGCGATATAAGTGTTACACCGTAGGCACGGTCCTCATTTTCACAACTTGCACCGTGTGGACAAAAGTGGATAGTTCGGTCCATTTTCTCACGTCGTAGACCTCCTAGGCCTAGACCTCAGATCGCTACCCACTGGACGTTAAATGATCATGATTGACGCACGTAAAACCCCTCATCTAGACAAGGTCTAAACTTGATTGATTGATTTTAAAAATTCTTTATTATGCATGATTCTAGTTATAATAACAAAATAACGGTTTACGGTTTAAGATATTTATTTCTCTAAAAATAACACTTAATTAACAAAGTTATAATGATAGACATAATAATAATAAAAAACTACACTTTATTAGGCTGATGGCACCTTTACAAGTGTTCTAACAATGGGTATTTGGAGACTCTTTAACATTATATTGTTATAAAAACTATTAGTTCAGTTCTTGTCGTAATTTTTGTTTGCGAAATTATTGTTCTAATTTTACTTGTATCATGTTCTTATTTATAGAGCTTTAATGTATAATAAAAACAATTATTATACATTAATAATTAGAGAAAACTTGTATCATCATTGGGTACAATATACGATTTCGTAAGTTGACAACCAACACAAGCATAAAATTACCTTCAATTACAAAAATAAAATTAATTGCTATTAGCACCAGTGAACCGCGAGACGCCTCGTCCCCCGCAGTCTAAACTAAGTCTATGGCTTCTCCTTCTAGTTCTGTACTCCGTGTCTGTAACCCACGCACCAGCACCACGGCTCGCGTGCGCCGACCGCGCCGTAAACACACCGCCGCCCACTTCCGGCAGACAGCGCCGCGGGCACACTCCCATCACACCAATTCCCCTCGCGTGCTCTATGAAGCTTTATTCAGACGTCGAATTGCATAATCTTCGCTTTGAATGAATAGTTTAACAAAATGAATATGAGAATAGAAATGTCTTTATTAGCATGAAAGTATCTAAATAAATAAATTAAATAATGAGACATTTATTCATTTGAAATATTGGTTCGTAGGGGGCTGTAACAGCGCCTTGGCTTTCCCCTTGTCGGAGGAAGCCAAGGCACTGTATAGGTTAGTCAGACTTAGATTTAAGCTAGTTTAGTGTTAGTATATTATATGTACTCCATGTTATGTAGTTTTATGGAGGCACAATAGAGCGACTTAGTCGCATAGCGACCAAGCTCTCCAATAAAGATAAAAAAAAAATATTGGTTGTAATGTAGAGTCGAAGACATAGATAAGTATACAGGGGGACTCAATAAGGTTGAGATTTTCTCAAAAACTACTGGACCGAATTTAATAATTCTTTTTCAATTACGTAGTTTTAACTTTTATCTATCAAACAATGAAAGAATTTTTGCAATAGGTCAAGTAGTTTTGAGAAAATCTCAACCTTAAAAACTCTACTGTACACCTTTCTCTGTGTCCACCGTACATAAACTAGAGCTTAAAAATAACTTAGTAACGATTGTTACAGATGAATAGGAAAGGCCTCAGAGACACGCTGCTTTTCAGAGTTTTCAGGCCTTACTACTCTCGTACAGTCCCGCTAATCTCGAAGAGCACATAATTAAAAAAAATATATATAGCTATTAATTGATTATTTTGTCACTTTAGAAAAATATTTATTAACAAAGTAAAGCGAACAATAATAATAATAAAAAATACTTATAAATAAAAAATTGACGCCAGATCGCTACCCTTTGGGAGAGTGGCCAAAAGGCTGGCGACGTTACCTCGTTGTATAGCCAGCGCTATACGCTGGCCGAGGTAAGCGCCAGCCCTTTGGTCACCCGACGAGTCAATTAGGCGCGACGACAGTTCCTTGAATAGTCTGGTCCCCATTGCCCCATGGTCTCTACACCAAACGGTGCAAATATGTAGCTCTCGCTGAGAGCCGCATATTTGCGCCGCTTGAGACCTTATTACTTATTTGAAAAGTTCCCATCCGTGACATAAGTACTCGAACAATGCACTACGGTAACGTTGTCCGTCCGTCACTCAATGATCGCTCCGCACCGACAGGGACCAGACACGATAAAACTCCTGATAATATCTACATGACCATTTTTAGGGCAAATAAAATACTGTGCTGTGTCATGTTTAAGACACTCCACACCACCACCATCACATAAGAATGCACGTAAAGAGTACATGCTAACGCCAGATGCAGGAAGATTTGTGCCTCTCCATGAATTCTCCATGTGGCCCGATCCCAAGGTCTGGTCCACACCGAGCCTGCAACCCTCTTGATGTCGTCGGCCCATCTGGCCGGTGGTCTGCCCACGCTTCTTCTACCCGTCCGGGGTCTCCACATTAGAACGCACTTACTCCATCGACCATCGTTTCGGCAACAGAGGTGTTACGCTCAAGCCCACGGGTCCGCAGGCGGATGGTCTCATTTCTCACTCTGTATACCGAGTGATAGAGAGAGAGAGCTCGGTGGCTCAGTGGTTGGGTCAATGGACTTGCAATATGGAGGTCCCAGGTTCGATTCCCAGCTAGGGCAGCCATGTACCAATGAGTTATCCTCGGTTTTTTCGACGGAAAAACTTACGTACATTTACCGAGTGCTCTCAAAACGGTGAAGGAAAAACATCGTGATGAAACCTGCATGTCGTAGAAGAAGAAAAAAAAATCTAAGGCATGTGAAATCCGCCAACCCGCACTGGGCCCGCGTGGTGGATTATGGCCCGAGCTCCCTCGATGAAAGGGAAGGTCTGTGCCCGAGCAGTGGGGCAATATAAATAGACTGATGATGATGATGATACCGAGTGATATACCGAGCATGCTGCGTTCCATGCTTCTTTGTGCTACCTTCAACCTGTGCACCATTCCAGAGGTTAAAGTCAGTTAAAGAGGGTTCTTTGGTAACAGGAGTTAATCCACTATTTCGTTATTGTCCAGGCAACAATGAACCAGCCCAGTCAGGAGTAACCCTGGCTATCAGCGAGTGTATGCGCGCTCTCGAACGCGAGAAACCGCCCCGGCTATCGGATCAGATCGCCCGTCCGATACCAGATAGCCGGCGAAGTGTTTATCGCACGCTTATTTATGGGCTGCAGAAATGGCTTCAACCGGTGAACACTTTATTTCACAACACTGCATTTTACGGACTTATTTCTTACTACTCCTCCCATTCAGATAACAGATAGCATCTGTGTTTGAAAATACGGCTTTAAGTCCTGCTTTGACTGATACAACAGTATAATCATGACCCAACCATGAGCTCGGTGGCTCAGTGGTTGGGTCAATGGACTTGCAATATGGAGGTCCCAGGTTCGATTCCCAGCTAGGGCAGCCCTGTACCAATGAGTTATCCTCGGTTTTTTCGACGGAAAAACTTACGTACATCTACCGAGTGCTCTCAAAACGGTGAAGGAAAACATCGTGATGAAACCTGCATGCCGTAGAAGAAGAAAAAAAATCTAAGGCATGTGAAATCCGCCAACCCGCACTGGGCCCGCGTGGTGGATTATGGCCCGAGCTCCCTCGATGTAAGGGAAGGTCTGTGCCCGAGCAGTGGGGCAATGTAAATAGACTGATGATGACAGTATCATCGGTCCCAATTCAATTCTCCATGGAGGTAAACAAACCACTAACCGCACTTACTTATTTGCTAATGGTTACGATCCATTGCTTTAACCAGCCCCCTTACCATGAGTCTTATAGCAGGATTACTTCAATAATACTTTGTTATATCGTACCATGACGACCTTAAAGTAAGCTTATTAAGGACGTCATACGTGGCCTAACGACTGCTTCCAAGCGACAGCAACCGGGACCGACTGCTGAACGTACAGTCGAAGACAGAGATAAGTATACAGGGGGCCTCAATAAGGTTAAGATTTTCTAAAAAACTACTGGTCCGAATTTAAAAATTCTTTTACAGTTACGTAGTTATAACTTTTATCTATCAAATAGTGAAAGAATTTTTGCAATAGGTCAAGTAGTTTTTGAGATAATTTCAACCTTAAAAACTCTCCTGTACACCTTTCTCTGTGTTCCACCGTACTATAGTAAGTTCACTCGCTAGCGAGTACGTAGCTATAATACCGATAGCTACGACATTCGGTGTTAGCGGCATTTTTATTGCGTCGCTAACCAGTAGCGGAACAAAGATTCCGTCAAGGAAACTGGAATCGCGTATTTTTCCGTTCCAACATAATCCGGAGATCGAATAGAAGCACATCGCTAATCCTCTGCGATATCTGATACATGTAGAGCTCCAACACTGCGGAGTGACGCAAATAATAGAGTTGTTACTGTCACAATATCTCGCATCGGCGGCGACGCGCGCTGAATGCCGAATAGACGCCAGCAGGAAGCGTAATTTCCGTCGGTAAACAGTACCACTACCACGATTTGCTGAAGGCCTATAGGCTTTTTCGTTAATGCCTGTAGAATAGAAAGTAAAATGTATGAAATTTAAAATTAAAATTAACTAACAAAAGAGAAAATGTAATCCCAAATATTTTCTTTATATTATACAAGCGTTAACAAAAGTTAAAGTCGCTTGGCTAGCCCATTTACGTAACCACTGGTCGGCCATTTTTTGTCGCTGCGATGTGGTGTGGTGCTGCAATGTAGTACGTGATTTAGATGCTTATGGAAGCCATACACGCTACGGTCTATTATTATTATATATTCTAATGTCTAGTGGTTATTTTTACGTTAAATAGCATTTATTAATTAGAATATAAATACAAATAAATAACAAAATGACTAAAAACTAACATTAAATAACTAAAAACTAAAACTACCTATAAATAAACTAGTTATAAGTAAAATATGTCCTCTAGGAGGGCATCGTGAGTCACGGTGCCCAGAAGGCTGGCAGCATTCCCTCTCTGTATTGCCAACGCAATACGTTGGCAGAGGTAGCTGCCAGCACTCTGGTCGCCGTACTCCTCGACCAGTCGCTTGGACAGCTCTTTAAAAATTATATATTCTACAATAAAATATATAGTTTACCGGAGAGGTTTACCTGTACAGCGCTGTTGACCGCTTGTGTATGGGACGATCCGGTATGCCGGAGATCTCTTCAGTTTTTCGATTTTTCACCGGTCGTCGGCGCAGGTTTATTCCCATCCCATACCTACACGCCCCGGATAGCTCTCTGGTAGGACTGCACTACGGAATGTCGATGTTCAAAATACCGATGAACGGTATACCGAAAGTACATGAGTTCGAAAGTACGTAATACCGAATGTCTGAATATCGAATGTTCGCTATCGCGATGTACGGAATATCGAATAGACTGTAGCGTTACAGCGCTACTGCGCGCTAGGTCAAATTATGTCTGAGAGAAAGGTTGGAAAGAAAGAAATCCGCTCCATGGGGTGGTACGAGGCGGTGCCTAGCGTACCGGAGTGTACGAGGTGCCGCCGCCTAAGTAAGGGCCCGGGCCCACGGACGCAGTGCGCGAACCGCACGGCGCCCGAGCGGCTCGAGGCTCAGACGGGGAGGAGGAAGGTGAGGGATGAATGGATTATACATTGTGGGCAGTACAGCCCACAATGGGGAGTGCTCGGGCGCCAGTCGGGTCGCGGATGTATCACAGTTTCCCGTGGCTCGGCAAGAATGGCACGAGGTGGAACACCCCAGGACGTTTAGTCGGTATGCTGCCCCTTCAGGGCGGTGAGCCCGACATAACCAACACGCTCCCCCGGGCGTGGTGCCACATGATTTGCATGTTTTACCTGGGTTAAAAAAAAAGGTCAAATTATGTAATAGCTAACGATTACGTCAACACATTGTGACTTGTGATATTTTATTTTAAAGCCTCATATAGCAACAGTATCTCAGTCGCAGTCTTTAGCGTGCAAACTTACTACAGCTACCCATGGTAGTGGCCCAGCACCCCTCTCCGCGCAGTCGGGCGAGCCTACGGGCACCATAGCGCTTATGGCGGCAGATTAAAGGATATTCGAAACGATTAAATGGGACTAGAAGGCATTGCCGAGAGGAATTAACGATAATCTAACAGAAATGGAGCTGGTTTTTAAAAGGCTTTCAATGATTCCTTCCAGTAAAACAATTTTCAAATTGTAACGGTCTAACAGAGAGAAAAGTATATAGAAGAGTTTTAGAATTAAAACTATAGTGAGCCATTACTACAAATTATTATATATAAACGGATATCACTCACTTATATGGTTAAAGTCGGCAATTAGCCCGACAGTTTCGACCGATTTCGACGGTCTTTTTCAAGGTGAGCGCGCCACGCCCGCGTCGCCGTTGACGTTTCTTCTTTCACTGTTAGATAGATAAAAGTTAAAACTTTGTAACTGTAAAAGAACTATTAAATTCGGTCCAGTAGTTTTTGAGAAAATCTCAACCTTATTGAGGCCCCCTGTATACTTATCTCTGTCTTCGACTGTACATTTTTCAAAGAAATTCATTACAATGTAGCTTTTTATGCCTTTGTATGCAAATTGTATAAAATCCTTTTATAAATTAGCAAGTGTATTTAAAATGAGTTTGTATTTAAAAACTCACTTCCGAGCCTTCCGCCTCAAAAGACTTGTGTAATTAAGGACACTAGACTCGTTGAAAAAACACGAAGTTAATCTTATATTTAATAAGAAAATAAAATTATCTTTTAAGGGGTATTCAAGCTTCAAGATTGTAAAACAGCTATTCCAGGAGAGCTGATTGAGATTGGAGGCTTTCGCCTTTCTAAGTAACTTTTTGACTTATTTTGAGCCAAATATTTTACGTTTTGATTTCGATATTCGAACTATTTTAGATAAGTATTTTATTTATGTAATATTTTTGCTTCCTAAGCAGTAGTTTTTATTTATTTATTTTACAAAATAATTAGCAAATAGATACCTTTGCTGCACAGAGAAAAAAAATTGGTTGACAAAAAAAACTGTAAGTACATAGAGACTGTGTAAGAAAGGTGTAAGGTAACAAGATTACGCCTTATACATACAACCTACTTTTAACGGTCAAATGAAGGTTTGGCTTTTTAAGCTTTTCATTAAAATAAACATAATCCCAAAATTTGAAGCGTTACAAATAAAAATAATCATTTTAAATATAAATTGGAAATAGCTTTGGTATTTAATTGGTACACTCAATATGTCGCAACCCTAACCCTTCTATTTATCTCAAAATGTAGACCTAATAGCCGCGACAACATAATACTCACCCAGCCCTAGCGCCACAATGAATAATAGAATACCTAATATCTCATCCCGAGAAAGCTATTTACCTAGAATTTAGCTTAATTAAGATCTTAGCAGGCGGCAGGTCACAACAGACAGACAGAGGCACGAGGTCGGTCCAAAGGCGGCTAATAATTATATTATCCTTTCATTTATAATACAGTGGGACTTCGGTAATCCGAACGTGTATGTAGTTGTTATTTCCGAGTATACGCGCGGATGAACAATTAGGTAAACTTATTATGGTAAACTTACCTTATCGTCCATCGGCTGGCGGTTAGCGATTTTTCGAAGATGAAGACACTTTCACAAATTAATGTGTATTTTGCGGTGCGAATTATATTTGTGGTGAGTTAAAAGTATGTAAGTGAATATCTTTATTAAATATACGTAATTTGAAGTGCTTGAACAATAAATAATTTAAAAAAAAATTGTGACATAGGCCAAAAGTACATTGAACATACAGCCCAACATGCTAAATAAAAGTAAGGCTTGGCCGTTCTACCGAGTGTGGTTCGGATGAGTGAGGGTGACCCACAAGTTCAAATCAAAGTCGCTCAGGCCTCAGCGAGCTATGGAAAGAACTAAGGCCAATAGTCGTAAGCCTAGTTTTGAGTATTGGAGTTTGAGTTCTTACAGCTGTCAGTTTTGGTACAATTTTAACAGTCGTAATTGCGAGCTCAAGCTGAATTAACTGTTTATGACTATCGCTCTAAGAAATGAGTTTATTCGCCAGAGAAGCTAAAATAGTCTGCATTATTAATTAGATAAAACAGGAATTACCGTGTTAAACATTTATTATTGATGTCTCGATATTTCAACAGCATTGCAGCCATCATGGTCACGAGTAGATAGAAGAAAAAACAGTTTAAAAAGTGATTATTATAGACAAAATTATGAAGTGTAAAATTGCATTCTAGAAAGGAGCGACAAGCAAGTATCGAGTCATATTATTATAATGAGTACATGTACCGGGTATCGAAAGTCCAAGAGCAATGGATAATTACAAGTTTAGTATTTGCAAAGAACAAAAGTAGTTGACATTACTCATAGGATCAGCAAACTGAAGTGGCAATAAGCTAGTCACAGAACACAGATAACCAATGGGGGAGACGAGTTCTCGAATGGAGGCAACGAACGGGTAAACGTAGTGTGAGACGCTCCCCGACATCTGATGTAGGGATGCAAAATTGTGGAATCGTGTCGAGTGGCGAGCTTTGGGAGAGGCCTAGTCTAGCTGACTGATGATAATTATTGGGATGATTGAAAGTGCTTAGGTAATGAGAAAGAGGGACAAATAAGATGAGCCACTTTATCCGGATAATCGAATGTCGCGAGAGATCCGATAAAGCGATGTTCGGATACACGAGGTTCTGCTATACTGTAGTATTAGATTATGCTTATTAAAGCTATTGTTATATTATAAGGTCACTTTGACTAGAACACTAAAAGACTACGAACAAACAACAAAGTCACAGTGACCTATTATAACCGGTAAATATTATATTTAAATATTTAATAACTGAAATAAGAGGTAAGGAATGAAAAACACAGTCTTGGAGATTTACAAACTTATAGCTTAGGCCCGTATTAATAAATCATTCATGTTTACTGTTTGATAGTTAAAATTTTAAACTATGTAACTGTAAAATAATTATTAAATTCGGTCCGTTAGTTTTTGAGAAAATCTCAATATTGTTGAGACCCCCTGTATACTTATCTCTGTCCTCTGTCTTCGCTTGTACTAACCTCAACCAACGTTGCTTACCTTGTACGATCGATTGTATTTCTCCTCAGTGATGGCACCTTTTCCTTGCAAAGTGGTGTAAATGTAAATTCAACAAATATTTTGACGTGCAAAAATGTACACAACGTGCTTACTTGCAAAAAAGAAATTTGACTTTGACTTTGATCATATTCTTCTTGACCGAGATACGTTGAGTTTGATGGTGTCAGGAACAGGATCGCAGGAGATGGAATCCCGTCGTATCTGCCTACCTTTATGGGAGGCGGTCATTATTATTTATGTATGTAAATGGTATTTGGGCAAACAATGTCTAAAGCTAGGCCTTAAGTGCCCCGAGAGTAATTAACACAAGTGGGAGGAATTAAAACAAATTTCCAGCAGCGCCAGCCAACTACTGGCCAGTTGTACCGACATGGCCTGGCACTGGGAATAGCTCTAATAGGACACTGCATTAATTGTTACATAGGTAAGTATTGAGCGTTCGTCACGAGTTAAAAAAGAAATTTTGAATACATGCCGTGCTGAGGCCTCGAGCCAGTCACCAATTACATTTATTTTAGTACATATAAAATTGTAATATGTTTAGATAATGAGTCATCATCATCATCAGTCTATTTATATTGCCCCACTGCTCGAGCACAGACCTTCCCTTACATCGAGGGAGCTCGGGCCATAATCCACCACGCGGGCCCAGTGCGGGTTGGCGGATTTCACATGCCTTAGATTTTTTTTCTTCTACGACATGCATCACGATGTTTTCCTTCACCGTTTTGAGAGCACTCGGTAAATGTACGTAAGTTTTTCCGTCGAAAAAACCGAGGATAACTCATTGGTACATGGCTGCCCTAGCTGGGAATCGAACCTGGGACCTCTATATTGCAGTCCATTGACCCAACCACCGAGCCACCGAGCTCTCATAATAATGATACAACACGATAATGAGTAAAGTTCTTTTATTTAAAACTAAACTAAAAATCTACCTAACTAAAAACATTCTAAAAAAAACTCGTCCCTCTTGGGAGGGTGCCCATCACACTGGCGGCATTCCCGCGCTGGATGGCTAGGCTCAGCCTCTGCGCGAGAAAGCCGCCAGCACGAGGGTCACCCGTCGCCTCCCTCAGGCGCTTGCTGAGCTCCTTGTGGAGCTTTTTTTTTTTTAGACCATGATGTTCCTGGCTCCCAAACTAGGATTCCCTGTGCTATGGGAAGCCAGCTTCTCTCTGCCCTCGCTCTCAGGCCCCACAGACCAAGTGTCTCGACGCCAAAGGGGACAAAGTGGTATTGGGCGCCGAGACACCTGTATTTGCCCCTCTTAGCACGCTCACGAGCCTCGTCCGCCGCGCCCGCGCGACTGGCGGTCGCCGGAATATAGGTTGCAGTCAGAGTGTCGGAGCACGTAGCGTCCCACACCAGGGCGCGACCCATTCTCCAGGGTCCCTTTATTATTATTATTAGGGCTGCTGGAATTAGCAGTGGCTAGATACGGGCTGATGATGATGAGATATTGGTACCTAACAGTGGAATAGGTACAGTAGTAAAAAGGAAGCCTCGATAAGGTTAGATTTTTTCAAGAACTACCTACCTGCCTGACCAATTGTGAAAATTCTTTTGCTAGTAGATACTTTAAACCATGCGAACCGGCGAACAAATTAAATGAGAAAAAGAAATCAATTGGCTTTAATCAAAATTATAAAAAAACATGCGACAAGAACTGACTCCTATAAGCGTTCCTAGCTCAATGTGCAGAACCAAGGGGTTGAAGAGTATTCTAAAACTTTCCCGAGTTCAAAATTAAGTGAGTTTTTGCTCAATTGTTTAAGCAAATGTTTCGAATGCACTGTTCTAGAGCTTTGCAAATACTTAATGCGAGTAATAGGATAGGTAAGTAATTAAGTATATTATTCATGAAGCAAGAAATGTCACTTGGAGTAAGCCATATTTACGTCGCAGGCATCGCTTAGCGTCTCTGCCACTCATTTATTTTTACATTGTTTGAATTTTCAATAGAAGTCGAACATACAGGGTGACCTTGAATTCATTCGACAAAATTAAATGGATGGTCAGGCTTGTGACATACATTAATTCTGCACAGCGTTTAACTAATTAAATAATTTGGGGAAAAAATAAAAATATTTACAATAAAAATTAATTTGATGTGCATCGTTACTGTGCTTTAAAGTTTTTACATTTTAAAGTATTTTTAATTTTTTGCAACGATTTCTTTCACTGGAATATAACCAAATGGTCATTTTTAAGGTCATTGTGTGACTTGTGACGTACTTAGTTAATTTTTTTAATGAGATTTGTCGCTATACAAAATATACTTTAGGCTGTCTCCAATCTTCAATAGAGTGCGGCGAAATTTTGTCCACCCGCGCATGTCGTCTCTTAACTTTCACTCTCATAAGTAAGTACTTCAGAAAAATACATCTGATTTCTATTAAAAATTCAAACAATGGAAAAACCAATGAGTGGCCGATGCAAGAGCGGAGTCTGCGTTCTAAATATGGCTTATTCCAATAGGCCTTTCCTTGTTTCATGGTGCAAATTCATTTCTAGTGTCTGCGATAGGGTTCCCTGTGCTGTAGCTATCAGTGGATCTTGGTCAATTGTACATTCTACCGTTCTTATGGTCTCTGCCATAAGGTTGAAATCATAATTTCTATTATTACAATTGATGTGACGTCGACTATACCTAAGGTACGCAGCAATATATTTAAATCGGTATGTCCCCGAAACCAGCGGTTCCATTACCCTCCAATAATTACATTTTCACCAATTTGCGGCCCCTAAACTCGCTTTTGTGCCCCTAAATTAATTTAGTAAGAAATGTCGCTTCAAAGGAATCTTGAGACAGATAATTTGGTGGTAAAGTATTTACTCAGGTACGAAGTGGCGCCTCATGATCATCGGAAGGCTAGAATATAATTCACAGGATTCAGAGTACGTAAGGTTAGTACATCCTTCATGGGGCACTGTATTCGCTTTTATAACAAGTTGCCCAGAAAGTGTCACGACGTTGACAGAGAGGAAATTTAAAAATTTCATTAAAGGAACACTTGTTAAGAATGTGTATTACAGGATAGATGACTATTTAAACGATGAACATGCATGGTGTGTGTCGCCGGGTCCGCATGAGGGATAAAGTGTAGATTACTAACAATAGTAATAGTTGTGTAACACCTAGTTTTTAAGTAATTGTGTATTATTATATTATTTTAAAAGATGTGCTGCTGAGAGTTTTTTGCCACTTTTTATCCTCGGCGTTGGCACCTTTTCCTTGCAAAGTAAATGTAAATTCAAAAATATTTTGACGTGCAAAAATGTACACAACGTGCTTACTTGCAATAAAGAAATTTGACTTGGACTTTTTGACACAAGTTCTGAATTTTTATTATTTGGCCGTTAAGGGCCAGATATGAGGCAACTAGCGCCGCCAATCTTGAAAAAATAATATCTTCCAATTTAATCAATTTGATTAAAAAAGCTATTTACAAAATGTTTATTACGATAAATACTATTTTTTAAATGCTTATTTATAATGTGATTCAATTTCGGTAAGTTGTAGTTCACATAATTGCGAAAAACGGCCGATTTGGGCACATTTGTGAACTACAACTTAGCTTGTCGCAATTATGCCATGTATTGTACCTATATTGCAAAATAGTATTCATCCTAATAAACATTTTGCAAATAGCTTTTTTAATAAAATTGATTATATTGGAAGATATTATTTTTTTAAGATTGGCGGCGCTAGTTGGCTCTATGAAGGCTCTTAACTTTAAATAGTGTTTAGAAGTAAACATTTTTTTTAAACAATTGTTAAACAAGGTTAATTTTAATCATCGATTATAAGTAAGGCTGTACATATTTAAGAACGTTATAGTATATTATTATTACTGTATCCTACGCAAGCCCTTACAAGGTAAACGATTTTACTACGTGCATTGTCTCTACACGTAGTATATTACCCTAAGCCTATTAGATACTAAAGTAAACTAGTAACAGTCACCATTTAGCACTCTCAACCAATTAAAGCGTTAATTACCTCCACACCGCGTCTAAAAACGCCGCGTCACGCTAACCGCTCGACCGCAAAACTCGATAGCGAGAACGTGAAATCTCCATTGCGAAGCGAAAACGCGCCCGGGCGAGCGGGCGGGCGGCCGCGTAAATCACACCCTGAAAAGGTCCCGATAAACGAAAACAATTGCTCGACGAAATTTATTTGGTCCTCTAATTACATTAAATGCCTCCTCTCGTCTCGCCCCGCTCCACTTTCACACCGACTTTTAATAGCCTAGGCAGTTGCTCCACCGTCGGCGAGTAAGCGAGTAAGGGCTAGCGTACAACAGAACGGCGCCGGCGGACGACGCCGTGTACCGCGGCAGTGGACGGCGCCGTCCGCCGGCACGAATGTTATCCGCCTGTGACCGGCGCCGGCCGACATCCAATTCAAATACACTTTATTGTACATAAACGACAAACAATTACAATTTTACAAGGCCTCGGTGGCTCAGTGGTTGGGTCAATGGACTTGCAATATGGAGGTCCCAGGTTCGATTCCCAGCTAGGGCAGCCATGTACCAATGAGTTATCCTCGGTTTTTTTCGACGGAAAATCTTACGTACATCTACCGAGTGCTCTCAAAACGGTGAAGGAAAACATCGTGATGAAACCTGCATGCCGTAGAAGAAGAAAAAATCTAAGGCTTGTGAAATCCGCCAACCCGCACTGGGCCCGCGTGGTGGATTATGGCCCGAGCTCCCTCGATGTAAGGGAAGGTCTGTGCCCGAGCAGTGGGGCAATATAAATAGACTGATGATGATGATGTACAATTTTGGCGGCCTTATCGCTAAAAGCGTTTTCTTCCAGGCAACCAACTGTTGATGGTGAAAGAGGTAGAGGTAGAAATACAAGAAGAATAAAATGAAAAATAATTGAAAAACGAAGACATCGTGTCCCGGTAGACGGTGCCGGCAGACGCCGTGACACGCCAAGCCATGCGACGGCACGGCGCCGCGCCGTGACGTTGTACGCCGGCCCTAAATCCCAGCTATTTTCTCGCCCAAGAAACGTACAAAAGATACTACATTCCGTGTAAACAAAAGAGATGCATATATTAATAGTTCATCGCCGACTGTCACCGCCTGCGAGTACTCGCGACTTTTAATAGCCTAGGCAGTTGTTCCACCGCCGGCGAGTAAGCGACTAAATCCCGGCTATTTTCTCGCCCAGAAACGTAAAATAGCTTTTTTAATAAAATTTATTAAATTGGAAGATATTATTTTTTCAAGATTGGCGGCGCTAGTTGGCTCATATCAGGCCCTTAATAAAATCGAACCTTGTTACCTGCGATAAGACCGCCTATTGTATAATAGTTGAAGAAGAGCCTTCCTAGAAGGCTGTAAAAAGTGTTACATACACTTGATCTGCTGTTAGTACAGTCGACAGCAGATCAATGGTAACACTTTTTACTTTTGACAGTTCTTATTATTTGCGTCGTAAGACTTGAAATCGTACTGCAAGTGTTACCATTGATCTGTTGTCGACTGTACATAGCCCTTCATTGGATCAAAATCATTTGTTACGGGTAGTTTGCTACACGCCGAGACTTCAGATTTTTTCATGAATTTGAGTCAATCATATTGATTCAAACGTCCTCTAGTGATCGTATCGCGAACTCAGTGATACAGCAGTGGGTCAACTATCAGTTCCTGTAGTTCGCTATTCCAACGCTAGATGGCATTTTAGGTACGAATATTTTTAAAAAATAATTCAGGAATAAAACGCTTTATTGTCTGTGAATTACATGCATTTTACATAATATTCAATTCTTATAAAAATATTTATAAAAAAAACATCGACTAATAACAAAAAATCTCACTGTAATATTAAAACATTAGGGCTCTTATACATAAACGTGATTTAAAGTTACGCCACCGTTTAGGACCCCTGTAACCGGTTACGTACGAGAAAAAAATACTTGATCGTAACTGGCTACGTAGAAGTAAAAATAAAGCCTCCATCGAAACCAGTTACGAAACTCCGGTTACGTAGGCGACCGTCCCTTTTTTAATGAAGTGTGAAAGGGATAGCAACACGATTTAAGGGTGAGCACAGACCACTTACCCCATAGACCTGTACCAGGAGCGCACCCGTGTCTGCCCGCACATGAGCGCAACATTGCTTCGCGCCACGTGTCATCTAGAGATATTATCGACATGGACGCATCTCTTTAACACGGCACACCTGTCCCCCGCTTCGTCTCTATACGCTCAACGGTGACAGAATGTTTCGCGTGCAAATGACATTGCCACATTTCAATGGAGCTTTGCCTACAAAACTACGAGACCATTGAAGCTGTACCTATCATTTTGTTGGGGACTTATTACAGGTTTTATATAGTATAATCACAATCAGTAGGAGTTGCGAGAGTAGTAGAAAATGATAACAAAAACAATGAATAATTCGCTTCGATTTCATACTATTTTCTGAATTCTTAATTAAGCTGTTTTTTCGACTCGCAACTTGTACGGTGGAACACAGAGAAAGGTGTACAGGAGAGTTTTTGAGGTTGAGATTTTCTCAAAAACTACTTGACCTATTGCAAAAATTCTTTCACTGTTTGATAGATAAAAGTGAAAACTATTGTAGAGTAGACCAGCTACCAAAGCGTAGATTAGGTAGTTTTAATATATAGATTAGTTAGATGTAGGAAAAATGTATAAACGACTTGATTATGTGTTAGGATAAATAACTGAATGCCCACGTGTGAATATGTTTGTGGATGGAACGTGTTATTTTTATTCTGATTTAGTGTATATTTTGATTAAGTTTATGATTATGTTTGGTTCGCCTTGCTCTACATGTTAACAATAAGATGAACGAATTATTGTAGTTTGAGCGGAGACACCATTTTATGTATGTTGCCTGGCTCCTAAATTACGATGCCAAAGTAATTAGATGCAACCAGGGAGCCAGGCTACCAGTCGATCGAACTTATTATTAAAATTGTCTGTGTGATTAAGAAAAGACGAATAAACATGTAGAAATAGGCGAACCAGAAATGTTATAGTATTACCACGTGTAATTAAACGCACCTGCGAGTGCGCGGGCTTGTACCTGACCGGCCGAGCCGCTGTGATGAGTCATTGTACGGCCGTGGGCGCTTCATTGTTCCGAGCCCGGACCGGGGATAAAAGAAGGCCCCTTTCCGAGTTCGGTGTCAGTGCATCACCGGAACACCCACGATCAACAAGCTCCCGACACAGCGGCAAGGAACAAGCCCCAAGAAAAGGAACATTAAAAGGAAGAGAGAAAAAGTCAACGTCTTTCAAATCGGACCCCCCTCCGAACCCCTCGCTCCCAGTGCGCAGGCCACACGAACCCTTGCGCCGGCACTCTTTTACAATCTTTGGTCCTTCGAGCCGGATCTGCGCAAGAGCGAGATGGAAGAACATCGACGAATTACGAGGAGCGTCGCCCGATCGGAGAGCGCCATCCCGATGCCCTCCGTATCCGCGCAACCACCTGCATCGCCGTCCCTGTTCCTGCCGCCCGTCGAAACCCGCACACCAAGCAATGTTCCCGTGTCGGGCGGGAAGATTATGAACCACACGGAGGGTCCCGTGACCCCGCGAGCCGTGACCGCGACCCGCGAGTCCGCGAGCGAGACCGCTATCACGGCCCGTCACTCTGCGAATAGTGACCGCGAGTTCACGTTTGGAGAACCAACGACGCTCCGTGTACCGCCCGCACATGCTGTTCCGGACCTGCCTGTCCACTCGCCGCCGCAGACCTCAACAAGAAGGAGCCAGCGATCGTCGACATCGAGCGCTCGACGACGCCATGCGAGGCTGCGGCTAGAATATGAGGCGGCACAAGACCTTGCGAGGATAGAAGCCGAGCTTCGCAGGAAGAAGTTGGAGCTAGAAGTAGCTGCAATGGAAGCCGACGCCGAGTCAGATGCGGAAGAGCAGCGCAGTATACTACTGGTAGACGTGAACGCGAAGGTCCACCAGTGGTTCGACTTGTCGCCGGCGCAACCCAGACGGATGACTGTGGCGGGAGACGACGAGCTGCCACAGCGAACGCTACCGCCGAAGACGCCACCCAAGCTCCTAGAGGAGAAGATACGGTTGGCAGCCCAGCAAACCGAACAAGGGAGCCCCGTTGTTGCAGCTCCACGGCCGCTCGCCGGGGAAGAGAAGAATGCTCCCCAGCGTGACGCGCGCCAGGAGCGGACGAGACCATGTTCGGCTGATCGCTCGGCAGCTTCAGTGAACGAATACCCTACCATGGAGAGGCTCGCTCAGGCACTGGAACGTTTGGCGCAGCCGAAGCCAGTGCCGAAGCAGACATACGAGCTACCTCGGTTCGACGGAGATCCGGTGGACTGGTTAGCGTTCAAACAGCGGTATCGGGAGTCATCAAAGTTGTTCAACTTCAGCAGGCAAGAGAACCTCCTACGACTTGAGGGGGCCCTACACGGCGAGGCGAAAACCACCGTGGTCGATTTGTTCCGGTCTGGGCAAGACCCGGAAGACATCATCTACACTCTGGACGAAGAGTATGGGGCCCCAAGGAAGCTGCTGAAGCGAACCATGGACAAAATCCGTGCACTCCCGAAGATGACCGAGGAAAACTGTAACATCAGGAAGTTCGCTTCGACAGTACGTTCGTGCGTCGCACTGTTGGAAGAACTGAAGGCACCGGGTCACATGAATAATTCCGCAATCGTAGACGGGATCATTAAGAAGCTGCCTCATCGACTACGAGCAGCTTATGGAGAGTTCGCACTTGAGAAGAACGAAGATCATGACGAAGACTTGCGGATTTCGTCAAACATGAAAGTGCTTCTGGAGTTCCTCAGTCGTCAGGCGAGCATAGCCGCGTTCTACGACCAGGATGACGAGGACGAGCTACCAGCGGCGCAACCGAGGAACGTCAGGCCGAAGACGAAGCCCGCTCAGCGCGTAAACACGCAAGTTGCCGTGAGCGCTTCGAGTAGTGACGTACACAGACCGAAACAAGTGACTATAGGCCCGGCCCAGTGTATATTGTGTAAAGCGACAGGACACAAATTGAGTGCGTGTAGCAAATATTTGGCGATGAGTGTTGACGAACGATGGGAGTGCGTGAAGACGAACAAACTGTGTTTTAAGTGCGTGACGTCCCAACACTCTCGGAGATATTGCAGTGCGAAAGCCTGCGATAAGTGTCGGGCTCCGCACCACGCAACATTGCATGCGGATCGCCCTCCCGCAGCTCCCTCCACGTCTACTACGGCGCCCAGTGCTACAACTGAGACGGTCACGAACTTGGGTGAGTCGAACTCTAAGTGTTTACTAAAAATAGTGCCATTGACTATAGTGAGTGACAATACCAGTGACCGTGAAGTTTATGCGCTATTGGACGATGGGGCGACCGTATCACTCATCGATGAGGAGTTCGCGCGCGAGTTACCGGGACCGATAGTGCCGCTACATGTTGTGAGTGCACGTGGACGCACCGAAACGGACGCTTCGTCACGTAAAGTGAATGTTAAAGTGCGTGGACCTAACGGAGTGACACATAGTGTGCGTATGCGGACCATGCAGCGCCTGAACTTGCCGACGCAGACGATTCCTGAGCACGCGATCCTCCGGAACCGGCACCTGCAAGAGGTGGGCTGTGAAGCGATGGAGGATGCGAAGCCTGTGGTCTTGCTGGGTCAGGACAACTGGGAACTCGTCGTTGGTATGGCGATTCAGAGGGGTAAGTCCGGTCAGCCGGTTGCTTCTTTGACTAAGTTGGGATGGGTCGCTCACGGACCGATAGGCTCCTCTGGGGCTGCAGAGTCTGTGAACGTTAGTAGCGCCTTATGACCTGACCTGGACGTCTTGGTCCGCCAGCAGTTCGAGCTCGAGGCCTTGGGTATATCTGAGACCCCACGCAAGATACGGGAAATCGAACGCGCGACCTCCATCTTAGATAGTACCAGTCGCCGAGTGGAAGGTGGCTGGGAAGTAGCGCTGTTGTGGGCCAAGGACGAGGTAGAACTACCTGATAACTTCGCCTGCGCTCGGCATCGCCTGATGGGTGTCGAGCGCAAAATGGCTAAGGATCCTGTATATGCTGCTGCATACACTAAGCAGATCGAACGTTTATTGAGTGAAGGGTTTGCCAGGAAGCTTAAGGATGATATGCAAGCGAGTCCTGTTTGGTATTTGCCTCACTTCGGTGTGGTGAATCCAAACAAGCCTGGCAAATTACGCTTAGTGTATGACGCAGCCGCAGTGTACAAAGGCACGTGTCTGAACGACCATCTGTTGACTGGGCCGGACTTGCTCAACTCCTTAATGGGCGTTCTGTGCAGGTTTCGTGCTGGTCCAGTGGCTTTTACTGGGGATATCGCTGACATGTTCTTGCGGGTAAAGATCAGGGAACAAGACCAGGGAGCTCAGCTGTTTTTATGGCGTGGTCAGGATAGAAAACGGGATCCGGACACTTATGTCATGACGTCCATGCTTTTTGGTGCAGCGTCATCTCCCGCGACCGCGATCTATATTTTGAATAAGAACGCAGCTGAGTTCAAGGACTTGTATCCTGAGGCCGTTGGCGCTATCTCCGGAAAGCATTACATGGATGATTATTTAGATAGCGTTGAGACTGTTGAGAAGGCACGGCAACTGATCGAGCAGGTAACGGAGATTCACCATGCTGGCGGTTTCGTGATCAGGGGGTGGATCACTAATTCCCCTGATCTCCGCCAGCAGTTACCAGCTGTTGCACCTGAACGTGTGCCCCTTGACAAGTCACCCGAAGGCACAGAACGTACATTAGGCATGATTTGGGCTCCCCACGATGACGACCTGGCTTTCGACCTATCGTTCAAGCGATTGCCGGAAGACCTAGTACGAGGTAAGTTGGTTCCTACCAAAAGGGAGTTCTTGCGTTTCATTATGTCCATCTTCGATCCACTCGGGTTCCTGTACCCCTGTGTTATTCAGTCTCGCATTCTTATGCAAAAGATCTGGAAGTCCGGCATTGGCTGGGACGAGAAACTGAATGACGCAGAGGCGAAGATCTGGTTCCGGTGGTTGGACAATCTCGAACGTTTGGAAAACGCAAGAATACCTCGATGGTACGGAATCAACTTACACTCAAATTTAGAGTTGCACGTATATGGTGACGCCAGTGGACTAGCCTATGCAGCGGTGGCGTATTTGGTCGGGCTGAACGAACAGGGTGAAAGGCAGGTAGCCATGGTGGTAGGAAAAGCACGCGTGGCTCCACTAAAGGTTGTCTCAATCCCTAGGCTCGAGCTGCAGGCAGCCGTATTGGCCACTCGGTTGGCCAATACCGTAGTAAGTGAGCTAGACGTCCAGGTCACCAAATTCTTATGGACCGATTCGATGACGGTTCTCAAATGGATTAACTCCGAAGCACACGAGTTTCAAAAATGCGTGTCACATAGATTGGCAGAAATAGACCGGAAAAGTCAAAGAAGCGATTGGCGCTGGGTTCCCTCTGAATTGAACCCTGCTGACGAGGCGACCAAGTTGAACTGGCCTGGTGGGAATGATACATGGCTTTCGGGTCCTTCGTTTCTTCTCAGTTCACAGGAGCAGTGGCCGGTGAGGGAAAACGGAGTCGAGGAGGCGGAAGCTGACGAGGAGAGGGTCGAGCGACTACACACGCTCGCCGCCGCCGAGCCGCCGCTGGTCGACTTGCAGCGGCACTCCACCTGGACACGCGCCCTGCGTGTGATGGCACGCGTGTTCGCCTTCCTGAGCCTGTGTCGAAAGACACAGGCCGCTCCGCTCACCGTGCAGAATCTGCGCGACGCTGAGGCGTGCCTGCTGCGCCAAGCGCAGGCGCGCTCCTTCCCGGACGAATTGCGCGAGCTACGCGCTGGGCGCGCGCTGCTGCGCCAGAGCAGACTACGTGGGTTGGACCCCATGCTCTTCAGCGACGGGCTTCTTCGAGTACGCGGGCGCTTGAGCGCTGCGCCCGAACTCACCTTCGACGAGAAGCACCCTGTTATCCTGGACGGGCGTGACCGCCTCACCGATATGCTCGTGCGTGACTACCACGTGCGAGCTCTCCATGGCAACAACGAGGCGGTGGTCAACACCGTCCGAGAGAAGTTCTGGGTCACCAGATTGCGACCGCTTGTGAAGGCGGTCGCCAACACCTGCCAGCACTGTCGCGTCACCAAGGCCAGACCGCAGCCGCCCAAGATGGGCGACTTGCCTCCTGTCCGCCTGACTAACACCAGGCGGGCCTTCGTCCATTGTGGCCTTGACTATTTTGGCCCAATGGAGGTGACGATCGGACGACGACGCGAGAAGCGCTGGGGGGCGCTGTTCACCTGCCTCACCACGCGCGCTGTGCACGTGGAGCTCGCTGCTTCCCTGAACGCGGACTCCGCCCTGCTTGCGCTGCGGCGCATGATCGCGCGCCGCGGACAGCCAGCCACCATCTACAGTGACTGCGGCACCAACTTCGTGGCCGCCAACAAAGAACTGAAGACCGCAGTAAGGGAGCTAGACCATCATCGGCTGAGTGAGGAGGGACTGTCAAAGGGGATCGAGTGGCGTTTCAACCCGCCTGCCGCTCCTCACATGGGCGGGTGCTGGGAACGCCTGGTCCGCTCGATCAAGGAGGCGCTGCGTGTGACCTTACACACACGCGCGCCCAAAGAAGAGGTGCTCCACACTCTGCTTCTTGAAGCCGAAATGGTCGTGAACAGCCGGCCCCTTACTTATGTGCCGTCAAACCACGACGACCCGGTGGTGATTACACCTAATCACCTACTTCTGGGAACAGCCTCTGGGGCTTCTCCGACTGCGCCAACGGATCCTGAGGACGTCGACGCTCGCCGCCAGTGGAGGCGGGTCAGCGCCCTTGCGGACATGTTCTGGCGTCGGTGGTGCCGGGAGTATCTGCCGACACTCCAGCAGCGGAGGAAGTGGACAGCGGACGTTCCCCCAGTGAAAGTGGGTGATTGTGTAGTGATAGTGGACGGGCAACAGCCCCGAAATGTGTGGCCCCGTGGCCTAATTACTGAGGTGTACCCGGGCAGTGACGGACGCATTCGTGTTGTAGATATTAAGACTAAAACCGGGACGCTGCGTCGACCCGTCGTGAAGGTAGCTGTTCTACCTACCGCCGAATGATGGTAGTCGGTGGAACCCTCTTACCAGGGGGTGGAATGTAGAGTAGACCAGCTACCAAAGCGTAGATTAGGTAGTTTTAATATATAGATTAGTTAGATGTAGGAAAAATGTATAAACGACTTGATTATGTGTTAGGATAAATAACTGAATGCCCACGTGTGAATATGTTTGTGGATGGAACGTGTTATTTTTATTCTGATTTAGTGTATATTTTGATTAAGTTTATGATTATGTTTGGTTCGCCTTGCTCTACATGTTAACAATAAGATGAACGAATTATTGTAGTTTGAGCGGAGACACCATTTTATGTATGTTGCCTGGCTCCTAAATTACGATGCCAAAGTAATTAGATGCAACCAGGGAGCCAGGCTACCAGTCGATCGAACTTATTATTAAAATTGTCTGTGTGATTAAGAAAAGACGAATAAACATGTAGAAATAGGCGAACCAGAAATGTTATAGTATTACCACGTGTAATTAAACGCACCTGCGAGTGCGCGGGCTTGTACCTGACCGGCCGAGCCGCTGTGATGAGTCATTGTACGGCCGTGGGCGCTTCATTGTTCCGAGCCCGGACCGGGGATAAAAGAAGGCCCCTTTCCGAGTTCGGTGTCAGTGCATCACCGGAACACCCACGATCAACAAGCTCCCGACACAGCGGCAAGGAACAAGCCCCAAGAAAAGGAACATTAAAAGGAAGAGAGAAAAAGTCAACGTCTTTCAAATCGGACCCCCCTCCGAACCCCTCGCTCCCAGTGCGCAGGCCACACGAACCCTTGCGCCGGCACTCTTTTACAACTATGTACCTGTAAAATAATTATTAAATTCGGTCCAGTAGTTTTTGAGAAAATCTCAACCTTATTGAGGCCCCCTGTATACTTATCTCTGTCTTCGACTGTACAAAACTTTATTTTAAACCAATAATTTTAATAAAAAACGGAGATATTTTTACATTTATTCGATATCTTGTTCATCATGCGGTTGATGGTGGGGCAGAATCTGGCATTGTCATTTGTACCGATTTCATTCTATTGAGTAAGTGGTCTGTGGCGTAGAGGTAATGGGCTAGGTACCCGAAGCAGACGCTCTGTGCTCAACTCTCGTAGTACAGGAAATCCTGAAAGCACAATAAATTACGAAGTCAATAATCAGGAAAGGTGATGGGGCATAATATAGTACGTACGCGTTAAGAAAATAGTGAGTCATCGCTGCCATCTGGCTAAGCCACGCCCCCCGACAAATCAGGAAGCAGGAAATTAGAAAGTCATGCTCACACTGACTGACCATTTGACGGTCAGCTTTCGCACACAACGGTCGTGTCCTTTGTCTCTTGAATTAAAAAATGAACGCCTCACCTATTCGTAAAAATAAAAGTGGATCGGTCATCCATAGCGGAGAAAGACGAATAATTTACAATGTTTTTAAATATTTTAAACTGTATGATTTAAATATGACTGGAGAGCATAGTATTAAAAACAGCAAGTGCATGGTGGTGTCTCCGAAGACACGGTTTATAAAATTATTAGAGAACAAAAGGAAACGAACACATTAAAATCGCCAGTGAAAAAAACACACGTTCAAGTTGATTATTATTCAATAAAAAAAAAATCATTAAAATCTAATTTGTTTGCATTTTTACTCCACTGTATATACGCCTTTACTTGCACTGATGACTCACTATTTTCTTAACGCGTACGTACTATGACAACAAACGTGTTGTGTAAATACTTTTTATCTACAAAATAAAGAGAGAGAAAGAGAGAGTGAGACGGAGAAGGAGATAGACAGAGAGAAGGGAGGAAGGAAGGAAGGAAAGAAAATTCAGGCACAGCGCAAGATAACTGTCGGGGACTAAATGCAAAAGTCGAGAATAATGGACTAAAACGTGCTGATAATGATAATGGCCGCTCATGGCCGCGTGTGCGTGGATAGAGGAGCTCCTGGCATCGGCACCGCAGTGTGATGTATTCGCTGACAGGTGGAGGAGTGTTTGGCGGGAGATTGTGGCCGCGTGCGGTGGATAGAGGAGCTCCTGGCATCGGCACCGCAGTGTGATGTGTTCGCTGACAGGTGGAGGGGTGTTTGGCGGGAGATCGTGGCCGCGTGCGGTGGATAGAGGAGCTCCTGGCATCGGCACCGCAGTGTGATGTGTTCGCTGACAGGTGGAGGAGTGTTTGGCGGGAGATTGTGGCCGCGTGCGGTGGATAGAGGAGCTCCTGGCATCGGCACCGCAGTGTGATGTGTTCGCTGACAGGTGGAGGGGTGTTTGGCGGGAGATCGTGGCCGCGTGCGGTGGATAGAGGAGCTCCTGGCATCGGCACCGCAGTGTGATGTGTTCGCTGACAGGTGGAGGAGTGTTTGGCGGGAGATTGTGGCCGCGTGCGGTGGATAGAGGAGCTCCTGGCATCGGCACCGCAGTGTGATGTGTTCGCTGACAGGTGGAGGGGTGTTTGGCGGGAGATCGTGGCCGCGTGCGGTGGATAGAGGAGCTCCTGGCATCGGCACCGCAGTGTGATGTGTTCGCTGACAGGTGGAGGAGTGTTTGGCGGGAGATTGTGGCCGCGTGCGGTGGATAGAGGAGCTCCTGGCATCGGCACCGCAGTGTGATGTGTTCGCTGACAGGTGGAGGAGTGTTTGGCGGGAGATTGTGGCCGCGTGCGGTGGATAGAGGAGCTCCTGGCATCGGCACCGCAGTGTGATGTGTTCGCTGACAGGTGGAGGAGTGTTTGGCGGGAGATTGTGGCCGCGTGCGGTGGATAGAGGAGCTCCTGGCATCGGCACCGCAGTGTGATGTGTTCGCTGACAGGTGGAGGGGTGTTTGGCTCCCGGAGATTGGGGTGTTCTGTGAGGGTATGAATGTGTGATTGGCTAATTCATGTTATAATAATTTGACCTGTGTTGTCCTAAATATTGTATAATAATTGATTGACGTAGATTTACCTAGTGAATAAGAGTGTATCTGTAATACTAGTAAATCAAATAAATATAATGGATCAGTGCGCAAGTTCCCTATCTTGTGATTTTCATCATGAGGTAGGGAACTTAATTTTACTTCCTTACTTTTACCCAAAACATACACACAACGAATATCCTACTATCTTACACGATTTTATGAGATAAGTAGGTATTATATTTTTGACACGGCCGGCCCTTTTACAGCCGCATATTTCTTGACATTTGAACTTGTTTATTTAATGACGTGGCCACTTTACAGCCGACTATTATTTTTATGTTATTTAAATTAAATTCATTTATTTTTACCGAAAGTTACTTTGAAATTCAGTGCAATTAATTATATTATTGTGAATCCATTAAAAACTTGCTCTAAATTGTAAAACATTGACAAGGCCTCTTTACAGCCGCAATTAGTTCATATCCCGTGGGTCGGTTCTTTGCCCTGTTTCTCTGTTCGTGCATCCAGCCGTAACGTAGTTTGTATTCTGTACCTTATATTATTGTAAATTATTATATTATGTATGACATAACCAAGTGTTCCCTAGAGCTCCTAAGATTGAATAAATGAAGTAAGTATTGAAGTAAGTAAGTATTTATAATTCACTTAGTAAATGAGATCGAGCTATAGTGGACCCTTCAAATCTCATAGACCCCCAAAAAATTCCCGCCCACTGGACCCCTCGATCCCTGGACCACTATATAGACCACTTTGGGTATCACTGGTCTAGAAGAGGCAACTCACAATAAGAAAGCAGGTGCCGATGAGGACTGCCTTGAAACGCACGTCCATGTCTGTTGGGAATTCGATCTCGAAGTTGTCATTGTCGCTGAAAAACTCCTTCAGCATACCGCCCCAGCGCTTGGCGATCACGCCGATCCTTGTCTTGTCTGTAGTGAGGACCTGGAACAGAAGGGTTGATATGATAATTACTATTGCAGTCTGCATAAGGACCATATTATTATAGGTTTTCGTATTGCAAATGCCTGCCAAGTTAAAAGGTATACTAATTATATTATAGTGCGATGCTATGAGAACCGCGACCGAGGTTTCACACTGCATCCAATTTGAATCCGTGAAAAACGTTCCGATTCCGAAGTAGTTCACTGCGCAATAGTAGGGCGCCTAGCTTGGCGACGATTTTTAGCAAGTGGACGTTCAGAATTGCTGCCAGTGTCGGGCGAATTTCTGACGACATCAAGATTATTTTTCGAGCTAAACAAACTACCCTGACCAACCTTCGCTGAGAAGAGGAACGTCTTCTTCTTCTCGTATGGTCTAGTCACAGACCACTTACCCCATAGCCATGAAATCGGTACAAATTTGCAAGCGACAAATTCTGTCAACGATGAGCGCATAGAGACGAAGCGGGGGACAGGGGTGCCGTATTAAAGAGATGCGTCCATGTGGATAATATCTCTAGGTGCCACGTGTCGCGAAGCAATGTTGCGCCCATGTGCGGGCAGACACGGGCGCCCTCCTGTTACAGGGCTATGGGGGAAGTGGTCTGTGGGTTTATTGACCAAACCTATTGTCAGAGTTATTCAGACCGCCCGTAGGCCTCTGACGTGGCCATCGAACAACAGTAACGGGATTAACTGCTTGTGCTTTCCGAGGCTCGGATGAAAATATCACTATCGGTACCCGATCCAGGTACACACCTGACCCAATGTTGCTTAACTTTTACGATATTTTCGAGCCCTAAACCTGAAGAAAAGAAAAGAAACTTTCTCCACAAGCTTACTTTGAATTCGCATTCACCGGAGACTGCGCTAGGTCCTTTGATGCGAAGCACCTGGCGGTCGTTCGCGTCGTTGATGGTCAGCACCTTCTTGAAGAAGGTGGTCTCCTGGCGCACGATGCTGACCAGCTGCCCGCACACTGTCACGTCCATCTTGTCCGGCCCGAAGGTGTACGGACGACGGAGTCGGATTACCTGCAATAGAGCAAAGGTGGTGGTGTACAAAATCTGTGGCATAGTGAAAGAAAGAAAGAAAGAAAGAAAGAAAGAAAGATTTTCTCAAAAACTACTGGACCGATTTAATAATTCTTTTACAGTTACATAGTTTCCACATTTATCTATAAAACAGTGAAAGAATTTTTGCAATAGATCAAGTAGTTTTTGAGAAAATCTCAACCTTAAAAACTCTCCCGTACACCTTTCTCTGTGTTTCACCGTGCCGCAATGACTTTGCCTTTCCTTTTCCAGGGAAAGTCTTAAGTTCACTTGCCGAATGCTCTCAAATTGGTGAAGAAAATCATCGGAAAGAAGCATGTGTAATCCGCACTGCGCCTGCGTGGTGGATCATTATCCGAGCCCCCTCGATGTAAGGGAAGGTGCAGAAGCAGTGGGGGCATAAAAATAGAAGATGATGATCATCGTCAGGGAATATTAATAGGTACAGCCAAACAAGAAGGGTGTACAGAAAATGAAAATGAAAAATTGTATATTTCATAAAATTTTAGAGATTACATTCAATGTGAACCCTGACTCTTACACTAGGACAGTACAGCCTGTGCTGTAAGATACAGTGTCTTCCAATGGTCTTACTTTTAAATTAAATAACATACATACATAACTAAACATGTTTTTCGGAGTTGTCATATGGTGTGAAAATTTCTTGAGTACTGAATAAGATAGCTACTTGTTCAAGGGTATAGATAAAGACTATCTAGACACAAAGTGGACTGTACCACATATCAATGAAATGAAATGAAGTTTATTTTCCAGAAGAATTCAATATGCTTAAGTACACAGTTATTGTGTGTCTTCTAATCAAAATAGTATATAATAATAAACTAAACTAAAATGCTCTTGCAAATGTAAGATCGATCAGCCGTAATCGTAAGTCTAATTTGTGGTGTCTACGTAACACATTTTCCTGTACAAAATGAACAGCGCTAAAGCAATGTACCTAAGGTCTAGATCTAAAAAAAACTAACACTAGCAGACGTCTAAAAACGATCTGTAGGCGGATTTGGAAAATGGAACGTAATTATATCTGCACATAGCTTGCATTCAGATGGCGCATGCGATGTCATACTCGCATCATGAAATGACCTACTATTTTTAAAAGCTGTCTGATCAAAAACTTCTTCGTAAATATACTAGGATTCTTGGCAAAGGAAAAGAGAATATACTAGGATTCTTGGCTAATAAACTGCAAATCCTGGCGCACCGCCGCTCTATTGCCTGCCTATCGGTGTTCTACAGGTTACATTTTGGTGAGTGTGCGATGGAATTGCACGAATTAATTCCTGCGTCCCCATTCCACCTCCGAGCCACCAGGCGTCGGCTGGGGTTCCATCCGCATGTCGTAGATATCCCGCTGGCCCGTACGAAACGTTTTTCTTCATCTTTCATCATACGAACGGCTAGGGAATGGAACGCCCTGCCGGCGTCGGTGTTTCCAGACACTTATAACCTTGGGATCTTTAAGGCAAGAGTGAATAGGCATTTACTAGGCCCGCGTGCTTCATCATCGGCCTCATCGTCACGCACCATCAGGTGAGATCGGGACCAAACGCGGGTATAGTCTATAAAAAAAAAAATAACATTTCCAATCTAAGCTTCGAGTATGAGTTTTGCCTTGACTGGATACTTCAGGCGAAATAAACATCTAAACAGAATGGGCTTCTTCGACACTACTGGTTTTGCTGTGAAAGAGGAAATCGCCATGCATATCCTCTGCAAATGTGATGCTCTTATTAATCAGAAAATGTTCGCGAATGACAGTATGGTGACTTTATTGAATAATTTGAGCAAGATCTGAAGTTTCGAGCTTTTACCGAGAGTCCCGCTACAAGCTCGGGAGTGAACGTGACTGTCCAGCTGATTCGTCCAGAGTGACGACGCTACGGCGACTTCTCTGGATGAAGACAAGAAAACGCGGCTACCCAGGGTGAAGACGCTACTGCGACTGGAAGGAAGATGGAAGACTATTATATATTGAATTTTCTGTAACATGACATTGGAAATAAATAAGAGAGAAAATATTATAATAGTGGTAATAAAACTCGATGCGCGGTCACATTTAATAAGAACGCAGTGGCCCTTAGGCTTAAACCAACGCCCTGATATCAAGTAATAAGAATAACAATGTATTGGGACTATACTTTGTACACAAGAAAACCACCCCTTGAAGTCAATATTGCCCCAAATTCTCGGGCCTTAATAACCGAGCTTCAACGGACAAGCCTCGTAACGAGAGACTACGAATATAAATAGCCACTTCAAGTAGACCCAGTGGTGAGATAAATAATGGAAATAACAACAGAGTTACAGAGGACATGATAGACAATCCAATTATATAAAACGAAGAGATATTTCTTAGTAACGAAATTGTAACATGTACAAGAGAAAAGCAAAGCGACGGAACGGCAACGGAGCGGCAGCAGTAATGTATGAAACTCTTTGAAAGACATATGTCTGCCTTGGAGCAGATGTCGCTACATGTGCCGCGCGGCGGCGCGTGCGGCCCGCGCTGCGCCCCGCGCCTGTTCGCGCGGCCCCTGACGCGCACGCAACGCGCCCACCGCGCGCCCTCGCTCGCTGCTCGGCGAACGTGCTCGCTGCTCGCGAGGACGTCGACATATTTGTCATTATAACTGGTGCTTTTATTGGGCACGTGTATAGATATTTAAGTGGATGTTTGTAATGTTATTTTATGTTTGTAATGTCCGTTTATATTGATTGAATTGATTATATTGTGAATATTATTAATGTGGCATGTACCTAGTGTTTTAGAGATATATCTCTGTAAGCTATATTGTATGTGAATAAATAAAAATAAAATAGAAAGATGAGACTCTTTGACACTGAAAGCACGCAGCAACGGAGCATCATCGGCAACGTGCATCAGCAGAGCCGTCTTAGGTCATTCCGGGGCCCTTGGACACAGAAGAATATCAGGGCAATGTTGGAAAATAAAAAGTGGATGACAACAAAATTTAAAAATTCACTGTTTAGAGGAAAAATATTGTTCGATTAACATATTGACTTACAAATGTTGGCGGTAAGAATTACCGCTCGTTAGTATTACTTATAGTCATTAGTTTATTTCAAAAAGGTACAATATAAAATAAAAAAGAAGCATTCAATATTTAAAAAACCTAAGCTAAACTATTTTTTAAAAATTTTGTTACAGGAAGAGTACCCAAGACACTGGCAGCGTTACCTCGCTGGATCGCGATGCTAATCCGTTGCGCGAGGTAGCTGCCAGCTCTTGGGTCACCAGTGGCATCTACTATTCGTTTGCTAAGCTCTTTATAAAGAGACCATTATTAGTATTACTTATTAGTTAATTAAGTGCAGCTCAAATAATAAATGATTGAAAATAGAAAATCAATTGCAACGTGTAATATGGGTCTTCGGGGCCCCCGTGAGGATGGGGGCCCCGGGCCCGGGCCCCCATGTGCCCTTATGGTAACCATCTTTACTGTGCATCAGTGTCATCTTTTACACTTCAACCACAGGTGTGTGATGCTGAGAGTATTCTGCCACTTTTTCTCCTCAGCATTGGCACCTTTTCCTTGCAAAGTGGATGAAATGTAAATTGTAAAGTTACCTGCACGTGATTAGAGGCATTTGATATTGGGTGGTTGGTGATAATATGTGAAAATTATGGAGTTTTGGCGTCGCCTTTAGAAAAATGGGGCAATTGTCCGCTGTGGACATTATTGTCAGCGTCCAATCGTTTTAATAACAGTATTCCTTAATGAAAATTGCACCTTCTCACCTCTGTTTCCTGTGAGTCGACTATATCGATATTAAATGCCCTGCTTTTCCCGTCGAGCATCGCCCCCCACATCCCGCAGTCCTCCTTAGCGGATAGGATGACGTCACCATTGGGAGACGTCACGATGTACTTGTTGCCGGTGGTCACTGTCGTCTTCTGACGCACCAGCACCTTGCCCAGAGGAATCAGCTGGCGGAGCCCTGGAAAACACGGGCAGGGTACTGAAACAACTATCCTAAGGTCTTTAACTTACCAGGACATCAGTTCGACGTCACGTATCCAAACAATTCATATTGAAATATGACAGCATCACTTGGCGTCAGTTTGGTAATGTCTTTGCCAATTTCAACATCAGCAGCCCGTATCAGGACTTAGGCCTGTCCCAAAGCACGCCATTCAACCCGACTCTCGGCCTCCTGCATTCAGTCTCTGCCATCCACCTTGCGAATGTCATCCCTCTGGTCGAGGGGTGGGACACTACGTTTGGAATTTGTTTTCCAATTTGGAATTTCAATATGAATTGTTTGGAGACGTAGCTGGCGAAGTCGCATTGACGGGACGGCTCTAATAATGCATACAGAACGCCTATTTGACTACCTCCTTCGGTGGTGGGATCGTAGTCCAGTTGCGAGTACACATTGAAAACGATCGTACAAGTTAAGCAACTTTGGGCGAAGTCAGTACCTGAATAGGTAACCGCTAGTGACACTTTCATCTGAGCCCCTCCGTGCCTCGGGGCGCACGTTAAGCAGTTGGTCCCGGTTGTTGTCGCTCGGCAGCAGTCGTTGCCACGTCAGAGGCCTACAGGCGGCCTGAATAACTCTGACAATAGGTCAGTAACCACAGGAAAAGAGAAGAGAGAGGAGGATTCTTGAAATAATTATTTTTATAACTTACCTAATGGTTTGTCTGGACTAAATGCTGCCATATTTGTGATCTTCTTAGTATAGATGTTTGATTTCTTGATTAAGGGCTGCAAGTCTTTACTTTGTCTCTTAAATCACGTTTATGCAATACTCAATATATTTATTGCATTCCATAAGTTATAATACAGATGTTCACATACTTAACATTAAAATGTTACAATGTTCTTTATGGACCTTGTTTAGGCACAGCAATACAAGAGAGAGACGACATGTTTTGTTCAAATATAAAGTAAATTGTAGTTACTAAGAAGTAGTAGGTAGCGATTGTTTATTATATTTTCTCATTTAGAAATTCATCTACTCTGTAATAGCATTTAGCATGTAGGTGTTGTTTTAGCAGTCGTGTGAATGTTTTTTCATTTGTTGCATTTTTTATTTCGTTTGGAAGATGATTATATATTTTTATGGACATGTTCAATGTACCTGATAAGTGGAGATTCAACCGAGAGATTGTAACTGGTACTAGTTTTGTTTGCGGTTTTATCTGAGTGGATATTTGGTTGGGATATCTTCACGTTTTAAATAGAATTCGGGATATTTTCTATTTATTTATGCTTCACCATTAACTGGTTTTATGTAATGTATAGGTAAAGTTGTTGCTTTTAGATTATTCCTCCACTTCCTAGTCCTAATTATGTGCCTAACAGGATACGTACCTACGGTGTTTTATTTTCATACTTTCTGTAATACCTACCTGCTTACTAACAACTTACGATATGCAATGCAAAAGTTTGAGTTTGGTTATTTTCAATGTCATCGCGATGTTTTCCTTCACCGTTTTAGGATAGGTAAAAGACATTGCCACATATCAATGGAGCTTTGCCTCAATTTTAATAAAAAAACCTAGATATTTTTACATTTATTCGTTATCTTGTACAACTTGCGGTTGATGGTGGGGCAGAATCTGGCATGGTCATTTGCAAGCGAAAAATTATGTCAACGATGAGCGCATAGAGACGAAGCAAAGGGGTGCCGTATTAAAGAGATGCGTCCATGTTGATAATATCTCTCGGTGCCACGTGTAGTGAAGCAATGTTGCGCTCATGTGCGGGCAGACACGGGCGCCCTCCTGGTACAGGTCTAAGTGGTCTGTGACCCGGTATCAGAAAAGTTTAACGGTAAAGGAATAGGTAATATGAAAGGGAGAGTGTTCAGTTTTGGTAACGTGACAACATATGTACTTCTTCTTCTATCTTTTGATTAGGTACGGTGGAACACAGAGAAAGGTGTACAGGAGAGTTTTTAAGGTTTAGATTTTCTCAAAAACTACTTCACCTATTGCAAAAATTATTTCACTGTTTGATAGATAAATGTTAAAACTATGTAACTGTAAAAGAATTATTAAAATCGGTCCAGTAGTTTTTGAGAAAATCTCAACCTTATTGAGGCCCCCTGTATACTTATCTCTGTCTTCGACTGTACGTACGTACCCTACTAGTGAAATGACATTGCCACATTTCAATGGAGCTTTGCCCCACCTACAAAACTACGTGATTTGTTGAGGACTTATTACAGGTTTCATATTGCATAATCATAATCAGTATCATTACTAATATTTTTCTACTACTCTCGCAACTCCTATAGAAGAATAACAAAATTCTTAATTAAGCTGTTTTTTTCGACTCGCAACTTGTACAAAACTTTATTTCAAGCCAATAATTTTAATAAAAATCGGAGATATTTTTACATTTATTCGTTATCTTGTACATCATGCGGTTGATGGTGGGGCAGAATCTGGCATTCTCATTTGCATTGCATACAATAAATTGACAATAATATATCATCTCATGTGTTAGGTAAGTATGTTATCGTATAAGTGTTATCATGTGTGTACTTCCTATCTATGCAAGATATTAATAAGGACATTTTATTCCGATATCAGATTCAGATTTATATCGTTTTTTTACAAATAAATACAATGAGTGTATTCATGCAGTTATAACGCTTAGGAGAAAATTTGTAAAAAAACAGCAGCACGTCTGATAATAAAAATTAAACATTATTTTATTTATTTAAGTACTTAAGGGCCTGATATGAGCCAACTAGCGCCGCCAATCTTGAAAAATAATATCTTCCAATTTAATCAATTTTATTAAAAAAGCTTTTTACAAAATGTTTATTACGATAAATACTATTTTTTAAATGCTTATTTATAACGTGATTCAATTTCAGTAAGTAGTAGTTCGCATAATTGCGAAAAACGGCCGTTTTTGGCACATTTGTGAACTACAACTTAGCTTGTCGTAATTATGCCATGTATTGTATATTGAAAAATAGTATTCATCCTAATAAACATTTTGTTACTTTAGGCTCTCTCTATAGAGCGCGGCGAAATATTTTTTTCATGGTTTTTATTCATTTATTTAGCAGTATCAAATGTAATCAGCTGTTCGGAATTCGCTCCGCCATTTTCCTAATTAAGCATTTAAACAACCCTACGTCGTGGTTTAAACTGACAGCTACTTATTCGGTTCTTCAGGAGTTGATTAACTTTAAATAGTGTTTATAAGTAAACATTTTTTTAAACAATTGTTAAACAAGGTATTAATTAGTTCTCTTGAAAATGGCGGGAAACGACGGTTGCAAAATTATTTGATAATTTTTGTTTTATTGTCTACAGTGGCTATTTTGAGATTAATATCACGTTAAATTAATCAGAAAATGTTCGCGAGTGACAGTATGGTGAATTTGTTAGATAATTTGAGCAAGATCTGGGGTTTCAAGCTTTTATCAAGAGTTCCCGCTACAAGCTCGGGAGTGAACGTGACTGTCGAGCTGCTTCGTCCAGAGTGATGACGCTACGGCGTCTCCTCTGGATGAAGATAGAAGACTATAATATATTGAATTTTCTGTAACATGACATTGGCAAATGACGAACTGTCGAGTCCATTAATAAAATAAATAAAAGGTATTAATTTTAATCACTGCTTATAAGTAAGGCTGAATCTATAAAAACAGTCTGAAATCTAAACCGCTGAACTGCAAAATTATATGAAGCGATTTCAACATTACATCTACATAATTATGTACCTAACTTAAAGGTTGGTTTCAAATATATATCGTAGCATATTTTAACATTTAACTTTACCTATAATAAATAAGTTTTTATTTTTTTAAGTAATTTGTAACACACTTTGTTATTCAACAATCGTTTAACCGGAATAACAATAACAAATGTCACAAAACACGTCACTTTGTGCGCGTAGTGGCGAACCAAGGCGCGACTAGCACGCGTCGACTGCCGGGGACTGACTGGCGTGGCCTGCTTGCCACAGCGGTTGTTTTGGACTAATGAATACATATTACATAATGTATGTATGTATATAATATTGCAGACTGTACCTACCTAGGTACAGTCTCTCCGATAAATATCTCGTTGCATTCACAACCGAAGACAATGTCGCGATTTGGGAGTAGGTAGGGGACATGTCGCCCGCTCAAAACCTGGGCCGCGGGCGGGATGCCCACTTTTTGAAACTGCCTGCTATGTGCACGTTTTCGGGTGTAGGTAGATTTTTTATTACCCGACTGCCCCAAAAGGAGTGTAATGTTTTTCGGGTGTATGTACATGGGCGTACCCAGGTAGGGGAAACGAATTTTTTACCATTTGTTTGCAATACAATATTTTTACAACTAAAAATTACGCGGCGCGTTAGTCCTTTCTATAAGTACCTACCTAGCTTATAAAAAATCTGATTTGCCCCCCCCCCCCCCCCCCCCGGGTACGCCCATGTGTATGTATGTCCATTCCTTCCTGCCATCCTGTAGCCTAAACGGCTTGATGGATTTTGGTGTATGAGGTATCGTTAGATTCGTCTTGATTGCGGGAGTGTCATAGGGTATAAAAAATTAATCAAAAGGGGATAGTTTTTAAGCAGTCGCGTTTTTTGGTTTTTGAAATATTTATTTTAGTTTCCATACAATTTTGACATTCGTAAGAGCGAGCTCATACTGAGTTCCTGCTTAACCTGTCTATGAAATATCGACATAATACTCCCACTCTCTCTTACTCTCTACCTTAGATCAAGGTCCAATCTCAACATGAGTGAGTAGATGAGCCTGCACTCGGTGCCAGCTACCCGAGACCTAAGATTGTATTGCAAATTATGACTTATGGATGTTTTTATAGCTTACATTTTAGCATTCCAAAGGCGATGAGTCACCAATACCATCGACTACAAAAGCACGATTTATTACCAACGGACCCCGTGAGTCTGTCCCCTCACGGGGGCCGTTGGGATTTGAAAATAATTTCATGTCCAAGGACCCCCTTGCCAAGTACGTGGGGTCCGTTGGGAAAAAGAACTCCTAACGGACCCCAAACCTCACCTCCTTCCAAAAAAAATTAAAAAAACGTGAATGTGTAACGGGAGTGTGTAAA
This sequence comes from Tachystola acroxantha, assembly GCA_963506565.1. Classification (NCBI taxonomy): domain Eukaryota; kingdom Metazoa; phylum Arthropoda; class Insecta; order Lepidoptera; family Oecophoridae; genus Tachystola; species Tachystola acroxantha. The sequence continues at coordinate 658,008 of OY735872.1, forward strand.
TAGAAGAAAACGTAAATGCTATGGATCTATAACAATCAAAGTAGGTATACGTAGATGTAATTCACTAGCTGTGTTCCGTTGTTTCATCCGCGTTAATTTGTGGAAAAAAACGTCTGGAACCATTGTTCACAATTAAATACTTGTGTGAACTATGTATGCATGTTGTTAACATGAAAAAGAGCTGAATAACTAGATGTATTATGTATGTATGTGTAGATGAACATGAGAATGATTTCATAAAGGTTTTTATAAGGTACTGAATCTACGTACTTTTCATTAATTATAGTCTGAAAGATGTTTTAAAAGTTTCATATTTTTTTATAGGATCAAACAGTGACGAAGGACAAACCTCATATTTGCGAACCAGATTTCACACGGGATCCCTTTTTTTCGCATAATTTTTTTGTCCTATTTTAATTTAGCATAATGAGTTAGGCATAATGTTTTTTGTCATAATCATATTTTGTCATAATTGTTTTTGGGCATACAATCTAACTAAGCATAATTCTAGTTTGGGCTAATCGTTTTTGCCCTAATTTGGATTTCCATATTGTTTTATGGCATATTGTTTATTCGTCTAATAGATATTATACATAATTACACTTTAATAATTTAAATGTATTTATTCATAATGTTTGTTTGAAATGAATGTAATGTTTTTTTTTACTATAATTTTCATGCAATATAATTCCTTTCATTTTAAATGTAAATTTTTAGCTATAGCTTGTAAATAGGCAAGTTTTGAAGTGTATTCATTTTTATTGTTAATAATTTTGTCAAGGCGGTTATGTTTGTCTGTGTATTTCTTCTTTTTTGTTGGTATTGGTGTTGTATGTATGGTGTATTAGGTAATAGTAGGTTACGGTGCGGCGGGGGTGGCCCTTGGGCCACCCGTAAGCCGCCAACATGATTATTTTATATACAAACAAAAAGTAGGTATTAGGTATATCAGATATAACTTAGGTACCATAGTGTAATAGTAGGTTACGGTGCGGCGGGGTGGCCCTTGGGCCACCCGTAAGCCGCCAACATGTTTATTTTATATACAAATAAAAAGTAGGTATTAGGTATATCAGATATAACTTAGGTACCATAGTGTAATAGTAGGTTACGGTGCGGCGGGGGTGGCCCTTGGGCCACCCGTAAGCCGCCAACATGATTATTTTATATACAAACAAAATAATATGATTATTACAATTATGTTTTAATATCATTATGACAAAGTTTATTTAGGCTTTATAATATTATTCTTAACAATCTTTATGCTGTTTGTAGTTATGCTTAATAATATTATGCCTATAAAGTTATGCCTAATGACTATTATGCGTAGTTATTACTAGGACAATAAAGTATGCCATGTTATATTATGACATAAAAATTTTTGCACAAAAATAGGGAACCGATTTCACACAAAACGAAATTGGCATTTTTTTAAAATTTATTTGGAAGGCGGTTAGAGGGGGTCCGTTAGGAGTTCTTTTTCCCAACGGACCCCACGTACTTGGCAAGGGGGTCCTTGGCCATGAAATTATTTTCAAATCCCAACGGCCCCCGTGAGGGGACAGACACACGGGGTCCGTTGGTAATAAATCAAAAGCACAAGCACTCTACCGATTGTAATATAAAAGCTAAAATGCAATGGTTTTATGTAAACTGAAGCCCAAATCATGTGTTTTATTTGGTAAACAAAAACTACCCTAACCTACTAACATTTTAAGCTGTTCTGTGATTATTGCACAGTTATTTTCACATTATTAGATCGGATCACTTTATTTTCACAATGATGAACAGGTTCGATCAATCAGTTCCTTCGGTGTTTAAACAGGTAATTATACGATTATTTGTTTACAAAATAAGACACTTGATTTGGGCTGTGGTCCCTGATGCCTAGCTTTAGACATTGTTTGCCCAAATACCATTTACATACATAAATAATAATGACCGCCTCCCATAAAGGTACGACGGGGTTCCATCTCCTGCGATCCTGTTCCTGACACCATCAAACTCAACGTATCTCGCTCAAGAAGAATATGATCGTACAAGGTAAGCAACGTTGGTTGAGGTTAGTACAGTCGAAGACAGAGGACAGAGATAAGTGTACAGGGGGCCGTAACAAGATTGAGGTTTTCTCAAAAACTACTGGTCCGAATTTAATAATTCTTTTACAGTCACATAGTTTAAACTTTTATCCATCTAACTGTGAAAGAATTTTTGCAATAGGTCTAGTAGTTTTTTGAAATAAACTCAAACCTAAAAACTCACTTATCTGTGTCAGAATCAGAATTCGGACCGTATCTATTTTCTATATTTTTCTGAACTGTTATGATTACACAGAGCATCATTCGATCTAATTCTAGGCGGTCTTTATTGTAATGTTTATTATGAAAACTATTTAGCTGGAGAGCAAGGCCGCTTGAGTGAGGCAGGGCCGCTTTCAGAAGAGGCGCTAAATTATATTTTTTTTATATTTCCATGTCAAACTCTAATGGTGGCACTTCACTTGGCTATTTATATTTGCGTATTTTTCATAAGTGCCATGTGTGGTTGGTATGCTTGGCAAAATATTCGTCTTATATGTGTACGTCAAGTATTTGACAAATACGACAAACATCCAATAGCGAATACGAATAACCAAGTGAAGTGCCACCAGGACACTGAGATGTTAAGATCACACATTTAAGAGCCTTCATAGAGCCAACTAGCGCCGCCAATCTTAAAAAAATAATATGTTACAATATAATCAATTTGATTAAAAAAGCTATTTACAAAATGTTTATTACGATAAATACTATTTTCAATATACAATACATGGCATAATTGCGACAAGCTAAGTTGTAGTTCACAAATGTGCCAAAAGCGGCCGTTTTTCGTAAATATGCGAACTACAACTTACCGACATTGAATCACGTTATAAATAAGCATTTAAAAAATAGTATTTATCGTAATTAACATTTCGTAAATAGCTTTTTTAATAAAATTGATTATATTGGAATATATTATTACTAGTTGGCTCTATGAAGGCCCTTAAGTACTTATACCTAATAATAAATGAAGAAACAGAGTGGCTATGTGGCAACTGATCCGAAGAATCCGCGGATGACTTTGCCACTTTTTAAATCATTGGTGGTAGACTGATTCGAATCAGAATTGAATAAGCCATTACCAATGAAGGAAACTTGTTTTTTTTAAATGATTGATTAAATAACACTTTTAATATAGCTACAACTTTCCAGTTGGCTTAAAAAATAATTTATATTTCAATGAGTTACTATTACATCATAATCTGGACGTGTCAAAACATGGCATTCGATGTGGATTAAATAAATAAACTCATAAAACTACACCTACTTCCACATGATTGAATCATCTCTGTCGTTCTATCGATGGCCGCATCATTAGATATTAATCTACTTACGGATCTTTGCTAAATCATGTTATAAGATTTTTTTTACAGCTGCATGAGGTTGCAGACTTGAGTAGGTATTAGGTATTAATTTCAACTTGATCCGTCCACGCGTTTCTGAGATAGGTCTTGACAGACAGATAGACAACAAAGTGATCCTATAAGGGTTCCTTGAACCCTAAAAAAGAGTCAACATTCACATGTCCTCATACGGTCACAGACCAGACTAATCCCGGCCTAGGTTCTTTTGAAAATGGCGGGAAACGAAGGTTTGCAAAATTATTTGATAATTTTTGTTTTATTGTCTATAGTGGTTATTTTGAGATTAATATCACGTTAAATTAATCAGAAAATGTTCGCGAGTGACAGTATGGTGATTTTGTTGGATAATTTGAGCAAGATCTGGGGTTTCAAGCTTTTATCAAGAGTTCCCGCTACAAGCTCGGGAGTGAACGTGACTGTCGAGCTGCTTCGTCCAGAGTGATGACGCTACGGCGACTCCTCTGAGTCTGGATGAAGACATGAAGACGCGGCTACCCAGGGTGAAGACGCTACTGCGACGCCCCTGGAGGAAGATAGAAGATTATTATATATTGAATTTTCTGTAACATGACATTGGCAAATGACGAACTGTCGGGTCCATTAATAAAATAAATAATAATAATCCCGGCCAAATAGTCATGCCCAGGTACTACCGTACAAACACGAGAAAATAAAAAAAGAGCCAACTTTGCCGACGACCTCCGGTAAAGATAAGAAGAATCCATATTTTAATTATTATACGTTTTTACCTACGAAAAAGTTTTAATTACCGCTGGAGCCTTCCCTGAGTGCGGACCTTTGAATGGATTCAATTCAGCCCATTATTTCTTCAGCAACCGACGAAACTGCTGATAATTTAGAGGTGTTATGTCCTCCCACCGCCAGCTCTAGTGACTATTTCAATAAATCTAATTTGTAAAAGCTAGACTTGCTATGTAGAAGAATGTCTAGCTGCGAACACAATGCTTCGCGCACATTATGTCGGGGCGGAGCGCAAAAGTCCGCTCAAATCGCTTTAATATAATTCGCTTGCCATAGCACACTGTGTCGGGCCGCAGCGGCTCACATTATTGCGAGGCGTATTTACGTCCGTGGATGCGGCCCGCCCCGCCCCGCTGCGCCCCGACACAGTGAGTGTTCATTTTACGATATCTGGCAGTACACTGTACTCAAAATCCGTCAATGCGCTGCGACCCGGCCCGGCACTAATGTGCTAAGTAAGCATTTTGCGCTGCGCTGCGGCCCGCCCCGACACGCTGCGGCCCGGCATAATGTGCGCGAAGCAACTAAACACTTTCTAAACTTGCACGATTAGTTAAAATAGGCTTTTGAAAATGGCGGGAAACGACGGTTACGGAATTATCCAATGTCGACCAAAAACGAGGTACAGTCGAAGACAGAGATAAGTATACAGGGAGCCTCAATAAGGTTGAGATTTTCTCAAAAACTACTGGACCGAATTTAATAATTCTTTTACAGGTACCTACATAGTTTTCACTTTTATCTATCAAACAGTGAAAGAATTTTTACAATAGGTCAAGTAGTTTTTGAGAAAATCTCAACCTTAAAAACTCTCCTGTACACCTTTCTCTGTGTTCCACCGTACTTAGATGAAATACAAGAAAAGATTAACACCTCATTTATTTCAATTATTCACGTCAAACATAATACACAAATACCTATATCAATCCTACGAGTCAAAAAGATCGCCTCTCAACTCTTTATTTCAATTGCACAAGTTTTTCAGACACCTCCCACAGTTTGCGAGCCAATCCAGTATCCCTACCAAGCTCGCTAGTACTCTCCGATTTACAGTCACTGAAGTAAACCCCACTGACCTCACTGACCTCTGGTGACACTGCCAAGAAAATCTGAGTCTGTGCTCCTTCCCACGGAGTTTTGCAATAAACCCTCTGTAAAGGAGCCACTAATGAGAACCAAAAATTCCGTATTTTACTCATGATTTCTGTATCAACCATTCCTGGATGCAAACTGTTAGCTGTAACTCCAGTTCCCTTTAACTGTCGAGCTAATTCCACTGTCATTAAAACATTACAGAGTTTAGAATTGTTGTATACCTCATTTATTTTAAACGCCTCCCTTTTTTCCATATTAAGGTTATCCAATTCAATTTTGCCGAATTTGTGAAGACCAGACGATACGTTGACTATGCGACTCGGGGCGGATGCTTTTAATAGCGGCAGCAGTAGCTTGGTTAGAAGGAACGGTCCAAAATGATTCGTTTGCATCCCCAGTAGCAATCCATCATCGGTTTTAACTTTCTCTGCTTCAAGAACGCCAGCGTTATTGACTAAAATATCTAGCTTTTTCTCCTCAGCTATTATGTCTGCTGCGAATTTTCTTACAGAAGCTAAAGATGCGAGGTCTAAATGACGGTAGTGTACATTGGAGTTAGAAGTTAGGGAGATGATTTTGTCTCTAGCAGCGGTACCACGTTCCTCGCTTCTGCATCCGAGGATCACCCGAGCGCCTCTGTCGGCCAAATCTTTTGCAGTTTCATAACCGACGCCTGCATTACCTCCTGTCACAATCACAACTTTGCCCACTAAATGTTTGCTACACTTGCAGATTCCACACGTGAGCTTAGCGTATATTTTTGCTGCTACGGCTGCGAACGCGATTAATGACACTAGGCACGTCCAAAACATGATGTTAGGACAATAGTCTGTTTAATACTGAAGTCCAATGGTCGTCGACGATGACTGTTAACAAAAATAGTTATCAGATTGTGTGATAAACATACAAAATACAAGGATAAACCAGAAGGCGCAAGTGTATTTGTTAATGTTGAGCAACAATGCACAATGCGGTCAAAAATGTTTTTCAAGTCAATATAAAGCCAAGGATACATTAGGGGACAAATGTCCTGCGACACGTGTCGCCAGGGACGTCGGGTGAAGTAGCGCGACGTTGCCGGACTTCGCGCGACATGTCTGGCGCTACGGACATAAGTCGCGCGATGTCGCCAGATATATCAAGCGAAGTTTCGCGAAGTCGCACGACTTCGCCTGACGTCGCTACGGACATAAGTCGCGCGATGTCGCCAGATATGTCAGGCGAAATCGGCCGGCTTCGCTTGACATGTCGCCGATACATGTCGTAGGACATTTGTCCCCTAGTGTATCATTGGCTCAAAGCTTCCGGATGTTGTCACTCTGTTACCATGGTCACCATAAATTAACTTAGAGCTTTTGAAAATGCCGGGAAACGACCGTTGCGAAATTATTTGATAATTTTCAGTTTTAATGTCTATAGTGGTTGTTTTATGTTTAATATCACGTTAAGTTAATCAGAAAATGTTCGCGAATGACAGTATGGTGAAATTATTGGAGGATTCATGCAGGATCTGAAGTTTGGCGCTATATTCTGCTTCGTCCAGAATGATGACGCTACGGCTACTCCTCTGGATGAAGACAAGAAGACGCGGATACCCAGGGTGAAGACGCTGCGGCGACTCCCCTGGATGAAGAGAAGACGATATGATATTTTTTTTAATATTCTGGAACATGACTTAGGCAAATGACGAACTGTGGAGTCCATGGATGCGAGTGTTGCCATTGATGTGTTGTCGAGTGTGCTACTATTGCAGTGTAAAACTAAGAAGTGAGAGAGCTACGCCAACAAACTGCATTGCAGTTTGGCGATAAACGTAATAATGCAATTTTGTTAAAAATTTATAAATAACTATAAAAAAAATATTAAAATAAATTAATTTAACCAACCAATATGCTGATGTGCCCGTATGCGATGGCATGCATGAATATGACTGTCCTACTTCACTGCGACGCGACAGTCTCAGTGTGACTGAAAATTTATAAAGAGGCTGACGCTGCTAGGCCCCCAAGTGTGCTCTACTATTTATTTTCTGCTCTGTGACAGGTGCGGCCTTCAGTCAGACCATGCAATCCTTATGCAATCGTGAACATAATATCAATAAATATCAGTTTGATAAAAAAGAAATGTACAGTCGACAGCAGATCAATGGTAACAGTTGCAGTACGATTTCAAGTCTTACGACGCAAATAATAACAACTGTCAAAAGTAAAAAGTGTTACCATTGATCTGCTGTCGACTGTACCATATCAAGACGAAATTGACGAATTAATTAAATCAACTCAAACATGATGAAGATATCTGAAATCCGTTGTACAATATTTCATCAAACATCAAAGAGAGTGTTAGGGAATGATTCATCACTTTTGCATTTTTGGGGTTTAAATTAAGCCATTTAACATAAATGTTGTTGTAAATGTTTTATAAAGGCTCTGGAAGAGGCTCAGGACAGGGATGGATGGAAGAGGAGAGGGGAGACCTTTGCCCAGCAGTAGGACAATTTATAGGTTAACAAAAAAAATGTTTTATAAAAGCTGAGACTTACGAAAATAATAATAGTCTGACTGTGGTGATCGCTCCTAGGCTCCTATCTTTTAGGTATTAGTTCATTTGGAGTCGTTGAAGAGAAAATTACCGTATAGTGAAACTTTTATTTACTTTTTAAAGGAATGGGAAAATATAATTCTGATTTCACGTTGAAAACGATCAAAGCGCCTAGTAATATAGAATAGACTTCTCGTAAACTCGGAAGAATGTCTAACAGACTTTTCATAGGCGCCTCATCCTCATTTCGTATGAATTAAAGCCTGATTGATGCTCGACCAGATATTCTGACTGAATCTGTTTGGTCCCTTTGGAAGTCCTGATATTAGTGATTCACTGATCCGAGGAAAGGACAGTAGAAAACAGATAAGGTTCAGATTTTCTCAAGAACTACTTGACCGATTGATTCACTTAATAATAGAAAGCTTATAGCAAAAACTATGTAATGTGAAAGAGTTTTTAAAATCCATCGATTACGTTTTTGAGAAAATCACCCTTAGGCTTCGTATGCGCGTATTTTCAGTTTTTCTACGAAGGCTACGGCACTAACTACTAAAATTAAACGTCTGAAAAAATATATAGCAATCTTGGGGTGTCTATTTAGTTTAGAGACTGATGAATACCGATACACGATTGGACAAACTTCGCTCGATAGAAAAAAATCGCAAACATACCCCTTCCATGTCTTTTAAAATGAAAATTATATCTAAACCGAAATAGTTATTCATACAAAATATATCTCAAAATGTAGAGTATTATAAATACGAGAGCATGTTTAACAAAATCTGATCTATGTTGGAGTATTTTTATTTCCTGCCAAAAAATAAATGAAATAAAATATTGAGGCACTGCGCCGTACTCTTCACTCCGCCGCTGCGGGGCATCTTCTGTCCCACTCTTGCTTTTGACAACGCCTTAACTACAGGAGATATACTTTTCTGAACATAATGAAAAAGATAACAAGGCTTTATTTTATTATTTATATTTGAAAATAAAATAATTATTGTAATGTACTGTTACACAGAAGAAATATAACTCTAATCAGTCTAAAATTAATAGATGTCTGTTACTTAGTTGTTTCTGAGGACTTGTTCTGAACAGGAACCTCCCTCTCCGGCAGTGGCTCGGCTCTGAAGGCAACCAGTCTCAGCTTTCCTTTATCAAAATGACACTCCACTCGCTCCGGAGGGAATTCTTCCGGAAGGAGAAATCGTCTCTCAAAGTGACTTCTAGTCCACCCATCTTCTTTCTTCACCTCCATCTTCCCTTCCACCATAATCTCGTTTCCTATAGTCTTCACTTTAATCTGATCTGGCTTGAAGTTCTGTACATCCAAATGCACTTCCACCTTTTTGCCGTCGTCTTTTACCTCTGACTCGGAATAAACGCCTTTAATGTCATGCTCGAAGGGTGCCATAGCTTGTTTCATGAACTTCATGGGGTCCCGGAAGAACGGGTCTTCTAGCATCCTCTTGGCAAACTGATCCCGGTGAGGTAGACTCCTGAGATGACGCCACCAATACGGCATTATAGACATTTTCGATTATTTTCACTGTTTTCTCCGCTTTCTTTGCTGAACAATTTCGAACTATTTCATCATTATCGCGCTCAGGCGTTTAAATAGTTTCGTCGGCAGCGCGATCTGTTTTCGAGATTATGAACGATTTGTCGCGAATGTTCTAGTCGTTGACAGTGCCATCTATCAATTAATGGTGGAACTAGCAACTTTGGAACACTGTTTGACTGCTTGCTTAGTTGGGAGTTTCGAAATGTGCCAATAGAGTGCGCTCTTTAAATTTTGCTGAGCGATTTAGTTACTATGAATTTGCACTCTGTGAACCAGGAAAATGTTTATCGTAGTTTTTTTTGCTAAATAAGTACTAAGTAATAGTCGTTACTTAAAAACCATGAGAGAGAACATTAATACCGTATCAGAGATTATTGATAAGTCGACATCGTCCTACTCAATAACAATGTCGTTATGTAGAGTCGCTGTGTGTTACAATTAATATGCTATTAATTGACTCTATGTAGTTGCTTTATTAACCCTTAATAGGTGATCAAAATTCCATCAGTTGAACTAGACTCTACTTAAGGAATATTAGACGAGCGGGTAAGTAGGTACGGTGGAACATAGAGAAAGGTATACAGGAGAGTTTTTAAGGTTGAGATCTCAAAAACTACTTGACTTATTGCAAAAATTATTTCACTGTTTTTGAGAAAATCTGAACCTTATATCTGTCTTCGTGTTACGTAGGTACACATTTCTCTGTGTTATACCGTACTACAACCTGGAAATCAAACCCTGAACCCCTTGTACAGAAGACAGGCAATACGCACTAAGCTATAGGGGTCGTCATAGCGAACTACTTATTTGTTATTATATATAAACTGATATCACTCACTTATATTGTTAAAGTCGTCAATTAGACCGACAGTTTCGACTGATTTCGACGGTCTTTTTCAAGGCGAGTGCGCGAAGAAACGTCAACGGTGAAGACCGTCGAAATCGGTCGAAACTGTCGGTCTAATTGCCGACTTTAACAATATAAGTGAGTGATATCCGTTTATATATAATAATTTGTAGTAATGGCTTTGTTTTAATTCTAAAACTTATTTGTTTCTATAGTGACATGGAAATTACAAACCGCAATTTTAATTAATAGTGACATAATTTAATTCAATTTAATAATTTTCCTTGTGATATGTGAGGATGATGAATTACTTATACAATTGAATCAGAGTTAATTACTCCAGTTTCCTTGTCCAGTCTTATATAGAAACTAAGGTTGGGGAAATCCAATACTTACATAATATGTTACGATCTTAAGTATATCTGGTCGTTGACCTTCGTTGAACCATCAATTAATTAAGTCTAGTGTATTTTAGTGGGACCCCTTTTTTTCGCATAATGTTTTTGTCCTATTTTAATTTAGCATAATGAGTTAGGCATAATGTTTTTTGTCATAATCATATTTTGTCATAATTGTTTTTGGGCATACAATCTAACTAAGCATAATTCTTGTTTGGGCTAATCGTTTTTGCCCTAATTTTGATTTCCATATTGTTTTATGGCATATTGTTTATTCGTCTAATAGATATTATACATAAATAATGTTTGTTTGTGTATTTCTTCTTTTTTGTTGGTATTGGTGTTGTATGTATGGTGTATTAGGTAATAGTAGGTTACGGTGCGGCGGGGGTGGCCCTTGGGCCACCCGTAAGCCGCCAACATGATTATTTTATATACAATCAAAAAGTAGGTATTAGGTAGGTATATCAGATATAAGTTAGGTACCATAGTGTAATAGTAGGTTACGGTGCGGCGGGGGTGGCCCTTGGGCCACCCGTAAGCCGCCAACATGTTTATTTTATATACCTACAATCAAAAAGTAGGTATTATAGTGTAATAGTTGGTTACGGTGCGGCGGGGGTGGCCCTTGGTTTAATTTTTGTTTTTAAAACTTCAGGAGTATATTTTTCGGCGAGTAATTAATATGATTATTACAATTATGTTTCAATATCATTATGACAAAGTTTATTTAGGCTTTATAATATTATTCTTAACAATCTTTATGCTGTTTGTAGTTATGCTTAATAATATTATGCTTATAAAGTTATGCCTAATGACTATTATGCGTAGTTATTACTAGGACAATTTAAGGTATGCCATGTTATATTATGACATAAAAATTTATGCACAGAAATAGGGAACCTATTTTAGTTGCTAGGTTAAAGTAGCAATAATAATAATTTATTAATATCAGACTCCACATCATGAGTTTGCGGCGCTTGCGGTAGAAACAATGGGCCCATGGTCGACAGACTCGAAACATCTCATCCACGAGCTGTCTACCCGGTTGGTCCACACCTCGGGTGATCCCAGGGCTGGCAGCTACCTCGCTCAGCGTTTAAGTATTGCCATACAGCGAGGAAATGCTGCCAGCGTCCTGGGCACCATGACACAGAACGGGGACCTCGATGTATTCGTTCTTTAGTTTGTAGTTTTATTTCATAAGTATTTTATTTTTTTAGATATTAAGTTAGTTTTATTTTGTAGTAATTAGGCCACTATATTACGGGCTGGAGCCAATATAAAATGCCTTTTTCGTAGGTATAACGTATAATCGGAGAAATATAATTGCGATTACAAATGGAGAGCAAAAACAAAAACAGAACAGTGACAAAACGTCAATTCTATCAAAAAAGTAAAAATAAATATAAACTGGCCAGCACATCCTTGCAACAAAGTATTAATTTTAAAAATATCAGTCTACAATGGACCATAATATTAGTACAACATTAAGACGGTTTTAGAATGAGGTACATGCCCCATGGAATAAGACGTATTTACATCGCAGGCATCACTCTTGCATTAGTTTTTGAGAAAATCTCAACCTTATTGAGGCCCCCTGTGTACTTATCTCTGTCTTCAACTGTACTTTACTTAATTAATTCTTGCTGGCATTCCTGTATATTTTGGTTTTATGAAACATTTTCGTAAATTATTTTGCGAATCGTTGAAGTAAATTGCCAATGGTTTTTCCAGCACATATAATACAATAGGCACTTACAATGAAGCAATTTGCCACAATTGCTCATTTTGTGAAGGTATAATTACTGCTGAAATTCCAGTTTCCTTGTTATTTAGAGGATTTATGGTCAGAAACAGAGGTTAGGGAATTCCGTATGCAAAACCCAAAAAGATGGTATGTATACAGGATGTAACGGAAAGGGTATATGAAGCCGAAGGGAGGGTGTTCTGTCCATATAGTAGATTAGTTTCTTAAATTACAGGGGGGGTTGTCTCCATCGATCCCGGGATCCGTTCGGATTGGAAACGGATCCCGGCAGTTTGTCCCCACCGATACTGGGATCGGTTTCCAACACAAAAATCAATTAATATTTTTACCCACCGATCCCGGTATCCGTGGCTACAAGAAATAAATTATATTAATTGTGGAACAGGATCACGGTGTACAGAGATAAGAAAGGAATTATATTATTTTTCCCAAAAATAAAATAGCTATGCAGTATGTACACAATCTTTATTAGGATAAACACTATTTTTTAATATACAATACATGGCATAATTGCGACAAGCAAAGTTGTAGTTCTCAAATGTGCCAAAAATGGCCGTTTTACGCAATTATGCGAACTACAACTTACTGACATTGAATCACGTTATAAATAAGCATTTAAAAAATTGTATTTATCGTAATAAACATTATGTACATAGCTTTTTTAATAAAATTTATTAAATTTGGAAGATATTATTTTTCAAAGATTGGCGGCGCTAGTTGGCTCATGGAAATATATAATGACTGTTATGATAAAAAAACAGTAAATTTGAACTTTCGAATCAAATTCAGTCATATTCCATAAGACCTAGGTACATAATTTGACATGATGGTGACGAATTACTATGGAGAAGTCGTTAAAATCAAATTAGGATTTATTTCTTATTCAAAGACTTTTTCGGTGTAATAATGATCTTGATTAAGTGTTTTATTAATTAAAAACCTTTTATTAGCAATCAGTATGACAATTGCGGTTAGACAATTAAGATATAGAATCGTTAGGTTAGTGCAAGTACCTAGTTTAAAATACTTAAATACTGCACTAAATGAGAGTGCACTTCATACTGTTACCACGCTTCAGCCATCATCGTCTCCATTTAGGTAAGTCACATTGTTTTGTTTAAATATTTGCTGCCTGCCTTTTATAATTATAATAGGATTATTTGTATGATAAGTTCATCTATAGGTACGGTGGAACACAGAGAAAGGTGTACAGGAGAGTTTTTAAGGTTGACATTTTCTCAAAAACTACTTGACCTATTGCAAAAATTCTTTCACTGATTGTTAGATAAAAGTTTAAACTATGTAACTGTACAATAATTCTTAAATTCGGTCCAGTAGTTTTTGAGAAAATCTCAACCTTATTGAGGCTCCTGTACACTTATCTCTGTCTTCGACTGTACATATAATAAGACTGTAAAAAAGTTATGTTTGTACATTGGATTTTTTTTTGAAAATAATAATTGTAATGGGTTTTAGGATCGATACTGATGCCAAGAAAATAATTTTTAGAATTTTTGTCTGTTTGTCTGTGACTTTGTGCAAGTATCACGCCATCTAATGAAGGGATTTTGATGGGAGATTCACTAGGAGATAGCTGAAATATCCGGACAGCTCATAGGCTATAAGCCATGGCGGTATGTGATGTGGAAACAAGGATACAGAGAGGAAGATCTGCCTCCTGATCTCTTCTATCCTCTCGAACCTCCTTCTCTACACAAACGAAGTTGCGGGATACAGCTAGTATATAATAAGTGACATAGTCTGACATTCTTTGAAGCTAGTTTTTATTTGGCAATTCCCCATTCAAACCCTACTTTCAAACAAAATAATCGTCAGGATTTCTCAGCATACCTACTTTCCTTTAATGTAAAAGTAATTAGTAAATTGGTTATCCGGAAGAAATCGATTTTATAAACTACAGCTTCGCTAAGCTGCGGTATTATCCTAAAAATATTTTTTTGGATAAATTGGTTAAAACTTTAAGATTTGGTTTAAGCTTGATTCAATTCAATTCACTTCAAATACAATTTAATGTACATAAAAACACAACAATTACAGAAACAAAACAAACTAAAAATACAAATGATAATGTACAATTCTGGCTGCCTTATCGCTAAAAGCGATCTCTTCCAGGCAACCAACTATTTAGGGAAATTAATATTATTAATTGATATTACTTGGCTGTATATTTTGTACAGACCTTTGTATTATATTGTATTCAAATTAGGTATTTACTTATTTCAGATACCAATCCAGGATCCAACATGGGAATCTCGAAGCTCGTACTTCTGGCCGTCCTCGTAGCTGTGCTGTACTCAGCTGAGGCCAGACCGACCCATTGCGAGCGACACGAGGGAGATGCAAAGTTCCGCTGCGGCAAAGAGGATTATAAGGCAGATGTAATAGAAATACGCAACATTGTCGACAAGACAGTTAGCTTCACGATCGACAAGTGGCTATCGACGTGCGGCCAACCCGGCATCTTGTATGACCAAAAGCGTGTCACACTGCAGGCTGGAGAGACACACAAGGAAGAGTTTGGATCTGTCCTCAAAGGTGCCTGTAACGAGATGTATATCCTGGCTTGTAAGGTGGAAGATAAGGATACTGACTGCTTGAATATAGTGACGCCTTCCCCTATATAACAACCTCTAACACATACTATGTAGAGTCAGGAATGCTAATTCTGTGAGCACAAAAATCCTTACAACTTTGCCTTCAGAGCGTTTTAATGACTCATAGATTAGAATTTAAGGTTGTAAGAATGTTTGCGTTTTGAGAATAGCACTCCAGCACATACTTAGACATTGGTAGTAATTATGTCCTAATCTAAATCTCACAAGTCTAAAAAAAGTAATTTCGAGACACATTGGATCGATTTTCATGGCCGTTTGATCCATTGAATGATGCCATATTTCTACGAAGTTATCGTTCCTATACCAAAGTTATAAAAAGTATAGCACTACTTTTCGAATTGTAAACTTAAAATTAGTAAACACACGATTCACGACAGAATTGCTGCCAATGTTCGAAGTTATACAACTATTGTTATATATATTATTGACTAAATAAATCAGAATTATAAAGGGTTAGCTTTGGAATGTCACAATAAAAGTATGTTCATATCAATACCGACGTTTCATTTCGTTCATTCTTATATTTTAAGCACTCAAATACTCAAGCGCCGCAAATACTCACGACTGACTCCACATCATGAGTTTGCGGCGCTTGCGGTAGAAACAATGGGCCCATGGTCGACAGACTCTAAACATCTGATCCACGAGCTGTCTACCCGATTGGTCCATGTCTCGGGCGATCCCAGGGCTGGCAGCTGCCTCGCTCAGCGACTAAGCATTGCGATACAGCGAGGAAATGCTGCCAGCGTCCTGGGCAGCATTCCGCAAAACGGGGATGTTGACGACGTGTTCGTCCTTTAGTATTTAGTTTTTTATTTTTATTTTATAAGTAATGTATTTTTAGATAGTAGTTAGTTTTATTTTAATAAAGTTGATTTTTGACCTTCATCATCCTAATATAATATAGCACTTAAGTATACTCGTAGTTTTGAACCACAAATATGGATTGCTGAGAGCTCGATGTCGCTGAGATTGTAACACTGGGGTTCCGTTACAGAAACCCAGGATCTAACCCCAGGTCGATTATATACTAATGATTTACTTACTACAAGGACTATAATATTAATTGTGAACAAGGTGTTTTACAATAAATGCATTTTGGGGGATTCGTCGACTTACCATGTGGGTATTTCGATAGTAAAGGGGTTCGTAGGCCAGTTGCGAGTACACGTTAAAAACGATCGCACAAGTTAAGCAACGCTGGGCGAGGTCAGGATCTGGATGTGGTGACCGCTAGTGACACTTTCATCTGAGGCCCCGGGGAACGTCCAGCAAGGTTTTTGGAAGGCACTTTTGTTGTCAGGGGAACTGAACATTAAAGAACGGAACATAACTTGACATATATCTTAGTTAAAAATTCATTCATAACCCACATTCAAGTGTCCGGGGAAGACACCATATTTCGCCCAAATGTCCGGGATTTTTGCAGTGTTTATCCGGCATCGGCAATTTACGTGATGACGGCTCTAATCTGAGCCCCTCCGTGCCTCGGCGCACGTCAAGCAGTTGGTCCCCGTTGTTGTCGCTTGACAGCAGTCGTTAGCCCACGTCAAAGGCCTACGGGCGGCCTGAATAACTTTGACAAATAGGTCACTAAACCACACGAGAAAAGAAAAAAAACCTTGTGTTTAGGGACAAAAAAACCCTAATAGGATCGGTTCATTGCCCGTCTGTCTGTCCATTCGTATGTATATTTGTCAAGACCATTTTCTCAGGAACGTGTCGTATCAAGCTAAATCATAAACATAAGAGACTCTAAAAACAACAGTTGCAACCATATATTTTAGTATTTTTAGGTAATCAGAGAACTAAACTAAGAAGAAATCAAATATGGCAACATCAAGTCCATAAAAACCATTAGGTTGGCTATAAATATGAGTCTTTATTTCAAGAATTCCTCCACAGAATGGCTTAAAACAAGCTCATTTTAGGGTTCCTTACTTCAGGTAAAAATAACCCTTATTTATTTATTTATTTTTAAACAATATTGTCACAGCATCACAGTCACTGGACCAATGCGCTGTGCAATTCATATTATATTATACATCACTATAGTCCAATTTAATTATTAATATACTTATTATTTAGTCAACTTATCTTAAATGATTATTATTAGATATATTATGTCAATAAACATTCAGGCTGCTGAGAGTTTTTTGCCACTTTTTCTCCTCAGCGTGGGCACCTTTTCCTTGCAAAGTGGTGTAAATGTAAATTCAAAAATATTTTGACGTGCAAAAATGTACACAACGTGCTTACTTGCAATAAAGAAATTTGACTTTGACTTCATTACATTACAATATTCATAATTTCTTATCATTATTACAATTACGAAATTAACCCTTGTACGATAACTTCGTTGTCTGTCTGTCTGTTCGTCCGTCGATCTATCTTGTCAAGTTGCAATTAATACCAAATACTATAGGTCCGCAATCTCTTGCAGCTGTGGAAACCAAACTTTGATTTAGGCGACTAATGTCTATAAGGAAAAATGACTAGATATAAAAATCTCAAACGAAATAAAAAAAATAAGTCAACGCAATCAAAATGCATATGCTGTTATTCATAAACCTAGTTAAACCTCAGTTCCCTTAAATCGTGTTGCTATCCCTTTCACACTTCGTTGAAAAAGGTTAAGATAGAAAGGGACAGGGGGCCTAAACAGTGGCATAACTTTAAATCACGTTTATGAATACGCGCCTTTGACGTTTATGTAGCATTTCGCATAATATTTTAAGGAATCAAAACCTATAGGGTACTTCCCGTAGACAGATGTACTTCCAGTTGACCTAGAATTATGTTGGACAAGATGCAATGTCAAGAATAAATTTCCGGAAACTGTAATTTTTTATTTTCACTGAAAATTTTATATTTTTTGTTTGTTTCCAAACTTATGTTTGCAGTTGGTGAGTATGGGAGCAGGCGTAATCAACCGAAAAATATAAATGATAAATGGAGAAAAAAATTCATCACGACCGGGATTCGAACCCGGGACCTGAGTAATTGCACAATTACTGGATAGATGTCGCTACCGTCCCTCAGACGAGAATAAGGAGACAAAATTCACGATCTGGATACGAATCACGATGTCTCTGTTGGAATAGAGCGTGTCACGGAATGGCGAGGTCCCGGGTTCGAATCCCGGTCGTGATGAAAAATTTTCTCCATTTATCATTTAGATTTTCGTTTCACATAGCGCATATGCAAGAAAATATCAAAACATACGAAAAATATAAGTTTGTCCATACATCGAGTTTATCTTATCTTAAGTTGCCCTCTGTGAGCGAGTCCGCATCGCACTTGGCCGGATTTTTAAGGAATGCAAGACGAATAATAATACAACATGTTATAAATAAAAATAATTAGTGGGCATTATTTTTCTTTTTGGGCAGGTTTTCGTATCCCCTCTCTCCGGCGAACCAATAAGTACTCATACAAACCATATCGACCCGATATATTTTGTACAACTACGTATTGGACCGGCAGATCAGTTAGACGTTCGACTGACGGTACGACAAACTTTGGAAATCAGGTGATGAATTATTGTTAAGTATATATATTGTCACAAAAAATGTTTATATGTTAACTTTAGCCACCGATTGGTCTTAAAGTCAAAGTCAAATTTCTTTATTGCAAGTAATCACGTTGAGTACATTTTTGCACGTCGATATATTTTTTGAATTTACATTTACACCACTTTGCAAGGAAAAGGTGCCAACGCTGAGGAGAAAAAGTGGCAAAAAACTCTCAGCAACACATCTTTTAAAACAATGATTACTTAATAACTATACAGTACGTAACTATTACTATTGTTAGTAAGTTTATCCCTCATGCGGAACCGGCGACACACACCATGCATGTTCATCGTTTAAATAGTCATCTATCCTGTAATACGCCTTCTTAACAAGTGTTCCTTTAATGAAATTTTTAAATTTCCTCTCTGTCAACGTCGTGACACTTTCTGGCAACTTGTTATAAAAGCGAATACAGACTTACATAGTTGTAGCTTGTAATTTATGAAAAAAATCAGTGTATGGAGAAACTCTATTTGTGACTTGTATCTGATACTCTTTATTGTGTTAAGTTATATCTGTTTTTGTAGCGATTCCATATTGCGTACGCTAATATTAGTCGTCGCTAAGCGAGGCGTCTCGCTCGCTTTTACGCGATGAGCGACACTGACTGTTGCGTTTAGGTTTGGGATTTTAGAAGCGGCTACAAAATTATTAAATAGTTCCTTTCCTTTTCTCGTTTGGTTTAGTGACCAAAACTATTTGTCAAAGTTATTCAGGCAGCCTTTGACGTAGCCTAACGACTGCTGCTGAGGGACAACAACCGGGACCAACTGCTTAACGTTTATTAAATACTTGACCAGCAGTCTTCCACCACCTAATTCTTCATAACGAATATAAGTAGTATTGAATGTAGAAGGAAAATAAATAATTCACTTGTGAGACAAGACGCATGCAACCTATTCAGACTTTCAAATTCAAATCTTTTATTTCAGACATATTGTGTCCATATGGGTTAGTTACAATAAAATTTACAACTATGTTAGAATGTTACAACCTAAATAAGTACAGTAAGTACATGTAGAATGTCTATGTACCTACTTTTATAGGCTATGTATGTATGTATGTATGTATGTATGTATGTATGTATGTATGTATGTATGAATATTAATATGGGTTTTTATACTACTTTAACATATAAGTATTTAGTATCTAGACTTAAGTAAGTATGTGTATGTGTATCATACTGTTATTATTTATATTGGTGTATGTGCTTCTTATTCTTTATTTATTTTATGCAATACACTGCCGTTTATTTTTTTGTTAATTTCCATTGACCTAGGTTGCCTGGAAGAAATCGCTCTGAGCGATAAGGCCGCCTTTGTACAAATTGTTTACTCTCTGTTTTCTATGTATATGCTTCTTTGTGCAATAAAGTGTTTATCTATCTATCTATCTATCTACTTGGCATACGAGTGTCCACTGTGAATGTGTCCACTTGTCCAGTGCCTCATGAAGGGTCAGTCTGCGCACATCCTGCCCTGCGCCACGACCAGCCGGTTGTTGGGGCTGGCGCACACCTGACGCATCAGGGACGCGATCCGCTTGCGCAGTATGGCGTGGAAGCCGTTCACTTTCGCGACCTCTCAACTGAGATGCCCACAGCCGGGATACCAGAACTTACATCCACCAAGAAGGGAGATCTATCGCTCTCCATCACAAATCAGAATTACTGTTCGTTCCGTTTTGGTGTTATGGTTGCTAGGAGGCGAAATCGAAAAGATTTGTCACAGGCATTTAGCTGTCGCCTTTGAGAAAGGGCTCGTAAGTGTCGTTTAGACTCAAATCAATCAAAATCTGGTGCAAAGACTGCCATAACTATACAGTGCGGAAACGCTTTATGGGCACCATTGTTGGCGATATTTTAAGTAATATGGATACCATTGTCTTGTAGCGTGGGACGCCCCCCGACCAGATGGAGGAATGACCTTCGCAAGGTGGCTGGCAGAGACTGGATGCAAAAGGCCGAGAATCGAGTTGATTGCTTTGGGAGAGGCCTACGTCCAGCAGTGGACCGATACGGGCTGATGATAAAGATATTCTAAATATGTATTTAATTGTTCCAGATACCAATCCAGGATCCAACATGGGAATCTCGAAGCTCGTACTTCTGGCCGTCCTTGTAGCTGTGCTGTACTCAGCTGAGGCCAAGCCGACCCATTGCGAGCGATACGAGGGAGATTCAAAATTCCGCTGCGGCAAAGAGGATTACAAAGCAGATGTCATATCAATACGCAACATTGCCGATAAGACAGTTAGCTTCACGCTCGACAAGTGGCTGTCGACATGCGGCCAACCCGGAACCCTGTATGTCCAGAGGCATGTCACACTGCAGGCTGGAGAGACTCACAAGGAAGAGTTTGGAGAAGTCATCAAAGGGGCCTGTAACGAGATGTTTGTACTGGTTTGTAAGGTTGACGGAAAGCCTACTGACTGCTTGAATGCGGTGGCACTTTCCCCTATATAACAGTCTCTGGCATCATTATAATGCTAGCGAATTTGTCGTGTGATTTAAAGGTAACTTTGACGTTCTAAAAGTAATGCGCTCCTAAACTTTGATGTACACACGAGCACAGAGATAAGTATACAGGGGGCCTTATGAAGGCCGTACGAAGGGGAGCACTTTTAGACCTATAAATTGGAATTCGAAATCGCACGGCAGAGCTACCAATGTTCCACAAACGACTGTGACATGTGATGTTTAGACTAAGTTAATTATAAGGAGTTAAGATTGAAAATTAAAAAAAGAAGAATAAAAATATCTGAAAACCACGTCTCATTTCGTTCACTCTTATATTTTAAGCATTAAGTATACTTAAGGGCGTCGCCAGCCGGTGGCCCAGGGTGTGTGTGTATGTGTGTGTGAGTGAGAGAGAGAACAGGCGACGACGCGGCCGCGTGGACGGAATAGGAGAGACAGTAGTACTCTCCTCTCCCCGCTCGCTCTCGCCTCATCGCCTTTCCAGTACCTGACTAAGGATTTTGCATTGGGCTGGATATTTTTTTCTAATCTCTTGCTTACTAGTAGCTTTTAACCACAAAATGGATAGATGAGAACTCGGTGTATCGGTGTACAATACCCTGGTATAAACCATGTATCAATGAGTTTACTCGGTTTACTCAAAAGACAATTTAATTACATATTTGATGGTGGGGCAGAATCTGGCATTGTCATTTAAATTTTAATAGGTAATGATAATGATTATAGATCGATGAATGAATTAAATTAATAATTCTTTAACAGGACAAGTATTTATAGATTTCAAACATATACAGAGTGTAACGTAAAGGGTATATGAAGTCGAAGGGAGGGTGTTCAGTATCGGTAACTGAACAACTTTTGTTCTACGACTTTTCGATTAAAAAATAAAAATAAATTAATGTCCCATACGAATCGATCAGCTGACCGGTACGAAATGTATGAAAAGTCAAAAAATAAATTCGCGAAAATCGAAAAGTCGTAGAACAAAAGTTGTTCAGTTACCGATACTGAACACCGTCCCTTCGGCTTCATATACCATTTACGTTACACCCTGTAGATTGGTCTTGGCAAAAAATAGTACACCAAAAATATTTTTTGTTAATATTATGACTGATATTTTCCTCTCAGACATAAAAACCCATTACCTATCAGTGTCCTCATTCGAAGACGTTGTGCCCCGAAACAGGAAAATATTTTAAATAAATATTCGCCGGTATATAAGGTGTTATTTTAATGGAATATGGTATTGTGATCAAGTGTACCAGACCAATCACACGTGCTTCAATTCTTAGGTATTATTTCAGAAACATTTTTTTTGCATGAATATTAACAACTAGATACACAAAGGTCTTCCTAAAACAATTTAAAAAACGTCCAAATAAGGGTCCATTGTTAACGTCCAAATAATGCCCAATAAAGCAAATGACCATTCATCCGTTTGGACCTTCTTTGCGCTCGGACATTTTTAGAAGGCAGACTGTGTATCTAGTTGTTTATAGGCTCAATGATGAACGGCATGAGAATTCCTAAACGATCATTTAATTTACCAATTGCGTAACCACCGATTTGGTACGGTGGAACATAGAGAAAGGTGTACAGGAGAGTTTTTAAGGTTGAGATTTTCTCAAAAATCACTTGACCGATTGTAATAATTCTTTCACTTTTAGATAGATAAAAGTTAAAACTATGTAACTGTAAAATAATTATTCAAATCGATCCAGTAATTTTTGAGAAAATCTCAACCTTATTGAGGCCACTTGTATACTTATCTCTGTTTTCGTACCTATGCTAAAACCACAGCCAACTTTAAGTCATGTTTATAGCTCACAGCTGAAGTCGTTTAGGATTGTATTCATACACGAGACTTACAAGTTAATAAAACTAAAAGGTTGGCGCAGACTCTGATCAGACTTGAGCGGTAACAAAAATAGTTGATTCTAAACCCGCAGTGCTTTTGGTCATCGTATTCTAATGTTGCATTAAATTATTTAAGTATGCTAATTAATAGTGCGGTAATTATTGTACAGGTTATTAGATTACCTATTTCCAGCTGTTCCACTTATTCCTACTCTACTCTGTCGTCACATAACATTGCTCTCTATATGTTTACCCAACTGCGCAAGGGTTTATTATGTTTTTAGAGTGCATGTAATGTCTAATTCTTTGCCACGCGCTGCAGCATTGAATGGATTTTAACATATGAGGTGTCGTTAGATTCGTCTTGATTTTAGGAGACATGGGCGTACCCAGGTAGGGGCAAGGGGAGGCAGCTGCCCCCCCCCCCCCCCCCCCCCC
The DNA here is from genome assembly GCA_963506565.1 of Tachystola acroxantha. Lineage (NCBI taxonomy): Eukaryota > Metazoa > Arthropoda > Insecta > Lepidoptera > Oecophoridae > Tachystola > Tachystola acroxantha. The sequence goes on from OY735872.1 coordinate 681,419, forward strand.
TGGATAATCTTGACGTCCCTACTAAGTATCTTTATCTAGTACTTTTATCGATAAAAATTAAGAAAACGAATTTTTTGCCATTTGTTTGCATTACAATATTAATACAACTAAAAATTACGCGGCGTATATTTTTTTGTTTGTGAACCTATAAATTGTCCCACTGCTGGGCAAAGGCCTCCTCTTCCATCCATCCCTGTCCTGAGCCTCTTCCAGCCACCCATCCCTGTATCTAACGATATCGTCTCTCCACCTACGCCGAGGTCTGCCCCGACGCCGGCGACGACCTATGTATATACTTATAGAAATTAAAATTGTTTCAGATTCCGATCAAACAACCAAAATGGCAATCTCAAAGCTATCGCTAATCACAGCATTCATTGCTTTGTTAGCTTACGCTGAAAGCGGCCGCTCCACGCATTGCGGGCTTTGGAAAGGCGACTCTGAATTCCGTTGCGCCAAAGACGGCTTCCGAGCCGACACGATTGCTATGCACAACATAGCTAACAACGACGTTACTTTCAAGATCGGCAAGTGGCTGTCCGACTGTGGCAGGCCAGGCAACAACTACGAAGACAAGCCGTACTTCCTGGCGTCAGGAGGCGTCCACGTGGAAGGCTTCGGTGAAGCTGGTTCGGGGAAATGCAACGAAATGTTTATTTACGATTGTAAAATCGCTGGGAGAGGAGACAACTGCTTGAATGCGTTAGTTGTTACACCAAATTAAATTATTGTTCTAATTTAAGCGTAGTTTTATTTTTAATTTTGGTTCTCTTGAAAATGGCGGAAAACGACTGTTGCAAAATTATTTGTTAATTTATGTTATGGTGTCTGCGGTGGCTGTTTTGTGTTTAATGTCACGTTGAGTAAATTAGAAAATTTTCGCGAGTGACAGTATGGTGAATTTATTGGCTCAAATGAGCAGGAACTGAAGTTTCAAGCTTTTATCAAGAGTTCCGGCTACAAGCTCGGGAGTGAACGACTGTCGAGCTGCTTCGTCCAGAGTGATGACGCTACGGCGACTCCTCTGGATGAAAACAAGAAGACGCGGCTACCCAGGGTGAAGACGCTACTGCGACTCCTCTCGAGGAAGATAGAAGACTATTATTGAATTTTCTGTAACATGACATTGGCAAATGACGAACTGTCGAGTCCATTAATAAAATAAATAAAATAGATATTTTTTTTATTTCGGCTTAGGTCACCCTCCAAACTCACCTATGGGTGACATGCCACCTTTTAAAAACATTAGTCGTTTCACTATTTCCAAAATGTGAGGTGGTCACTCAGCCTGCTCCAATGGTTACGTTTATGGAGATATCAAATTGATTTATTCATCCACATCTACACCAATATTAATAACTGTTAAAAATGACAAGAACTGTCAAAAATGACAAAAACTGTCAAAAATGACAAGAACTGTCAAAATGACAAAAACTGTCAAAAATGACAAGAACTGTCAAAAATGACAAGAATTGTCAAAAATTACAATAACTGACAAAAATAATATCTTAATGTCATAATTTAAGCTGCCAGCCTTCTGGGCACCGTGACTCCTAGAGAACATATTTTATTTATAGGTAGTTTTAGTTTTTTAGTGTTAGATTTTAGTAATTTTATTGTTTTAGAATTAAAACTATAGTGAGCCATTACTACAAATTATTATATATAAACGGATATCACTCACTTATATTGTTAAAGTCGGCAATTAGACCGACAGTTTCGACCGATTTCGACGGTGTTTTTCAAGGTGAGCGCGCCACGCCCGCGTCGCCGTTGACGTTTCTTCGCGCACTGCGGATGAGCGCCCTCTGTGCGCGCTCCGAGATAACTTGTCCCGCCGCCGCCGACGGTGCGTTCGATGGCTGTAGCTGGATTCGTTGATCGATCTCACTTGTCGGGGAGTCACCGCCACTCACGTTAGGTCCCGTCACGCAGTATGTACTCACTGCGTCTACTCCGCATTTTCGCCTCCGCTCCGAAGTTACGCCACCGTTTAGGCCCCCTGTCCCTTTCTATCTTAACCTTTTTAACGAAGTGTGAAAGGGATAGCAACACGATTTAAGGGAAGTGAGGTTTGACTAGGTTTATGAATAAGTTCAATAAGTACAGTCGAAGACAGAGATAAGTATACAGGGGACCTCAATAAGTTTGAGATTTTCCCAAAAACTACTGGACCGAATTTATTAATTCTTTACAGTTACATAGTTTCAACTTTTATCTATCTAACAGTGAAAGAATTCTTGCAATACGTCAAGTAGTTTTGGAGATAATCTCAACTTTAAAAACTCTACTATACTGTACACCTTTCTTTGTCTTCGACCGTACGTGAACCGTGCCTGAAATATGCGGCCTACAGATTTTTACAATAGTCAATCTATCCCTCTTTTCATGACTGCAAAACTATCTCAGCCATATTAACCTGTTATATTATGTATTTTTCAACAATTCGTAAGATGCCTTGATTAATGAAATTAAATTCAGTTGTTTCATATAATATTTTATTAAATTGTGTAACTTGTCACGGTCGCAGGTTCAAGCCCTGGCTTACGGCAAGAAATTTTTCATCATGTTTTAAAATGTGTAACGTATTCGGATACTGTCTAAATTATAGTCTATTAAAGTCAAGCAAAGTGTCTTTGACTTTCGTTAAAGCTAGTAAAATAGATAGAAAATGTATTGACATTAGCTAATGAAAAATCTAAGGTTATTCCCATACAATCTTCTTTTGCTAACCAAAAATCAAATGTCAATCACATACATTTTTCTTTTTATAATAGCATAGAGCCTTCACAGAGCCAACTAGCGCCGCCAATCTTAAAAAAAATAACTTCCAATGTAATCAATTTTATTAAAAAAGCTATTTACAAAATGTTTATTACGATAAATACGATTTTTCAATATACAATACATGTCATAATTGCGACAAGCTAAGTTGTAGTTCACAAATGTGCCAAAAACGGCAATTTTTCGCAATTATGCGAACTACAACTTACCGACATTGAATCACGTTATAAATAAGCATTTAAAAAATAGTAATTAATTTAAGTAATAAAATTGATTATATCGGAAAATATTATTTTTTTAAGATTGGCGGCGCTAGTTGGCTCTATGAAGGCCCTTAAAGTAAAAGTCACTGAGCTAGACATGGAGTGAGAAATTTCTGATAGTTTAACTACTTAAAAAATAAAGGAGCTTCTTAAGCTGGTGATGGCACAATAGCGTTGAGGCAGTCCGCGCCGCGTCCGCTGACCCTGCACTCGTATATGAACATCTCGTTGCACTTGTTGTTGCCGACCTCCGAGAAGCCCTCGTAGTGCGTGTCTCCGGGCGCCAGGTAGTACGTGTTGTCCGCGTAGTTGTTGCCCGACTGGCCGCACGTGGACAGCCACTTGCCCACCTTGAAGCTGATGTGCGCGTTGGCGATGTTGCGCACGGACACGCGGTCCGCGCGGAAGTCGTCTTTGGCGCAGCGGAAGTCTTTATTGCCGCTCCAGAGCGCGCAGTGCGTGGGCCGGCCACACTCCACGTGGGACAGAACTGCCACGAGCATGGCAATGGCCAAAATCTTCGACATTTTGATTGGTTCTGAAACAATGAAAAGATATTTTAATATTCCATCACATAAGTACCTATCTCTTTTCTTCTTTTAAATCTATAAATCTGCTGCTAACTTACACATACAAGGTGACCTTATTTATACACTTAGAGCTAACTTAAAATAATATGCGTAATATGAGTGTGATCAGTTGATATGCTGTGCCCATCCACTGGGGTGACTGGGCACAGCGCTGATTTTCATCACATCCCTTACTGTGTTCACTTGTTGTGTGTGTATGATGTAGCAAGATCCTCTCTCCGCCTCTAACCCATTCTCTCACAGTCCGGGCCCATCGATCCAGTTGCTTGCGGCAAACGCCCATCCAATTCCACCTTAAATGCCGGCCACGTCTGCTATGCCAGTTAGCTCGTAAAGTTTCTGACTTGAAATGGTTCACCTCACCCCAAATATGCTGCTTTGCTATCTAAATATAATAATATAGTATGGTATGATTTTGTTCTATTAAATCAAGATGCGTCTAGGACGACATCTGGCCGGACGTCCTACTCCTAGCTATGTAGTGGCTGGGGTGACGAGGTGCAGAAGGACCTGACAGAGCGCCAGACAGGGGCAGGGTCGGAGGACAGGATCCACTTTGGGTCACTGAGCCAGCAGAGTAAGTGAATGGAGGTTGCTTAATATTGATAACGGAACATTATATTTTACGACTACTGATGACTCTACATAGTGTAGGTACCTAACCTGCTCAGTGATCAATTTTTGTGGGGCATTAGGTATAATTTTTTTTAAATCGAAATTCGTAAAACAAAAGAGCTTCAGTTCAGTCATGATGCAAGGACGTAGGGTCGCGACCCGGCCAATGCAAAAAAAAATACTTCATGACTTTACTATACGAGCAACCTCCGTTTCAACTTCCTATACCCTTACCGTTACCTAGTACGGTGGAACACAGAGAAATGTGTACAGGAGAGTTTGAGATTTTCTATTGCAAAAAATCTTTCACTGTTAGATAAAAGTTAAAACTATGTAACTGTAAAAGAATTATTAAATTCGGTCGAGTAGTTTTTGAGACAATCTCAACCTTATTGAGGCCCCCTGTATACTTATTTCTGTCTTCGACAGTACAAACAAATATTGAATAACAAAAAATTACTCACATGGGATAGTTGACGAGAGGAAAGGTACGCGACCGCTGTCAGCGAGTACTGTGGTCCAGAGGGCTCGGAGATGAATATTTATACAAGTATATGAGGAAAATATTTGACCAAATTGTTCTTACCAAAACTGATAGGCGTACAGCGCACTAGCACACCACGACTCCGCCCAGTGACCGCAGATACCAGGTTAACTAAGGGCTGACGTACAGTCGACAGCAGATCAATGGTAACACTTGCAGTACGATTTCAAGTCTTACGACGCAAGTAATAAGAACTGTCCAAAGTTCAAAGTGTTACTATTGATCTGCTGTCGACTGTACAACGACGAACTTGCGCCGTCCGACAACGTGCACCGGTGGCCGGTGCCGCTGGACGCCATAACACGCCGCGCCATGCGACGGCACGGCGCCGCGCCGTGGCGTTGTACGCTAGCCCCACATACCACTTACCCCATAGACCTGTAACAGGAGGGCGCCCGTTTCTGCCCGCACTGAGTTGGCCAGCGACTGGTCGTGGTCGTTTAGTGTGCGAGGAGCCATAGGGCGACATAGTTAGATACTACTATCCAAGGTGTGGTTTTGATCAACCAGCGACTCTTGTTATAATATACACGATACTGATGCAAAAAAATACAAAATTTACCTTAATTTTTCATGAAAAACCGTCACAGTCACTGGCAGCGTGATCGGGCGTATTTTATACCGCACAATGACAGCGCCCATGCGCTGCGATAATGTCAAGATAACTTGAACAGGGATTTTTATAAAGTAGTAATTATGTTCAAAATATTAAAAACCTCAATGTTAGGAACTATTAGATACCAGCCTTGAGTTTGGGGTTGCTGATCAAGAACCCTTTCTGTGTTTCATTACTTACAAATAGAGATTCATATGTCGTGGTCATATCGTTAAATTGAACATTTCATGAAATAGTCGACCATTTCATGAAATGGTGGCATTTCACGAAAACGTCAAATGTCTATTGGTCATTTCATGAAATAGCTTGGCCAGATCAATGAATAGGAAGCGTTTTACGATATGTCCAACAAACGCACGGCTATTTCATGATATGACCTAACACAATTGACTATATCGTAGAAAAATAGCAATAACTACCGCTAGAGGCGCTGAGAGCGCGCTTTGTCATTGTTAATGTTGTGTGCGTAAGTAAATAATGCGGATTCATTCTGTCGAAAAGTGAATAATAATAGATAAGAAGGTGTGTTGGAAACTTGGAAAAGTGTTACTATACGAAACCGTGTGAATTTTATGACAGTCTCGCAAAAACCGACCGCAATTTACCAAAAAAACTTTTAATGATCTGACCAAACGTGGTTGGACAAATCAACGAACGTTGACGTTTAAACGATATGCCCAGCACAACTTGACGATTTCGTGAAATGCCACCATTTCATGAAATGATTGACGATTTCATGAAATGCTCAATTTAACGATCTGACCACGACACATACATAAACACGCGCCCGTCTCCAGACGTGGGCAGAGACGATAGGGTTCCATTTACTGCGCTCCTGATTCACCTCCACCAAACTCTATGTACATTCATTATACGCTACTACGTGAACCATGGCGTTAGCCGGTAACTTGCGCCGTCCGACAACGTGCACCGGTGGCCGGTGCCGCTGGACGCCGTAACACGCCGCGCCATGTGACGGCACGGCGCTGCGCCGTGGCGTTGTACGCTAGCCCTTATAGGTGGTTAACCTGATACCATACTCATTTATTCGGCCTTTGGTACACATCAAAGCAAAGCACAGCAAGTGTAACACTTTGGACAGTTCTTATTATCTGCGTCGTAAGAGTTGAAATCGTACTGCAAGTGTTACCATTGATCTGCTGTTGTGTATACACTATGGAACACTTGGTTACGTTACTTTTTTTCAGTCTAAAATCTTTTTACATACTTACCTACTTATTAATTTCAAAACACATGCCTGCGTAATATGGGAGCAAAAAGCAGCATAGGGAGCTAGCCGCGGCTGGCCTTTTTTGTCCGGTCAAAAAGCCTGCGCGAACAAAATGTTGGTACTAATTTTCGTCAAATATCTGACATTGACGGCTAGGAAAAATCTACGCAGCGCCAATGTTCATATAAACTCACGCCTGATTCCCGTAGGGGTAGGCAGAGACGATGTACTTCCATCTGCTGCGATCCTGGCACACAACCCTTGCCTCCTCTACATTCATCAATCTCTTCATGCATGCTCGTCGGTTTGTAGTAGACCCGTACTTGGCCCTTTTTCAAGACATCAAAGGTCGCCATACGTTCTCCTCGGTCTACCTCTGCCGACCCTTCCGTTAACATTCGCTCTGTGTATTTCTATCCTTATCCTTCCTTCATTCATAAACCTAGTACTAATAATTCATTTAAGTCTTTAGTTAGATGTATTACAAAGTTTTAGAGTATATTTTGATCATAAACTCTAATTACTCGCACATGTAATTTCGTGCAAAAACCCAGTTAAATTGCTAAATATGCTGGATGGATTTTCCCTGTCGAAGAATCAACTTCCCTAATACAAATTCAATTTTGCAATTCCACGTTTATGATCCCATTTATATTCAAAAAACGTAATTATATTTTTTGCTCGATATAATAAAATCTTATGATATGAATACAATTATCTAACCACCTATTTATAATACTGTACGTAACAGGTAACGATTAAAGGAAGCTGTGCTTAACAATGTTCTTAAAGACTAGGTTATAATATATTAGTCACTTTATACCATAATTACTTAGGTAGGTAAGTACAGTCAAAAACAGAGATAAGTATACACATGGGGACACATTAAGGTTAAGATTTTCTCAACAACTACTGGACTGATTTTAATAATTCTTTAATAGTTACCTACATAGTTTTAACTTTTATCTATCTAATTGATGTCATAGTTTAAGTAGTTTTTTAGATAATCTCAACCTTAAAAACTCTCCTGTACACCTTTCTCTGTGCTAGACCGTACCGTATAAATGTTATAGTGATTCTGCATGCATGAAGTCTAATTGGTAGCGATTCTGTTTGTGTTTTCAATTTTTAAGCTAACTTTAATAGTTCTAATAGTTTTTATGCATAACTTTGGTGTAGGAATGGGATCATTTTTAAAGGTAATAAACAAACGTCACAAATAATTACCCACTACCAGTATCAAGATCAATCATCTTATTAAGAATGAGATCGCTTTCCGATGATTGAAATTAGCGTGCTTCATTCTGTAATCCCAACAATTAATAGGTTGGATCAAAAGATAGATACAGGAGATAAAATTATGTCTACGATAGAAGACGAATACCCTCGTGAAAAATAGGAATAAATTAAACTGTTCACTGTGCCCGTTAGCCAAGTGGCATTCTTTTGTTAACGCTAGTAGAATAGCAAGAAAAATGTATGTGATTGACAGTAGCTTTTTCATTAGCAAAATAAAAAATGTATGGGATTGACAGTAGCGGTTTCATTAGCAAAAGAAAAAATGTATGGGATTGACAGTAGCGGTTTCATTATCAAAAGAAAAATGTATGGGAATGACATTTGCTTTTTCGATAGCAAATGTCAATCCCATACATGTTTATTTCTATTCTAACAGCGTTAACGAAAGTCAATGCCTGTGACTAGGAGAATAATTTTCCTGTAAGTCTGCTTTCAATATTTAATTGTTATTATAACATTATCGCTATTTGTAATAATTGATGTACAGGAGTACAATACTCTTTGCCTCTATCAGGAATAGGTGAGGTAATTATTTTTGTAGGAAAACAATTTGTCTTATATTTTCCTCATGTACTTGTATATAAATATTGAAGCCGGTACCCTCAGGACGCAGTTCTTGCTGAGACCGTGTAGTGTAACAAGTGTGTCTTGTCATCATCTCATAATTATGTGAGTATATTTAATATTCCAAATATACAGCATAGTAACAAAAGGGAATCCACCCTTTTGTAAAGGACACTTATTTATTTTTTGATCGAAAAGTCGTTATGTGTATTTTATAACAAATAGGTAGCTAATTAATTTGTACAAGACGTTGATTTTAATAGGTACTTAATCGAAAAGTCGTGGTTCCTACGACTTAACCAAGCCACCGATTTAACCAAGGGGTGTAGGTAATACTGAACCTTTTCCATCCATTGTATGTACTTTAATACATTTTATATTGATTTGTATGAGATTTTAATTACATACCGATCAATTTAATCGATTTTTTTTTTGTTGTAATTTATTTATAATTTTTAACAAAATTGCAATGTTACATCGGTCGCCGCACTGCAATGCAGTTTGTTGGCGTAGCTCTCTTACTTCTACACTGGTAATTACACTCGACAGCACATCAATTGATTTTGAATCAATTTTGAAGTTTGAATCGTTGATTTATGTAAACAATAGTTTTTCAGTTAGGTACTGATTTTGAATACTTATACCTAATTCCTATTACACGTTTACGGAAACGACTCATCATTTACTTGTTAATTGTGATATTTGTGATGTGAGATAGAAAATAAATAAAATTTCGTTTCATTGTTTCAGAACCAATCAAAATGTCAAAGATTTTGGCCATTGCCGTGCTAGTGGCAGTTCTGTCCCACGTGGAGTGTGGCCGGCCCACGCACTGCGCGCTCTGGAGCGGCAATAAAGACTTCCGCTGCGCCAAAGACGACTTCCGCGCGGACCGCGTGTCCGTGCGCAACATCGCCAACGCGCACATCAGCTTCAAGGTGGGCAAGTGGCTGTCCACGTGCGGCCAGTCGGGCAACAACTACGCGGACAACACGTACTACCTGGCGCCCGGAGACACGCACTACGAGGGCTTCTCGGAGGTCGGCAACAACAAGTGCAACGAGATGTTCATATACGAGTGCAGGGTCAGCGGACGCGGCGCGGACTGCCTCAATGTTGTTGTGCCATCGCCAGCCTAAAACTGACACGGATCAAACAACTTTTTTTGAGTCTCTAAATAAAGCTTGTTTATTTTATAAGTAGGTTTTATGGAGTGTGTTTTTTAATACAGAATCTTAGCATCATTCACACTTACCACAACCACACTACATTGGAGCTACAAAAAAGTATAAAATCACGTCTCAAATAAGTAGTTGAAATTGATAAAGATGTGGTCAGTGGGAATTAAATTATTTCATTTTCCTAGAAATTATCGCCATCCCACGTGGGATACATACGTATGTAGAGTTGTGGTACTTACTTACGCCTGAATCAAGCCTTATAGGTCTATAATGCTTCCCTTTTCATACACCGAAGTTACTATTAAAATCAAGTTATTATCAAAATTTTAAGAATTTCAAAAGTTAGCTTAATATTAGAAAACGCATGAAACAATCTCTACCATTCAAGACTATACAATTTATATTTTAGGAATGAGTTTACGCCATATACAATCTTTGGTTTATATTATGTACCATTTTAAAACATAGAGGCTATCTGTGATACCAACTTGTTTTTGCATTTAATTAAATACATTATATATCGAAAAAACTAATTGTTTCCATTTGTTGAAGGTGTCCTATTCTGGTTAAGCAAAACAGGTTATGACTGAGATTATTTGCAGTCAAGATAATAGTACATTGACCACAAACCAGTTTTACGAGAATATTTGATTTGAAATTAACAGCGATTCGGATGATAATCGGAATAATTCTGATATTAATGTGACTCATTGGCTAGAAAGCGGATGAGTCCTCTAGGGTTTTAATTTATTTATTTATTCACTATATAGAAATATATAACAACATGGTATTTTGGTTATTCAAATTAGTACCTATATCTATTGAATATATGCATGGAGAGGGTTGGGGTTTCCGCTATTGGATATACGTTTACTCCACCCCCCTTCCAAATTAGGTAGTTAGTCAGGTAATACAAACTCGTATGTTTGTATTACCTGACTAAATAAAAATTGTTAACCTATTAGGTAGTACCTAATACGTTAACAATTTAATTTAAGTTACCTACATAGTCCTCTAGGGTTAGCCTATCAGATACCAGAAGACCACAGACTGCTTACCGTTGGATGCATAGCGGACCTAATGAGTTACATCTTTAGGGCGGAGTAAGTACTTAGTTTAAAGGAAAAGGAACGCACAAAAGATCCCAATTGGTCGAAGTACTGGTACCCTATCATGATAAGATAAGAGAATCAAGATGAAGTTCACTAATTATCGCCAAGTTACTGTGCATTTTTTCTCATCAAATATTTTTCAAACAACCGCCGCATTTTTTATAATCATAAGTACTTGTTTACGTATGCTAATTTCCCTACACACGTGCGTTGTTGTTAGGTAAGATTATCCTGTTAATAGCTTAATGGATTGTGTATGTTTTTTTAGGAGATCAAAATAGTTTCTAATATTTTCCTCGTACCATTTTTATAAGGATAAAGCATCAGCCACCGGCCGCATATATAGCTCGTCTCTTCAGCAGGAAGCACTGTTATTGAAGATCACACGGCGCTTGTAGCTCTTGAGTTCGACATTCTCAGTCAATTGTAAGTACCTTTTCACTCACATTAAACTGCACATGTTTTTAATCATACAATTTTTTAAACTGTTTAGTAGTTATTTAGTAATTAGGTAGAAATTAGTATACTTTCGAGTCGGAGAGGTCGCCAATAGTGGCGTCACTTATAATCATCATAGTTAAAAGAAAAAAAATTAAGGCATATGAAATCCGCCAATCCGCACTGGGCCCCGAGGGGTCCGTAACTTAATTGCGAGAGTCATATGTTCGATGAACGTAATATCGACTGAACGATTGTGCGAAAAGAGTTTATTGCGAAACAACTTATGGTCGACAAACGCGGCTTCGAGTGAACGATTCGTCGAATAATTATTAATCGATGGACTGATCTTTCGAATGTTAAATTCAGAGTAGTTACATGCTAATTGTTTGGTAGTCATGGAGGAAAAAAGTGGTTACGGTGCGTCTGAGAGTGATTGCATGATGGTGTGGTTGGTATGTGTGTGCTCCCTCGATGTAAGGGAAGGTCTGTGCCCGAGCAGTCAAGCAATATAAATAGACTGATGACGATAGCGTACCTAGCTATAGGCTATTAAAAATTAACTTACAAAGAACGTTAAGACTTTAATAAATATGTACTTATTTCATTGTTTCAGATCCCTAAACCAATATGGCAGTGTCAAAGATTGTGCTAATAGCCGTGCTTGTGGCAGTTTTATCCCATGTGGAGTGCGGTAGACCCACGCACTGCGCGCTATGGAGCGGCGACTCGCAGTTCCGTTGCGCCAAAGACGGCTTCAGAGCAGACAACGTCGCTATACGCAACATTGCCAACAGAAATATCAGATAATAATAAAAATTCTCCATTTATCATTTAGATTTTCGTTTCGCATAGCGCATATGCAAGAAAATATCAAAACATATGAAAAAGGAACGCGTCATCAATTAAAAACATGATTTCTAACTGCAATGTTAGACATGAATTTGAGTAATTGCACAATTACTGGATAGATGTCGCTACCGTCCAGACGAGAATATGGAGACAAAATTCACGATCTGGATACGAATCACGATGGCTCTGTTGGAATAGAGCGTGCCACGGAATGGCGAGGTCCCGGATTCGAATCCCGGTCGTGATGAAATTTTTTCTCCATTTATCATTTAGAAATATCAGCTTTAAAATCGGCAAATGGCTGTCTGACTGCGGGCGGCCCGGACAGAACTACTCCGATAGGTCGGTCTCGTTGGGCTCGGGCGGTACTCACAAGGAAGGCTTCGGCGAAGTCGGGTCGGGGAAATGCAACGAAATGTTCATTTACGAGTGCAAAATTGACGGTCGTGGAGCAGACTGCCTTCATACTGTGGTGCCTTCTCCAAATTAAATAATCTGTTATAATTTGTTACATTTAACTAAGCTAGTAAATTGTATGGTTTATTTATTAATATTAATAATATCATTATAACGTAAATCTAAATGATAAATGGCGAAAAAATTTCATCACGATCGGGATTCGAACCCGGGACCTCGCCATTCCGTGGCATGCTCTATTCCAACAGAGCCATCGTGATTCGTATCCAGATCGTGAATTTTGTCTCCATATTCTCGTCTGAGTACCTAACGGTAGCGACATCTATCCAGTAATTGTGCAATTATTCAAATTCATGTCTAACATTGCAGTTAGAAATCATGTTTTTAATTGATGACGCGTTCCTTTTTCATATGTTTTTGATATTTTCTTGCATATGCGCTATGCGAAACGAAAATCTAAATGATAAATGGAGATTTTTTTTTTGCATAGCGCATATGCAAGAAAATATCAAAAACCTATAATGAACGTGTAACTTAAAGAAAAACAAGAAAACTTATATTATTTAATTATAAAGACATATGATATGAGCAACTTTGGTTTTATTATAATTACTAGCTGCTGCCCTGACTTCTTCTGCGCAAGATTATAAATTATAGCCTATTCTGATTATTTTGTTATTATATCGTTATTCTGATGTATGAGCTGTATTATTGTAAAGTTGTGTAGTTTTTGCGTGAAAGAGCAACAAACATCCGTCCATCCATTCAAACTTTCGCGTTTATAATATTAGTAAAAAGGATAATGAAATACGCTTTCACTCATAAAGGAAGGAACGACTGTGGCATAGAGTGAACCATATTTTCATCGCGTGGTCACCAGTTAGTGACATTTGTCGTGTTTCCGCCACTCTCTTGTTTATATTGTTTAAATTTTCTACAGAAGTAGAAACATGAACAGATGTATTGAGACTTGTGAGCGTGACATCAGACGCATGAGAGTGAAAGTGACAACATAACTGCGGCCTGTCCCCATTGATCTCCTATAAACAACTAGATACACAAAGGTCTTACTAAAACAATTTAAAAAAACGTCCAACTAAGGGTCCATTGTTAACGCCCAAATAATTTCAAATACAGCAAATGAGATGTCCATTCATTCTCTCGGACATTTTTAGAAGGCAGACTGTGTATCTAGTTGTTTATAGGAGATCAATGCCTGTCCCCAATAATTTGATTAGACTCTCTCCATAGAGCGCGGCCAATTTTTTCCCTCCATGCAATTACCTGATTGACCTGCGTTTGAACTAATTATCAAAGGTTATTGGCTGTTGGATATAACTTTGTGACTATTAAATCAGTATCATCAGCACGTGCTTCCCAAAGCTCAATGTCACACCTTATCATTGCTCTTCTGACCGACAGTGCATTGTGACAGATAACCGTGGATAAAATTAGATGGATTCTGCAACGTTTTCCTTCTCTTTTATCGCAATGTAACGAGGGTCAACGGGTCATCGACCTGAATTATAATTTATAATTATCTAAGTAACCAAGACGTTTTTAGACTGTTTTTAGGCAAGGTTTTTTTTCTAGGTACTTTTCCACAGGGCCTCGTGCCGAGGACGCTGGCTGCATTACCTCTCTGTATGGCCAGGCTAAGCCTTTGCGAGAGGTAAGCGCCAGCCCTCAGGTCGCCGGAGGCGTGGATCAGCCTGGTCGAGACTTCATGCACTATTTTTAATTATATTTATTACTATAAAAAATTAATATCTATTTTAAAAAAATATATAATTCTATATTATTGTAGAAATTTATTTTTTGGGTCAGCAATTCTACACCTGTAAATGTAGTTATACTTAATGTTAACTACCTACTTATATGTACTAGTAATAAGGACAATAAAAGAAAAGTAACCAAGTGTATTTTTAGATTAGAGACAGTAAGATTTAAACAAACAGAAATTATTTAAAAAAAACGATTGCAAAGAATTTAAGCCCCTTTGATTGAATTTTTATAGCCTATGTCACTTCTACAATCAAGACGTGCCTAACGACACCTCATATGTTAAAATCCATCATGCCGATTAGGCTTTAAAAAATTAGACATACATACTGACATAAACCCTCCTTCTTGCGCAGCCGGGTAAGATTTTTTAGAAATCAAGCTTCGCCCCTAATTTCTATATTTATTTATTTATTTAGGTGTACATAACAAGTGACTGTAAAAGTGTGGAGCGTGCAATCAAAGACCATGTCAAGCAGTAACTGATTTATTGATCTTGAGGGTACATTTATATCAAGACATAAACATAAGTTTACCTACACTCACATCATCCTTCCTAAAAGAATAAATTAATTTAAGTAGGTATTCATTATAATATTATGAAATAAAATTACGCTAATTCACAGATCAATAACATGCATAAATATATGTATGGACGAATCAGCATACGTATAACATGCAATGTATAATATCCAATCCAATAAATAATATTATTCGATTTAAACAAAAACATAATAATAGAAAACAAAGCGAATTCCCTTCGATATAATTAATTTCATGTAAAGCGACTACCTAGTTTTTTCATTAACACATTGTTTTAGAATGTTGTGCAAATAATGCCATTTTATAATAAAATTGATAAATAAGTTTATATCTCATTGCAAATTAACAATCTAAGGTAAGTTTAACATTTCATTTATTTATTATATGTAAATTACATACATGCATAATTACATCTACTTATATCTATGGTATATAATTTATCTTGAAGTGGTGGCGGAGAAGCCCCATTTATCCGGTGGCCTCACTGTCCTGCCGGAACGAGTAACAATAGGATTATTTGTGTTTGATCTAGCATTATTATTTACATTTATTATCTGATTGTCAGTATCCGTATTCTGGTTTTCATCATGATCAAAGTTGTAGTGAGACATGTCTTGTCGCTCAGGTGAATCCTTGATGATGTGTTTGCGATTCCTTACCACTTTGTTACCAGTTGTTAATAGTTGAATTTCGTACGAGCGATCCCTTAAAATGCGAAGTATTGTTCCAGGTATCCAACGCTTTTTATTGTACATATCTAAAACTTTAACTTTTTGACCTACTGTTAATGTGCTTAAGTTTCTCGCATTACGATCATAATACATTTTTTGTTTAGACTGTCTGTCTCTCAATTTATTTATAACACCTTTTTGTACTTTAGGCATTAATGACTTCCTAGAAGTTGGCAAAATGCTACGCAATTTCCTACTTTGTAGCAATTCCGCTGGAGAGGCCAGCTGATCACTCAATGGTGTATTTAAATACTCTAATAAAGCTAGTCTATAATCTGAGCGATCTTCCCTGGACTTTATCATTATGTTTTTTATTGTCTGCACTGTACGCTCGATCTGTCCGTTCGACTGGGGATAGTGCGGCGATGACGTCACGTGGACGAAACACCATTCTTGAGCAAATTGACCAAAACAGTTAGAAGAAAACTGTGGGCCACAATCGGACATCACTGTATTCGGTATACCTTGTCTACTGAATATATTTTTTAAACATTTTACTACATATGCTGAAGTGGTAGACTCCAATGCAACTATTTCAAAAAATTTACTATAATAATCCACCAGTAACAAGTAATTTTTATCTCCTAATTGAAACAAATCTATTCCTACTTTTGACCAAGATCTATCTGGAATCTCGTGAGGTATCAACTCCTCTTTTTGATTATTTTTTCTATGCGATAGACACACGCTGCAATTAGAGATCATATTCTTCAAATCATTATTAATACATGGCCAAAATATTGTTTCTCTAGCTCTCAATTTACATTTTTCAATACCCATATGTCCTATATGTATTTTATTTAATAATTCTTTCCTCAGCACTGCAGGTACTACGACCCTTTCACCCTTCCATATCAGACCATAAGCCACCGATAAGTCCTCTTTATAGTTCCAGTAAGGTTTGACTATATCCTCAATTTTATCTTTGTCATTCGACCATCCCTTCAAAACATACTCTTTCAACTTAACGAGCTCCTCGTCACATTCTGTGTGCTTCTGCAACCTCACTAGCTGGAGGTCTGTGACGTGTTGTGGCGCGAGCGCGTGCGCGGCCGCCTGCCGCGACACCGCGCACACCTCGTCGTGCAGCGCGCGGCCCGCGCCCGCCGCCGCCGCCGCGTGCTCGGCCACAGCCGGCTCGTACGCGCGAGACAGCGCGTCCGCTATGTACAAGTGTTTGCCCGGTTTGTACACTAGTTTGAACGAGTAGCGCTGCAGCCGTAACAACATTCGTTGTAAACGTGCTGGCGAATCTACTATTGATTTTTTAATGATGCTAATCAATGGCTTATGATCCGTTTCTATAGTAATGTCTGATCTTCCAAAAATATATGCATAAAATCTTTCACACGCAAACACACATGCATACAACTCCTTCTCTATTTGCGCGTATCTCTGTTCTGCTTTATTTAAAGATTTGGAAGCATAGCACACAGGTAGGCTGTTCTGCATGAGACAGGCACCTAAACCACTCTTGCTCGCATCTACGGATATAGTTATTGGAACTTTCAAATTGTAATATTGTAGAACAGGACGACTCGATAGACATTGTTTTAACTCATCAAAACAATTGTCATGCCTCTCACTCCAGTGCCACTCAGTCTCCTTTCTCAATAGTTCTCTTAAAGGTAGTGTTTTATCAGACAAGTTGGGAATAAACGTGCCAACATATGTAACTAGTCCCAATAATCGTTCTACATCCTTTCTATTCATGGGAGTCGGCATGTTTTTTATAGCAGAAATATGCGAGTCGTCTGGGCACAACCCATTTTTAGTTATACGATGACCCAAATATTTTATTTCTTCTAATCCAAATTTACACTTATCTTTATTCAATTTTAAATTTATTTTTCTGCATCTTTCTAATACTTTCTTCAATCTTTGGTCGTGTTCTTCCTTATTAGAGCCATGTATTAACAAATCGTCTATATACATACAAACACCCTCTATATCATCGAAGTTCTCATATATTTTTTTATGAAACACCTCAGACGCCGAACAGATACCGTAGGGCATTCTCAAAAACTTATACCGGCCAAACGGTGTGTTAAATGTACAGTAAGAATTAGTACTATCCAAAGCTACTTGCCAAAATCCCGACGACGCGTCCAGCGTGCTAAAATACTTAGAACCTGAAAGCTTGGACACAATTTCATCAAGTGTGGGAATCCTAAAATATTCACGCCGAATGGCCTCATTTAACTCTTTTGGATCCAAGCAAATACGTAAATCTCCATTTGGCTTTTTCACAACAGTTATACTACTAACCCAGTCGGACGGACCCTCCACCTTACTTATTATCCCCTGTGACTCCATTTCTCCTAATTTCTTCTTAACATCTTCTCTAATAGCAAAAGGTTCTAGGGGCGTGAACTACTGGAACAACACTTTCTTTTAATTCTATTTTATATTTTCCTGGTAAACATCCTAACCCACGAAACACATCATCATACTGATTAATAAAATGTGGAATATTTATATCTGTTTTATTTTCCTGTATCGACAACACACGCCTCACTAAATCCAGCTCTGTACAAGCAAAACGTCCCAATATTGGGGTAGAAGTTACGTTAGCAACTTTAAATTCTAATAAATACAATTTTTCTTTGTAACAAGCTCGCAGATTAATTTTTCCAACCACGTTTATAGTTGCACCAGAATAACCATTCAATTTCGTACTCGTTTTCAATAAATCTTTTTCTGTAATACCTAATTTTGACAAATAACATAATGGTAAAACATTCACATCTGCACCAGTATCGAGCTTAAAACGTATCAACATATCATTAATCATTAAATCAAGATTCCAATCACTACTAGTATTTACAGAATGTATTACCTGCTCCTCCGCCTCTTCCACAAAGTAAACACCACACACTCGCGCAAAATGATTCATCTTTGAACAACGAATACATTTCTTTCCGTACGCCGGACACTCGTACTTCCTGTGCACGCCGCCACAGTGGCCGCACTGCCCGCCACCGGGAGGGAGGCGCGATGCTGCGCCGCGCGGGCCGGCCGCCGCGGCCGCCGGGCCCGCGCGCCGTGCGCCCTGCCAGCCGCCGCCTCGGGCGCGCCCCCGGCCGCCCGCGCCGCCGCGCCAGGCGCCGCCGCCTCGACCTCGCGACGATGTCCCCGTATCACGACGTATGGCCCATACGTCACTCTCACTTTCTCTCTGGCTGTCATCGCAAATTTCGTACACCGATTCTCGTTTTATATTTTCTGAGTATACTCTGGAGATAACGGCTGCACGACATATCTCCAACGCCTTGGCTAGTGTTAACTCCTGTTCACGTAACAACCGTTCCCGTATGGCCGCACTTGTAACGCCGCAAACCAGTCTGTCTTTTAATAATTCCTCGTTCAACATTTTGAATTCACAAGACTGAGACAATCGCCGTAACTCAAACACATACTGCTCGATAGTTTCATTTTCCCTTTGATCCCTGGTAAAAAATTTGTGCCGCTCCACTGTCAAGTTTTTCTTTGTTTTAAAATGTTGGTCCAGTTTTTTAAACACACCCTCAACTGTGGTACATTTTTCTTCCAATTGATTTAATATATCCCGACATTGTTCTCCAATCACGTGTAATAAGATATTATATTGAATTTCCGCCGCTTTCTTGTTTATTTCACACGCTTTACTATAAATATCATAACTATTTTTCCACTTCGTCCAACCCTCACTCAAACATCCTACCGGCTGCGCCATGTAAAAGTGTGGAGCGTGCAATCAAAGACCATGTCAAGCAGTAACTGATTTATTGATCTTGAGGGTACATTTATATCAAGACATAAACATAAGTTTACCTACACTCACAGTGACAATCAATACATAGTAATCAGGACACAGAACGGTAAAAAAAATCCATCCTTACAATTCAACCCTTCTTTTTCACTCAACACAAGACCACCCTTCCATTATTTATAGCTCGGTGAGATGAACTATCGGCGTAGAGGCTGAAACACTTTTTTTTTTAAGTTCTCAGGCATGCAGGTTTCCTCACGATATTTTCCTTCGCCGTTTCACATTATACTTCCATCAGTCGTCCACATAGTTACGCAAAAAAATACAAAATCGCGTCTTGCTTCGCGGTAATAAAGACGCAATTTTTAACAATTGAAACGTGATTTTTAACAAATTCTGAGTAAAAATAGGAGCGCATCATCGTAAATCATGTTTCGAACCGAATGTTAGACATGGTTGTCGGAATAATACTACTATTGTCCGATAGATGGAATTGCGTAACATACCCTTTAAATACTTAAAGGGTATGTTACGATAGTTGCCCACCGATAATCTTCATCGCTTTATACATACGTATAAAGCGATGAAGATTATCGGTGGGCGTGGCCTGTGGTGGCTTAGTTGGTAAGAGCGTGTCACGGAATGACAAGGTCGCAGGTTCAATCCCTGCGCACGGCAAGAATTTTTTCATCATGTTCTAATTTATTCCCCGAGCATGGATAATGCGTAATTCAAATTCTCAATTGAAACATAGAATAGAATAATCGTTTATTTGACAGACAAACAGCACACCTATGCATACACTTACAATATAATACCTATTTAAAAAGAGAAACTAATTTTAGTTACATTCATGAGGTAAAATAGTAGGTAGCACAAGTAGTACTGCAGCGCCAAAAAGGTCCCAACTCAGCATCAACATGATTTTTAACAAATGAAATAAAAAAATTGGCCGGCGGGTCCGTCCGCCACTAATTATTATCAGTACTTTACAATGTTTTAAATTATTTTCCTCTTACGCAAGATAGGGGAAAAAGCATTGACCTACCAACAAAACGTCAAATAATTGATACGTGTGCCGAGCATATAAATACTTATCTCAGACCGTACAAGACACATTACTCTCGCATACGCTCAGAGATCGCATTTCTTTTCAAACCAATGTGAGTACATACTTACCTGTTTACGGTTACAACTTAATTCTAACTTTTTACGAAGTTATTATACCTAAGCTAATTTTACAATATCAGCAGCATTCCTCTCCATTGTTAACATCTAAATAATGTCCAATAAAGCAAATGAGGGTCTATTCATCCGTTTGGACCTTCTTTGCGCTCGGACATTTTTAGAAGGCAGACTGTGTATCTAGTTGTTTATAGGAGATCAATGCTTAATACCCAAAAAATAATTTCACAGAAGTTAATATATTTCTTTAATTCGATTACTAGCGACAAACCTACAACTCTTAGAAATATCCTTTTTGTTCTTTTCTTTTTTATCCTATAAATCCTCCAACCATCCATCCTTGTATTTCGCTGACCGGTAAGAGTATACACAGTCCAACACCCTAAAATGTATGAGATTGACATGTGATTTTTCCCATGTCAATCCCATACATTTTTCTTTAAATTCTACTAGCGTTCAAAAATGTCAATGCCACCTGACTAAGGGGGGGTGGCCCATCTTTCCCTTCTTCTTTTCGTGTGGTTTAGTGACCAAGTCAGAGTTATTCAGGCCGCCCGTAGGCCTCTGACATAGATTAACGGCTTCCGAGCGACATCAACTAGGACATGCTTAACGTGCTCCGAGGCACAGAGAGGCTCTGATGATAAATGTCACTATGGGTCACCTATCCAGGTACTAGGTATTTAGTCATTGAGGTACCCATATTAGGAATAATTAGATTATTTTTATATGTGTAGTCAAGTAATACTAAAATAATAAAAACTTAATCGAATGCCCCCTCTGATCGTTCCCGATGCAAAGGTTGTCCATAGCCTTACAGCGCGGTAACGCCGCTGGTATTATGGGCACCTTTGCATCGGGAACGATCAGAGGGGGCATTCGATTAAGTTTTTATTATTTTAGTATTACTTGACTACACATATAAAAATAATCTAATTATTCCTAATATGGGTACCTCAATGACTAAATACCTAGTACCTGGATAGGTGACCCATAGTGACATTTATCATCAGAGCCTATCTGTGCCTCGGAGCACGTTAAGAGCGAGGTCCGAGATCAAGGTCCCGCATTCGCCGCCCAATGCCACGCACGAACTCCCTGGCTTCCGCTCCCCAAGGACACGCCGTCTCAACCGCAAGGGCACAAACGTATTAGGAATTATATTATATTATTTGTTATTTTATTGTTTTATTAATAAACTCGACAGTTCGACATTTGCCAATGTCATGTTACAGAATATTCAAAATATCATATCCCTTCATCCAGGGGAGTCGCGTCGTCACTCTGGACGAAGCAGCTCGACAGTCACGTTCACTCCCGAGCTCGTAGCGGGACTCTTGATAATTGCTTGAAACTTCGGATCCTGCATGAATTATCCAATAACTTCACAATAGTGTCATTCGCGAACATTTTCTGATTAATTTAACGTGATATTAAATACAAAACAACCACTGTAGACATTAAACTGAAAATTGTGAAATAATTTCGCAGCCGTCGTTTCCCGCCGTTCTCAAAAGCCCATTATTTGTTTTAATTGTTACAGATCCCCAAACCAATATGACAGTGTCAAAGATTGTGGTCATAGCTGTGCTTGTGGCAGTTCTATCCCACGTGGAGTGTGGTAGACCCACGCACTGTGGTATGTGGAGCGGCGACTCGCAGTTCCGTTGCGCAAAAGACGGCTTCAGAGCAGATAGAGTTTCAATCCGCAGCATCTCACCCACAGACATAAGTTTCAAGATCGGGAAATGGATATCCAGGTGTGGAAGGCCAGGGACCGACTATTCGGATAACACGTACTTCCTCGGGCCCGGCGGCACGCACTACGAAGACTTTTCAGAAGTCGGAAATGACAAATGTAACGAGATGTTTATTTATGAATGCAGAGAAAATGGCCGCGGTGTCAGTTGCGTACAAATCTTGGTGCCTTCTCCAGCTTAAAATGCTGAAGGATATAAATTTTTATATTTTACAGCTTACAGCTTTTATATGAAATAGAAAAAAAAATAGGTTTTAAATCTAAGCCATTTACAAGTGTTATAATGGGTTAATCGTAATTACCTAGTCATTATTAGTTGTACCACAAAAGAAAATAATATTATAGTGCGATGTATATAGGTACTAAGTACTATAAAAAACAACCTTGTGTGAAAGCGATCTATTTCAGAGAATATTTTACTTATTAATTTGCAATGAATTTTACTAAAGATTTTGTAACGTAAGTAGGTAGGTGTGGTGTAATACTTATTATAGATTATAATTATGATAGGTCGCGAACCTCAAAGTGGTTTGTCTACCCGAAGTTTTAAAGAAATAGTATACCTAAGTAGGTACTTGTAAGTAATTTATAATTAATATTTTAATCTAGCTCATTGGTTAATTTTAGTTTTTATATTATTGTCATTTATCTCCTATAAACAACTAGATACACAAAGGTCTTACTAAAACAATTTAAAAAACGTCCAAATAAGGGTCCATTGTTAACGTCCAAATAATGTTCAATAAAGTAAACGAGGGTCCATTCATCCGTTTGGACCTTCTTTGCGCTCGGACATTTTTAGAAGGCAGGCTGTGTATCTAGTTGTTTATAGGATATCAATGGATAGCAATTATGGTCCAGCCACGTCAATGGGACGTCAATGGTTGGTCTGTACTGGTTCGTGTTTGGCTAACTGATAAGAGTAGCGACCGTACCTATATGTTCTGTAAGTATGCACATACGATTACGAGCTATTGAGCAATTACATAGACAGGAAGATAATTTGAGGTTCTCTTGAAAATAGCGGGAAACGACGGTTGCGAAATTATTAGATAATTTTCCTTTTAACGTCAACAGGCACTATTTTGTGTTTAATATCACGTTCAATTAATCAGAAAATGTTCGCGAATGACAGTACGGTGAAGTTATTGAATTATTTATGCAAGATCTGAAGTTTCAAGCTTTTGTCAAGAGTTCCCGCTACAAGCTCGGGAGTGAACGTGACTGTCGAGCTGCTTCGTCCAGAGTGATGACGCTACGGCGTCTCCTCTGGATGAAGACGCGGCTACCCAGGGTGAAGACGCTACTGCGACTCCCCTGGGGGAAGATAGAAGACTTTTTTGTAACATGACATTGGCAAATGACGAACTGTCGAGTCCATTAATAAAATAAATAAATAAGATAATTTGACATTTGCTAACGAAAAAGTAAATGTCAATCCCATACATTTTTCTTTCTATTCTATTAGCGTTAACGTAAGTTGGTTCTCTGCTTTCATGAGGTCTGTTTTTAACACCGAGTTTTTTAAGTATTAGAAGACAGGGCTTCTAAAACGATAATAATCTGTTGGATTCGGACAGAGGCTTTCTGTCCGAATGAAGAGCTGTCGACTGTACAGTCGAAAAAGAGATAAATACAGGAAACTCAATAAGGTTGAGATTATCTCAAGAACTCAAGTTCTTGACCGATTGAAAAGAATAGTTTAGAGTATAGGTACCTACACAATTGCAGCAATTATTTGCTGTTATTCATAAACCTAGTTAAACCTCACTTCCCTTAAATCGTGTTCCCTTTAACACTCGTTAAAAAAGGGCGCTTAACGGTGGCGTAACTTTAAAACACGTTTATGAATACGTGCCCTAGATTGCATACTAAACTAATATTAGTCGCCGCTAAGCGAGGCGTCCCGCTCGCTTTTACGCAATGTAGCATATGAACGACAGGGGCAGGTGCGACGTGCGTTTCGATTTGGATCATACATATACAGGCCGCTACGGAATTAGCTACACTATGTAATGAAGGGTCGCATAAAGCCTGTGGCCTGTGCTGCCATCTATCTGTTTTATTGGATGACTAACCTTTTTTTTTGGTTTATTATTTCGTTTAACCGTGCATTTTCTCAATTCGTTGGTCATCACCTAAGTACTCGACACTGGCAAAATTACTGTGCCAGCCACGGTAGAAGCCATATTTTAAAAAGTGAAGTGAGACATTTAAGAAACAAAAATAGTACCGCTAGCTCGGGTAGATGGCACTGATTTCTCGACTTCGCACCTCAAAATTAAAGAGCATCAATGCACGGGCTAACCTTGTTTATTAATTGAATGTCTATTTTTGTGTGGTACCTATTAAAATTATTAAATTGTATTGTTTAAAATTACTCAAACAAAAGAATAAAATATTCAGCTGATATTAACAATATTTATTTCATGGTACAGTCGACAGCAGATCAATGGTAACACTTGCAGTACGATTTCAAGTCTTACGACGCAGATAATAAGAACTGTCAAAAGTAAAAAGTGTTACCAATGATGTGCTGTCGACTGTACCTGTGTATTTTTATAGCGACTTCCTGCCACGCCATTATTAACTTGAAAAGCTAGTTTTTTTTTTTCATTTGTAATATTACTTTGAAATCCCCTCATTGTAAAGAATTTACAAAATAAGTCGTATGTTGTTTTTTTTAGAAAATCTCAACCGTAATTACTCTCCTGTACACCCAATATTTAACCTGTATTTGCAGCACAATTACTCAAGCGCCGCAAATACTCACGACTGACTCCACATCATGAGTTTGCGGCGCTTGCGGTAGAAACAATGGGCCCATGGTCGACAGACTCTAAACATCTGATCCACGAGCTCTCTACCCGATTGGTCCATGTCTCGGGCGATCCCAGGGCTGGCAGCTACCTCGCTCAGTGACTGAGCATTGCGATACAGCGAGGAAATGCTGCCAGCGTCCTGGGCAGCATTCCGCAAAACGGGGATCTTGCCGACGTGTTCGTTCTTTAGTATTTAGTTTTATTTTATAAGTAATGTGTATATTTTTAGACGTAGTTAGTTTTGTTTTATTTAATAAATTGTCAATGCATCAGAAGCAAACCTGTGCATAGGAAACTGGAATCTAACGTCAAAAAACAAGTCGTAGCCCGCTCAAATCGTGAGTGAGTACTTAAATAGGTCTGCTCGTATCCAAATATCTACGTAACGCCGGGTTATTTTTAAACTGTTCCGTTATCAACATAAGTACATATTCGTAGTTCCTGTGACTAGTATCTACTCTCGTAAGGTTCCGTATCGTTGCTTTAATAGGCACTTGACCGTAAAACAGATAGAGAGGGTTTTCGAGATTACATTTAAAAAGAAAATATAGTACCGCTATCCCCGGTAGATGGCACTGACTGGTCTGATGTCAACCTTAAATGCGTTGTTATTGCTTGTAACTTGGGCTTTTCCTATTTCATTCTTAGTATTAATTTGTACTGTATTATTTAAATTACACAAACCAATAAAAGTAAATTCAGCTGACATTGATTTATTTTCATGGTGCTGTTTTTTTTATGAAATCGCACTTCGATGCAACGCCATCTATTATCAACTTAAAAAGCTTGTTTTTAGTTTCTTATAACTGTCAATTTGAAAACCACTCGGTGGCAACTGATCCGATAAAAATTAAATCCGATGTTCTTTTTAAATCATTGGTAGTAGACTGATTCTAATTAGACGCTGCCGTCTCTATAAGACTAATATGGAGAAAGATTTCGCCGACCCGAATCAGAGTCACGGTAGCTTTTGTAAAAGAGCGTTCCACGGAATGGCGAAGTCCCTGCTTCGAATCCCGGTTGTGACGAAAATGTTTCTTAAGATTTTCGTTACGCATAGCGGATCTAATGTTAAAAATACGCTGAAGAACCCTAAATCCAGATCATTATCAAACAAAACTACATACATTTGCATAAATAATCCCCAACTAATAACTAAACGATATATTTGGATTCCGAATTATCAACAACCGTGCTACACGCGTCACTTGGCTCAACGGGGGGAGGATCTGAAATACTATAAAATATATTCACTGGCCTAAAGCTTCAGTATAAGACTGAAAGCGAGGAGTTTAGGGTGGTAGTCATGGCGTCTGTAGTCATCTTTATAGCAGCTATGCTGTGTATTGCTAAGTCTATGCCAGTGGATAATTCTGGAGATAATCGTGAGTAGGTAGATAAACTTATTCATCATCGGCCCGTATCAGTTCACCTTTCCACCAGAGATGTGCTAAGCTACACTGCTATCAAGTTAAGCTGAGAATTGCATTTGTGTGAGTGTTGCCTCAGGCCGCTTGCTATAAACTAGTATAAACTGGTTTAAACCATGCGCGGGACGCGCCGCGCCACAAGCCGATTGCCAATCTACACTATCGGTGTGCACTCACACAAATGCAATTCTCAGCTTAAGTTGATAGCACTGTACGTTGCTATGGATGCGTCTGATATCCACCATCATGTTCATTGGCCCACATAGCATAGCAGTGGTGGAAACGGGTTTAACTAAGCTGTGACTTTTGTATGGAAAGATGCGTGCCCTGGATGCGTGCTATGGATGGTCGCGAGTTATGTAGCAATGTCAGTAGGCTCGCGTTTATCACCGAAAGCAGACATGCCTTCGTGGAAACAAAAGTTATTATATAACTCGCAACGCGCGAAAAAGAACTCTTGGAGGAAGAAGAATTGCTGGTTGCCCGTTGCTGGACCTAGGCCTCTCCCAGAGGCGTCTCGTGAAAGATTTTACTAGTTCACTTTTAATAATAGCAAAAAATGTGGATTTGTTAAACCCATACATTGATATTTTTGATGTGAAATAAACATCGCTTACTGTTTTGTAAAAGTCAGAAATAGAGTTGATTGCCTACCTATATTATGCGATTTTCTATAAGTAGATACTTATCAATATCATACACAAAGCGATTGAGTTAATCTTGGGGCATAGTATTAATACGCGTGAACGTATTGACTATTTAAAGCGTTGAACCAAGCCACTCAATTCGACTCTCAGCCTTTTGCATCCAGTCTCCGACAGCCACCTTGAGCAGGTCATCCTTCTAACTGGTCGGGGGCGTCCGGTATGGTTACCCGTTCGTGACATCCTTTCGAGACCCCAATGTTACATAAAAAACTTGTGAACTTCAAGTATATTTATATTAATGCAATGCGAAAAGCACCCCTCATGTTATAAAGTTTAACGTATGTACAGAGGAAAGTACGAGTTAATAAAGGGGTTATCTACTTATTACGGTTGAGATTTCCTCAAGAATTAGCTACTTTACTGATTGTTAAGTATATTTCACCAGTAACTAACTAGGTATAAGTAACACAAAAAGAAGTGTACCTACAAGAGTCATTATGATTGAAATTTTATCGAAAATCATTGTCAAAAAAACTTTTACAATTATTTATATAAGTACCTAGTCCGCGCTCTAAGCTATGTACTAGTGAAAGAATATTCACAGTCGGTCACAGTTCTTGAGAAAATCTCAACCTTAATAAGGCCGGTATTCATAGACGAGCTGAGTTTGAGTTCGGTCTTTAAAATGTCAGATTTCATATAATTATGACAGTCTGAAAAGCGAGCCACGTTAAGTATTACTCACGATTCGCATAAGACCTCCTTTATAGTACTTTTGCTGACAAAGATTCAATTCAATTAATTTAATTTCATTTAAGTATAGCCTAACAGCAAATGACACCAAAACACTATAAATATATAAGACGGCCTAATAACTCAGATTTCTTCCAGCATTCTATCAGTGCAATACGTCTGTTTTTTTTTTGGAAAAATAATATAATTCCTTTCTTATTTCTGTACACCGTGATCCGTTTCCACAATTAATATAATTTATTTCATGTAGCCACGGATACCGGGATCGGTGGGTAAAAACATTAATTGTTTTTTGTGATTGAAACCGATCCCGGTATCGATGGAGACAAACTGCCGGGATCCGTTTCCAATCCAAACGGATCCCGGGATCGGTGGAGACAACCCCTTGCTGTGTTACTTAGTTCCAGATGTCACGTCATTATCGAGCAGCGAGCCGCACCGAGTCGCGAAGAGGTTCGTTAACCCGGCACTCACGTACGGCGCATTCTCGGACAACGGATTAACCAAATTGAGGACCAAAAGAGAGTAAGTTAAGAGCCTTCCATGAGCCAACTAGCGCCGCCAATCTTACAAAAATAATGTATTCTAATATAATCAATTTTATATATATACATATAAAAAAACGACTGCAAAAAGACTATCCCCTTTTGATTAATTTTTGTTACCCTATGCCAGTCCCGTAATCAAGACGAATCTAACGATACCTCATACACCAACATCCATCAAGCCGTTTAGGCTACAGGATGGCAGGAATGTATGGACTTACATACATACACCCTAAAAAACATTACCCTCCTTCGGGGACAGTCGGGTAAAAATCAGTCAACTGCATACGACTCTCCTGTCCTGACTTTAGTACTTTAGACCGTTAGGTACAGTCGAAAACAGAGATAAGTATACAGGGGCCTCAATAAGGTTGAGATTTTCTCAAAAACTACTGGACCGAATTAATAATTCTAGTACAGTTACATAGTTTTAACTTTTATCTATCTTGAATGAATATTAATATTACAATAGGTCAAGTAGTTTTTAAAATAATCTTAACCTTAAAAACTCTCCTGTACACCTTTCTCAGTGTTCCACTGTACATTTTGTACATCATCAGCCCGTATCAGTCCACTGCTGGACGTAGGCCTCTCCCAAAGCGCGCCACTCAACCCTACTCTTGGCCCTCTGCATCCAGTCCCTGCCAGCCTTGCGAAGGTCATCCCTCCATCTGGTCGGGGGGCGTCCCACACTACGTTTACCCGTTCGTGGCCTCCATTCAAGAACTCGTCTCCATGTGACCACCACACTGACACTTCAGTTTACTGATTCTATGAGCAATGTCAACCATTTTGTACATAGTGAATTCTTAATAATATATTTTGCAGCGCTGAGGATTGTGAAAAGTTGGAACTATGCAGACTTCATGCGAGATCGTCGCACAACTTCATGGCTGCCTTCGAACTTTACTTCGTCAAGTAAGCTCATTTAATTTAGAATACACGCACTCACACCTATAAAACAAAAAACCGGTCAAGAGCGAGTCTGCCCCGCGCCCCGAGGCTTCCGTGCAACGCAACTTAACCCCGTAACTTTGCTCTAACGAAAAGATATACTAGATTTAGAGACCAATTTATCTTTGCCATTATCAAAATATTATGTCCATATGTGAGAGAGACGCATCATGGCGCAGGACTTCTTTAACGACAGTTATCATTAAAATATTATTTAGATTTATATAAAAAACTTAACATAAGTACCTATTTAAGTCACTTTTATTTATTTATTATTTCATTTAAATGTCTAGCATACAGTCTTAAACTTAGTCTTAGTCATATTATTAAATTAATTTACAATAATGAAAATGTCAATAACAATAAAAAAATAAAAAATGTCACTATATCACAACACAATACAGAAATCCAGCCGCATTCATTCATTCATCATTCTCACATAACAACAAACATTCACTCAGCACTTTGTCTTTTTATTTTTCAATTCTTAGGACACATCTTGCTATCTATAGGTGGAGATTTGTAATTAGCTTCTAGACATTATTAAGTAACCTAAAGTTATTGTAGCTGTAAATCTTCCTTAAAATAAATAAATATCGACTCCTGATTGGTTGATAATCTCCAAATATAAGTAATAACAAAAAAATATTTTTTGAGGGATGTAATTCATTCATTCATACCCAGGTTTCGAGTTTTTTGCATTTTCGTACAAATATGCGAGAAAATGCGACATAAACGGCCATATCTTTTGATTGCGTTCACGTAGAAGGTTGATTTTTTCATTGCATGAGGTTGCAGACTTGAGTATTTGGTATTAATTTCAACTTGATCCGTCCACGCGTCTCTGAGATATAGGTCTTGACAGACGGACAGACGGATGAACAGACAGATGAACAACAAAGTGATCCTATAAGGATTATATTTTTTTCCTTTTGAGGCACGGAACCCTTTAAAATTGCCATATACAGTCGAAGACAGAGATAAGTATACAGGGGGGCACCAATAAGGTTGAGATTTTCCCAAAAACTACTGGATCGAATTTAATAATTCTTTTACAGTTACATAGTTTTAACTTTTCTCTATCTAACTGTGAAAGAATTTTTGCAATAGGGCAAGTAGTTTTTGAGAAAATCTCAACCTTAAAAACTCTACTGTACACCTGTCTTTGTCTTCGACCGTACATAATTTGTCAAGCGCCTAATAGTTTTAGCAAATATGTAAGCATATTAAAGATTTCCTTCTGTCCACAGCAAAGAAAACGCCAGACTATGGGACCACCACCAGAGGTCGATGGCGGACTGCCGGCGGAGATTCGAAGAGTGCGGCGAAGAATAAAAACATAATAAGTCCCATTTTCGTGTGAACTAAAAACTCTTTATGACGTATATGAATATACACATACTGAATATAGACGTATCTGAATATAGATATTATCACATTATTGGATCGGATCACTTTATTTTCACAATGGATGAATAGGTTCGATCAATTAGTTCCTTCAGTGTTACATCACAATAGATTTAGATGATCATATTTTTATTTGTTTACAAAATAAGACACTTGATTTGGGCTGCGGTATAGTGTAAATACGCGACTGAAGGATGGAAGTCGTGGTCGGAGACATTTTTATGCCAAAAACGCAATCGTTTTTGATTTTGTAATAATTTTTATAAAATAATCTCGCCCGCTGAAGGCCATAGGTATTTTGATAAAAATAAAAATACATATTAAAACAACCAGTCCATTTTATTTCACAATTAAATGAAACCCTTACTTAATCCAAAAAATACTATTCACACACCAACATGTAAATGCACATTATTTAAAATTAACAACAATTAAAATAAATAAAACATTTTGTTCTTACACTCAAATTCTTAATAGGAGTTGTGTAACATTACACTATTGGATGCACAGACCACTTACCCCATAGACCTGTACCAGGAGGGCGCCCGTGTCTGCCCGCACATGAGCGCAACATTGCCTAGCGACACGTGGCACATAGAGCCTAGAGATATTATCGACATGGACGCGTCTCTTTAATACGGCACCCCTGTCTCCCGCTTCGTCTCTATGCGCTCATCGTTGACAGAATGTTTCGCTTGCAAATGACATTGCCAGATTCTGCCCCACCATCAACCGCATGATGAACAAGATAACGAATAAATGTAAAAAATATCTCCGTTTTTTATTAAAATTATTGGTTTAAAATAAAGTTTTGCACAAGTTGCGAGTCGAAAAAACAGCTTAATTAAGAATTAAGAAAATAGTATGAAATCGATGCGAATTATTCATTGTCTTTGTTATCATTTTCTACTACTCTCGCAACTCCTACTGATCATGATTACGCAATATGAAACTGTAACTGTAATAAGTCCCCAACAAAATGATATATGAGCTTCAATGGTCACGTAGGTGATCAAAGGTGGGGCAAAGCTCCATTGAAATGTGGCAATGTCATTTGTACCGATTTCATGTCTACTGGGTAAGTGGTCTGTGATTGAATAGTAACAATAAAATATCTCACTATCAAACACGATCATTGAGCAGCGCCTCAAATTAAACGTATTTCTTATATTTTAGTAAAAAGTACACTTATTCAATGCCTAAGGGCGCATTCAAAGGCAGCTAGGGCCGCGCTTTTTTTTGTCAATCCATACGAAACGTCGCGACTGAATGCGCCCTTATGCCGAACAACTTTAAGTTAGTACGGTGGTACACAGAGAAAGGTGTACAGGAGAGTTTTTAAGGTTGAGTATTTCTCAAAAACTACTTGACCTATTGCAAAAATTCTTTCGCTATTTGATAGATAATTTTATATTATTTATTGTTTTATTATTACATTGTTGTTTGTTTTTCCACGACCGCTATCATAGCGATTACTGCGACTGCGCGTTGCGAATTGGTAGTCCTCGACACGGGCTCGCCTAGTGAGGGATATCCACACTTATACAGCATACTATGCTCTATTGTATTTTGAATGCATGTACTTATACTAGAGTTCATTTTATTTTTAGTATATTTAAACTGTAAATAAATAAATAAATAAAGAGACATTTATTCATCTGAAACATAATTTAGAACTTAAAAGTAACTTAATTATAGTAGTACCTATTGTTACAGATGAATAGGAAAGGCCTCAGCGACACGCTGCTTTTCAGGTCTTTCCTTGTACTTATTAACTAGATAAAACGGGAATTACCGTGTTAAACATTTATTATTGATGTCTCGATATTATATATATATATATATTGTCTCGTTTTATCTAATTAATATGTATACAAACCGTGAAAGTTTAAAAAGTGATAAACTGTACTTAACTGTAAAATAATTATTAAATTCGGTCCAGTAGTTTAAAAAAAATCTCAACCTTATTGAGGCCCCCTGTATACTTATCTCTGTCTTCGACTGTACATGTCGTATAAACCATAGTTTTAACTTTTATCTATCAAACAGTAAATGAATTTTAGCAATAGGTCAAGTAGTTTTTGAGAAAATCTCAACCTTAAAAACTCTCCTGTACACATTAATTAGATAAAAACGGGAATTACCGTGTTAAACATTTATTATTGATGTCTCGATATTTCGACAGTATTGCAGCCATCATGGTAGACCATAGTAGTTAAAAAAAATGATAACCTGTACACCTTTCTGTGTTCCACCGTACATGGCTTTTATAACAGACATGGTTTTTTTTAAACGGCGCTGCTGTTAGTAGTTTTACGAACTAAAGTAGTAAAAATACTAATAATAAGTCTTTTCTTACGCTAATGGTACCTTTTTCTTCGCTCCCCGCTTGCCGGCCGCATTGACAGCTGTCACTATGTGCTCTATGCTGGCTTTGTCGAGCACGTCTGCGCGCGCGCGGTCGACGGGCGCGCGCGCTCGGGCCACGGGCGCGCGCTTGAGGCTCTCGGCGAGACTCAACGCTCGGTCTAGCAATAAGTCGCGCTGTAAGTACGCCAGGACTATGAGGCCAAGCAGAGGGACGACCAGGAGGGAGGTTTGACGGAGCTCTTGTTCGGAGGCCTTCACCTGGAAATACAATGCAATCAAATGACAATGCCAGATTCTGCCCCGCCATCAACCGCAAGTTGTACAAGATGACGAATAAATGTAAAAATATCTCAGTTTTTTATTAAAATTATTGGTTTAAAATAAAGTTTTGTACAAGTTGCGATTCGAAAAATACAGCTTTATTAAGAATTCAGAAAATAGTAAGAAAACGAAGCGATTTATTCATTGTTTTTGTTATTTTTCTATAGGAGTTGCGAGAGTTATAGAAAATGATACTGATTATGATTATGCAATATGAAATCTGTAATAAGTCCCCAACAAAGTGATAGGTACAGCTTAAATGGTCGTGACGTGACATAGTTTTGTTGGCGAGGCAGAGCTCCATTGAAATGTGGCAATATCTTTTAGAATTAAAATTAAAACTATAGTTAGGCATTATTACATATAAATAAACGGATATCACTCACTTATATTGTGGAAGCCGTAAGCCGCCACACTTTGGCCCGATTTTGACGGTCTTTATCTAGACGAACACGACACGCCCGCGCCGCGTCGGTCGAAACTGTCGGTCTATTTATCGGCATCAACAATATAAGTGAGTGATATCCGTTTATATATAATAATTTAAAATCAATTGTTCAAAGTCTCTCAGAGTTCAAAACTCTTACATACCTTAGGTACAAATTCGATAGTGAAATGCTTAAACCGTCCGTCAGAGGTGAAGTAATGCACCTCGTCTTCATACGTGTGCGTCGATTTGGACAACGTGGACTCTAGCTGGAGGACATAGGTCTTGTTATCGGCTGGCAGGCGAGGCAGCACATACATCAGACCTAGAAATATAAGAATAGAAAAATATATACATGGACTCACGGCATTTATCCGTTTTCAGAAACAAAAATACAAAAAAATATAAATCAAGCGTCTTATTTTGTAAACAAAAACTACCCTACCCTTAACATTTTAATCTGTTCTGTGATTATTGCATAGTTGCAAAATAACTAAAAAACATTATTAGATCGGATCACTTTATTTTCACAATGATGAACAGGTTCAATCAATCAGTTCCTTCAGTGTTACATCACAACAGGTAATTAGACGATCATAATTGTTTACAAAATAAGACACTTGATTTGGGCTGCGGTATATATTCGTACATTTGTACCTAATGTAGCCTCTAATATTTAATATTATTAATTAAATGCGGCTAAAACTTAAAAAAAACCGTGTTTTTATTAAGGGGCGGCGAGCTGTCAAACTCGAGCGCGAGACAGAAGATGTCCCGCAGCGGCGGAGTAAAGAGCACGGCACAGTGACTCCATATTTGTATTTTTTTTGATTTTGGATGAATTTTGGCAGGGAAATTAAAATACGTCTATAAAAATCAGATTTTTTAAAACAAGCTCTCGTAATTATAATACCCTACATTTTGATATATATTTCGTATGATTAACTATCTCGGTTTAGACATAATTTTAATTTTAAATGACATGGAAGGGGTATGTTTGCGATTTTTTTCTATCGAGCGAAGTTTGTCCAATCGTGTATCGGTATTCATCAGTCTCTAAATATATACCCCAAGATTGCTATATATTTGTTTCAGACGTCTAATTTTAGTAGTTAGTGCCGTAGCCTTCATCGAAAAACTGAAAATACGCGCATACGAGGCCTTAACCCCTATTCGAATTACATACCAAACCTTGGCGTTGGGCGTTTTGGTCACAAGAATGACGTTACTCACTACAAAAGATACAAAAATCAAAATGGCCGCGGTTAGTAACGTATAGTCTGACCGCAAGCGCTGTACCGCGCCTTGTGTGGCGACAGACAGACATAAGGGGGAGTGCCGCGAATGAGTGCGAGAGAGAGCGGACGAGACAATGACAGGGTGAAGCGAGTTGATCCACCTCGCACCAACATGGCGTTTCGTAGTGGTACACATTGGATGGAAGCCCGCACCAATACGGCGTCTTATATTGGTCCATATTGGATGCACGCAAAAATACAGCGTCTTATTGTGTCCGCATTGGGTGCACGCACCAATACGGCGTCTTATGCTCCCACTTAACTCGGCTATTCGTATTCGCTATTGGGTGTTTGTCGCATTTGTCAAATACTTGACGTACATACAAATAAGACGAATATTTTGTCACACATACCAACCACACATGGCAATTATGACAAATACGCAAATACAAATAATTAAGTGATGTGCCACCATTACAGTGGTCCACATTAGGCGCACGCACGAACAAGCCATCTTACAGTGGTCCACTTTAGGCGCACACACCAATACCGCGTCTTATTAGTGGTCTAAATTAGATACACGCACCAACAAGCCATCTTACAGTGGTCCACTTTAGGCGCACACACCAATACGGCAACTTGTAATAGTCCATGATAGGTTAATACGCCTTTAATTATCTGTTTTTTTGGAGATGGCGAGGATATAGACCCGGTCGTCCCAGGTATATTTGCTATGGTACGGTCCTATTACCTGGGTTAATATTGTTGCTATATCCCGCCGGGTCCATCTTGGTGGCGTACAGCGTGCCGTGCGGGCTGGCGTCGGGCGCGAGCGAGAGCCGCAGCGTCTTGTAGTGGTCCACATTAGGCGTATGCACCAGCACAGCCACGTCGGTCACCTGCTGCGGCTGGACCGCTATTAGGAGCACGTCCACAATGTCCTTGTTGTTTTTAATCTGTAATAAGATAATTGCTGTTATTTATAACCTAGTTCTAGGGGCTCGGTCAATTCAATTTAATTCATTTATTCATCTTTTGGTACATATAGCATACTTAGACATGTCATACAATACAAATCATATATACTTAATCAAACTATGACAATAACAATTATTACAAACCAAACATTACCTTACATTATAAGTATTATTACACCAATAAATAATAATAAAAATGTCAAATATTTCAATAGATAACAATGTCATTAAAATGATTTTCTCCCTCATGTTAGTTATTTTCGAGCTCGGTGGCTCAGTGGTTGGGTCAATGAACTTGCGATACGGAGGTACCAGGTTTTTTCCCAGCCAGGGCAACCATGTACAGTCGAAGTATACAGGGGGTCTGAATAAGGTTGAGGTTTTCTCAAAAACTACTGGACCGAATTTAATAATTAATTTACAGTTACATAGTTTTAACTTTTATCTATCAAACAGTAAAATAATTTTTGCATTAGGTCAAGTAGTTTTCGAGAAAATCTCAACCTTAAAAACTCTCCTGTACACCTTTCTCTGTGTTCCACGGTACCAATGAGTTATCCTCGGTTTTTTCGACGGTCTTTTTCAAGATGAGGGCCACGATCCGCGAAGAAACGTCACCGGTGATATCCGTTCATACAGGGTGTAACGTAAATGGTATATGAAGCCGAAGGGAGGGTGTTCAGTATCGGCAACTGAACAACTTTTGTTCTACGACTTTTCGATTTACGCGAATTTATTTTTTGACTTTTCATACATTTCGTACCGGGTTAGCTGCTCGATTTGTATGAGACAATAATTTATTTTTATATTTTAATCGAAAAGTCGTAGAACAAAAGTTGTTCAGTTACCGATACTGAACACTCTCCAATCGGGTTCATACCCTTTACGTTACAACCTGTATAATAATTTGTAGTAATGGCTCACTATAGTTTTAATTCTAAAAATGTTCTAATTTACCCAGCATGAATATGTATTTTTTTTTAATATCTTTAGAGCTTGGTCGCTATGCGACGAAGTCGCTCTATTGTGCCTCCATATAACTACATAACATGGAGTACATATAATATACTAACACTAAACTAGCTTACTCTTACTAACAGAGCTCGGTGGCTCAGTGGACTTGCAATATGGAGGTCCCAGGTTCGATTCCCAGCTAGGGCAGCCATGTACCAATGAGTTATCCTCGGTTTTTTCGACGGAAGAACTTACGTACATTTACCGAGTGCTCTCAAAACGGTGAAGGAAAACATCGTGATGAAACCTGCATGCCGTAGAAGAAGAAAAAATCTAAAGCATGTGAAATCCGCCAACCCGCACTAGGCCCGCGTGGTGGATTATGGCCCGAGCTCCCTCAATGTAAGGGAAGGTCTGTGCCCGAGCAGTGGGGCAATATAAATAGACTGATGATGATGATGATGAAACTAGCTTAAATCTAAGTCTTACTAACCTATACAGTGCCTTGGCTTCCTCCGACAAGGGGAAAGCCAAGGCGCTGTTACAGCCCCCTACGTCCCACATGTTGTGGTCAACAAATACTTGTCGTCTGCG
This sequence comes from Tachystola acroxantha, assembly GCA_963506565.1. Taxonomy (NCBI): domain Eukaryota; kingdom Metazoa; phylum Arthropoda; class Insecta; order Lepidoptera; family Oecophoridae; genus Tachystola; species Tachystola acroxantha. Next base: position 719,115 of record OY735872.1, read on the forward strand.
GACACACTCCATCAACACATGGTACACGTCTTCTATCACACCGCATTCGGAACAGTTCGGAATAATGCGTAATACAAATTGTGAGAACATGTATAGTGTTACCTCAATGCGTGGCGGCGCCTTGGCCAGCGTGAGCGCGGCCTGCGCGGCGTCCGGCGCCGGCTTCAGCTGCAGCGAGTACTCGCAGCCAGGCAACAGGCCGCGGATCCTAAACAATACAGGTATTTTGACTTAAAAAACAAAAATAACTTAAACTTGACTTTAAATTATGTATTTCCCAACTGTAGTGTTACTGCTATTGCTCTTTCTACAGTTTTATTATATTTATTTACTCGTATCTTCCAGCTACGTCCAGTAAGGTCGGCGCTGCGGCCAGCACAGCGGAAAACCTCAAACGGCGCAAATATGCAGTCCTCGGGGATAACTACATATTTGAGCCGTTTGGGGTGGAGACGCTGGGACCATGAGGGCCGGGAGCACACCGCATCGCCAAAGAGCTATCGCGGCGCCTGGTCGAGGCATCGCGTGACCAAAAGGCTGGCTCATACTTCGCCCAACGCGTTAGCCTCGCTATACAGCGGGGCAATGCGGCCAGCCTTTTGGGCACGCTGCCAATACTGCCAATGTTTTTTATCTATAACTTTATATATATATACATATATGTTTGTACATATAGTTTTAGTATATTTTCATAAGTGACCTAAAAGAATAATAAAATAGTTTTACTCGTATTATACTTATTCCATTGTTCATTTCAACCCATATTATTGTTTATATTGTGTATACTTCATAATCTATTTATGTATTCTGTTTGCGTCCGTACGTCACTGCACCCGCGGCCCCGCTGACCACCAGCGCTGTAGTAGTACCACTACTACAGCGCACGCCGAGCTGGGGACCGGTCACTAACATGTCACATTATTTTCTATTATAATATTTAAGATAAGATAAGATAACGTTTATTTGACACACACAAACAATGCACAATACACAAGAATAGACTAGTGGTGTGGTGTCAACACCACTAGTCTATTCTTATCTTATCTTAAATATTATAATAGAAAATAATGTGACATGATAGTGAAATCATTTAATTGATATTATAATGATGTAATTAATGACCAAATGAAATGTATAGTGAATAGGTAATATAACTGTAATGCTATACCTTTTTAATGAACAAAAAAAATATATTTAATATCTTCGGTATAAAATGAGATATCGAATAACTGATTTCACAGTTCTCTTCAGCAGAATTAATATGGAAGGTGATTTATGCATAAAAAAACGGCCAAGTCCGAATCGGACTCTCGCACCGAGGTTTCCGTGCAACGTAACTTTGCTCTAACGAAAAGATAAACTAGATTTAGAGACCAACTTATCTTTGTGATTATCAAAATATTATGTCCATACATCGATATACTCCTGATTAGTTGATCATCTGCAAATGATAAGTTTGTAATAACAAAAAATATATAAGGATGAATGTAATTTCAAATTGACAGTTTTTTTTCCTTTACTTGTGCTGTAAAGCCTAGCTTCATGCCAAATTTCATAATTCTAGGTCAACGGGAAGTACCCTATAGGTTTTGAGTTTTGTGCGTTTTCATACAAATATGCGCCACAATTCGACATTTTATTTATTTTATTTTATTTGGGGAAACAAACAGTTATACAATGTGTATAATTAGCATAAGCTTACGTATTTTACATTACAAAGGTACTTATTGTATAACTAGCAACGTTATCCACAGATTACATTTTAAGATATGTAGGATTTACAAAGTGAAGCTTAAATTATTAATAAGTATTATTCTAAGTTTAGGTAGTGTCATAAATTTTGGGAACCCATTTTTTTAAAAATATATGGCCATATATTTTAAAAAGTTGTTTAAAAAGTTTTATAAATCCCTCAATCAGTGTGACTTGCCTGAAGGCTCCGGCGCCGTCCGCGCTGGCCTCCTCCGTGGCGCAGTGCGGCGCGTGCGCGTGCGCGTGCGCGGGCTCGGCCGCCAGCGCCGCGCCCGCCCACCCGGCGCCGCCCAGCGACACCACGCGGCCCACGCACGACCACGCAACGCGCACACCGCTACACAAAAACAACTTACTATTAGAATAAGCTAGTTACCCAAAAAAAATTGGTCTTAAATCTATACATATAATAAGACTATAAAAAAGTTATGTCTGTACATTGGATATTTTTTGAAAAGAATAATTGTAATGTGTTTTATGATTGATACTGAATTTTCGAATAAAAAATAAATTAATGTCTCATACAAATCGATCAGCTGACCGGTACGAAATGTATGAAAAGTCAAAAAATAAATTTGCGAAAATCGAAAAGTCGTAGAACAAAAGTTGTTCAGTTACCGATACTGAATACCCTCCCTTCGGCTTCATATACCCTTTACGTTACACCCTGTATAAAATAACGTAAGTACATGAGTGCTTAGAATATTAATTATACAATAGACGAATGCAATTTATAGTTCTTCTCACAATACCTAGCACACTCTCTCACTGCACTCAACCAACTGGCAGCAAACATGTCACACTCATGTGCTGATTCTAAGTCCCGTATTAATAAATCACTCTCAGCTCAAAAGTCAATCTTGAGAACGACCTCAAGATGGCATTCCTATTAATAAACGTAACTTAGGTGCGCGTTTAGGAATCGGGTATCACGTGAGTAACGCCGTATTAATAAACAAAACTCAGTTCTCAAGAGAATTGTCAAACTCACACTTGTGAACGTATTTGCTGATTGCTGGCGAACCGCGACGTTAAATTGAGTTCTTCCACTTGAGAAAGACATCACGTGATATGCCCTCAAGATTGGTTTATTAATAAATGACATACTTGAGATGGTGATCACGTCTTGAGAGTGTATCAGCTGAATTCGCTCTTGAGGGTGGGTGCGCTGGCCAGTTTATATTTAGTTTTAATATTTTTTACATATTTTCAAAAATTGACGTTTTGTTCGGATCTAAGTTAGATCAGAATTATATTTCTGCTATTATACGTTTTACCTACGAAAAAGGCATTTTCTATTGGCTCCAGTCCGTAATAGTGGGTTTGAGGTCAGACTATTAATACGGGCCTTAGGAGTGCATCTACTGACCGTAGCGCCAGCGCGTGCGTGCGCCCCTCCGCGACGTGCACGATGTGGTGCTGCGGCCGGAAGCGGTACTCCTTCATGTTGGGCTTGACGTAGTACTGCGCCGGCGACAGCGCGCCGAACACCAGGCGCCCGTCCGCGCCGGACGCCACGTTGCGACGGTACGAACCGCCGCTCACTGACACCAGGGCACCCTGACCATCATTTATTAATTTTATTATATTCAGGAACAAACGGTTATCATCATCATCAGCCCGTATCAGTCCACTGCTGGACGTAGGCCTCTCCCAAAGCGCGCCAATCAACCCTACTCTCGGCCCTCTGCATCCAGTCCCTGCCAGCCATTTTGCGAAGGTCATCCCTCCATCTGGTCGGGGGGCGTCCCACACTACGTTTACCCGTTCGTGGCCTCCATTCGAGAACTCGTCTACCCCATCGGTTATCGGTTCTACGACAGATGTGACCAGCCCACTGCCACTTCAGTTTACTGATTCTATGAGCAATGTCAACCACTTTTGTCTTCTGGCGGATATACTCGTTTCTTATTCTATAAACAATTCTATATACAAACGGTTATACCTAATAATAATATATATGTACTCAGAATTTGAATTACGCATTATCCATGCTCGGTGAATAAATTAGAACATGATGAAAAAATTCTAAATCATGTTTCTAACCGAATGTTAGACGTGGTTGTCGGAATAATACTACTATTGTCCGATAGATGGAATTGCGTAACATACCCTTTAAGTATGTATAAAGCGATGAAGATTTTCGGTAGGCTCGGTGTGGCCTGTGGTGGCTCAGTTGGTAAGAGCGTGTCACGGAATGACAAGGTCGCAGGTTCAAGTCCTGCCCACGGCAAGAATTTTTTCATCATGTTCTAATATATATGTAGTTTATACAAAAAAAAATAACAAATAACCTATAGCTCCCTAAAAATAATAAACCGGTCAAGTGTAGTCGGCTGTCGGCACAGACCACTTCTTCACTTCCCCCATAGCCCTGTACCAGGAGGGCGCCCGTGTCTGCCCGCACATGAGCGCAACATTGCCTAGCGACACGTGGCACATAGAGATATTATCCACATGGACGCAGCTCTTTAATACGGCGCCCCTGTCCCCCGCTTCGTCTCTATGCGCTGATCGTTGACATAATTTTTCGCTTGCAAATAACATTGCCACATTTCAATGGAGCTTTGCCCCACCTACAAAACTACGTGACCTATAATTTTGTTGGGGACATATTACAGGTTTCATATTGCATAATCATAATCAGTATCACTTTTGTACTACTCTCGCAACTTCTAAGAAGAATAACAAAAACAATGAATAAATCGCTTCGATTTCTTACTATTTTCCGAATTCTCAATTAAGCTGTTTTTTTTCGACTCGCAACTTGTACATAACTTTAATTTAAACCAATCATTTTAAAAAAAAGTAGACACTTACATTTATTCGTTATCTTGTACAACTTGCGTTTGATGGTGGGGCAGAATCTGGCATTGTCATTTAGTACAAATCGTGCGTCATCAGTCTGTTTCTACGAGCGCTATTATAAATTCAAGAGAATGAGATCGAACAATCGTGGACCCCGCGATAACCTCTCATAGACACCCATTTGTTTTCCGGCCCATGTGGACCTCTTATAGGTCGCCATCGACCCCTGATACCACTTTGGGTATCGCTGGTATAGAAAATCAGACTAGGACAAGCTATATGTAATAACTAGGAGCTACCATCCTATCTACATTCTGCATCCAGTCCAGTCAGATAATTTCGCCATCAGTTCGGGAAGCACCCTACATGTGTCTATGTAATATCTAGAGATACCATGGTACACAGAGAAAAGTGTACATGAGTTTTTAAGGGTGAGATTGTCTAAAAACTACTTGACATAATGCAATAATTATTTCGCTGTATTCTGTCCAACAAAGAGCTCGGTGGCGCAGTGGTTGGGTCAATGGACTTGCAATACGGAGGTCCCAGGTTCGATTCCCAGCCAGGGCACCATGTACCAATTGAGTTATCCTCGGTTTTTTCGAAGGAAAAACTTACGTACATTTTACTGAGTGCTCTCAAAACGGTGAAGGAAAACATCGTGATGAAACCTACATGCCACAGGAAAAAAATCTAAGGCATGTGAAATCCACCAATCCGCAGTGGGCCCGCGTGGTGGATCATGGTCCCAGCTCCTTCGAAGTAAGGGAAGGTCTGTGCCCGAGCAGTGGGGTAATATAAATAGACTGATGATGATGATGATTCTGTCCAATAGTTTTTGAGGAAATTTGGACCTTATTTATTTATTTATTTATATTTATTGGTAAACTTCACAGCCATATACATAATATTACAAATAAATACAAAATCAACACATAATAAGCCAATAAAGAAGTTCATCTGTTTAAGAATATAGTGAGGAGAACGGAACACAGTAATAATAAATAAATAAAACATCATGATTAAAAATAAACTAGGTGCTTAACATAACATATTGAAAAAGAGAGAGAAAAAAAAATTACTATATTATAATATATTATATATAATTATGTCTTCTTGTTTACCTGTAATGGTGTACCATCCGCGTCATCAACTAATTCCACCGTGATCTCCGCCAGTTTGTGCGCTGCGATGTCCCCGCGCGCGTCCGCCGCGCCGAACACGTACGACTCCTTCTCCGCCGCCACGGAGTAGCGCCGCGACGCGTCCAGCGGACCGAACCGGTACGAACCGGTGGAGTCGGTGGTATGGGTTAGCTTCAGGTCTTCCGAGTCTGGGGATAGCAAATATTTTTTTTGTTTATGTAAATATGTTATTGATTTGTTATAAATAAAGAATAATAATATAACATTATTTAGATCTGTGTAATGTGTAAAAAATAAATACGTATTTAGATGTTATTAAATAACATTAATAACATCTAAATACGTAATAAGGGGCTGACATGAGCCAACTAGCGCCGCCAATCTTAAAAAAATAATCTCGTCCAATATAAAAGTCAAAAAGTCAAATTTCTTTATTGCAAGTAAGCACGTTGAGTACATTTTTGCACGTCAATATATTTTTTGGAATTTACATTTACACCACTTTGCAAGGAAAAGGTGCCAACGCTGAGGAGAAAAAGTGGCAAAAAACTCTCAGCAACACATCTTTTAAATCTAAAAACCCCTCGGTGTTCCGTCACGCCGCCCTATGACGGAGTCACGGGGAGACTTGCGAATTACTTCCGCGACTCCGCTGGCGTGTGTCCGGGGGGACCCTTCTCGGGGGTATTTGACCCCATCCGACTGTTAGCGGTGTGCTGGAACACATGCACGCCAACCAACTCGAAGACCTGTTACCGAACGTTGGACTACACTCTCCATCCCTTAGTATAACCCTCCATCCACTGCTATGAACCTCAATCCCCTAGTATAACCATCCATCCACTTCCATAAACTTTAATCACCGGTATAACCCTCGATCCCACTGCTATGACCTACCTGACGTGATCGTGACCGTGACGCCCTCCACTGGTGGCACGATGCGCCCCGCCAGCGTGAGTCCCCGCACCGCGCGCAGCGTGAGGGCCTCCGGCTGGCACTCGGCCAGGCCCAGCACTTGCTGCGGCTCGCGCGGGTGGAACAGCAGCGATGATGACGACGCAGATACCACGGCGATCTCGCCCTGCGCACAACATTTTAGAGGTCAAAATATGATGGATGGAACTTTTGAAGGATGATAATTTTAGTGTCCGCAACTTTTTTGTTTGTCAATTGTTTGAATGTTCAACCCCCCCATCCTTTAGTATAACCCTCCATCCACTGCTATGAACCTCCAACTCCATCCATTAGTATAACCCCCCATCCACTGCTATGACCTCCATGCCCTAGTATAACCCCCCCATCCACTAATATGAACCTCCATCCATTAGTATAAACCCTCATCAACTATTATGAACCTCCATCCAGTAGTATAACCCCCCATCCACTACTATGAACCTCCATCCATTAGTATAACCCCCCATCCACTGCTAACAGTCCTCACCTCGGTCAAGTACAGCGTGTGCTCAAACGCGTATCCTCCCTGCGGGAGCGCTAGGGGCGGCAGCGGCCCGACGTCCTTGCTGGGCGCGCCGTCCGCACTCACGGCCAGCACCACGTCGCGCGCGGGGTCGGGCGACAGCACGCGCACCACGACCGCGTGAGACATTGCCACGAACGACACAGTCTGAATACAATAAAATTATTAGGTTATTACGATTGTAATAATAATCATCATCAGTCTAGGCTAGGTACAGACCTTCCCTTGCATCGAGGGAGCTCCAAATACTCCCAACCACTACAAGTACTCCCAACTGTATCTTTTTTATCTGTGTATCTTTTTTTTAAATAGTAATAACTATGTGTATGGTGTAGGGATTACGTACGTGCGTGATTTATATTATGTGAATGTTGTGGGTACCTATAATTGTCAGGGTCACACAGGACAATAGTTTAAGACTTTTTATACAGCCCCCTTACCATGCACTCTTATAGCAGGATTACTTCAATAATACTTTGTTACTTCGTACAATGACGACCTTAAAGTAAGCTCAATAAGGTCGTCATTGTACGAAGTAACAAAGTATTATGAAAGTAATCCTGCTATAAGAGTTCATGGTAAGGGGGCAGGGTGTAACGTAAAGGGTATATGAAGCCAAAGGGAGGGTGTTCACTATTGGTAACTGAACAACTTTTGTTCTACGACTTTTCGAATAAAAAAATAAAAATAAATTAATGTCTCATACAAATGGATCACCTGACCGGTGCGAAATGTATGAAAAGTCAAAAAATAAATTCGCGAAAATCGAAAAGTCGTAGAACATAAGTTGCTCAGTTACCAATACTGAACACCCTCCCTTCGGCTTCATATACCCTTTACGTTACACCCTGTATGTAAGCTTTGAGACTGTGATGTTGGTACTCCTTTAAAATAAATAAATAAACTCCTACCACTCACCGTGAGCATGTCCGCGCTGGTGTCCGCGTGTGCCTGCGGCGGCTGGAAGCGGTGGCAGCCGCGCGGCGTCAGCGCGTACCGCTCGGCCGACTCCACGCACTGCTGGGACGCGCCCTTAGGAACGTCCAGCACACCCTTGGAGCTGGCGCCTACGTACTCCACCTGGAGGCAGGAATGGTGATTCAGTGGGGTGAATACTTGAGGATAGAGGTTCACAGTAGTGGATGGAGGGTTATACTAGTGGATGGAGGGTTATACTAGTGGATGGAGGGTTATACTAGTGGATGGAGGGTTATACTAGTGGATGGAGGGTTATACTGGGGGATGGAGGTTCATTGCAATGTATGGAGGGTTATACTAGGGGATGGATGTTCATAGCAGTGGATGGAGGTTTATACTAGGAGATTGAGGTTCATAGCAGTGGATGGAGGGTTACACTAGGAGATGGAGGTTCGGACCAGATGGGATACCGGGGCGGGTGTTGGTACTGGCGATGGAGGACGATCTGGGGGAACAGATGAGGGCCCTGTTCTCCTCTTGTCTGGCTGGGGGCCGGTTCCCGCGCGCATGGAAGACAGGGAAGCTCGTTCTTCTGCGAAAGGCCGGGCGTCCTGCAGACTCGCCATCGGCCTACCGTCCCATAGTCTTGCTGGACGAGGCGGGCAAGCTGTTTGAGCGTGTGCTCGCTGCTCGCCTCGTCCGGCATCTGGGGTCGGTGGGGCCGGATCTGCATGACGCCCAGTACGGCTTTCGCTGTCGGCGGTCGACCATCGACGCCATCGCGCGGGTGCGGGACCTCACAGAGGAGGCGGTTGATCAGGGCGGGGTGGTGGCGGCAGTTTCGCTGGATATCGCGAATGCGTTCAACACTCTGCCCTGGGAAACGGTGAGGGAGGCCCTCAGGTACCACGGCGTGCCCCGGTATCTCAGGAGAGCGGTGGCGGATTATTTCGTCGACCGGGCCATTGTGTATCCGGCCCGGGACGAATGGTCCAGATGGGAGATGTCGTGCGGTGTTCCACAGGGGTCGATCCTCGGACCGCTCCTGTGGAACATTGGGTACGACTGGGTGCTGCGCGGCGCCAACTTACAGGGTGTCGAAGTCACGTGTTACGCCGACGACACCCTCGTGACGGCCCGCGGTAGCACCCTGAGAGAGGCGACAATTATCGCCACTGCCGGTGTAGCGCAGGTGGTTCGGCGAATTCGAGCCCTGGGCCTGGAGGTGGCGCTCAACAAGTCGGAGGCAATAGTTTTTCACGGACCTCGACGAGCGCCGCCTCCGGGAACAGAGATCATGGTGGGTGGAATCTCCATCACCGTCGATAAGACTTTGCGCTACTTGGGCATAGTCCTCGACGGTCGGTGGAGATTCACGGAGCACTTCCGACGCTTGGCTCCCAAGTTGGTAGCCACGGCCGGAATGTTGGGCGGTCTCCTACCCAACATCGGGGGACCGGGAGGTAGTTGTCGCCGCCTCTATGCCGGTGTGGTGCGCTCCATGGCGCTCTATGGGGCGCCCATATGGGTAGACGCCCTTAACGCCGCAAATCTGAGCCAGCTGCGGAGACCGCAGAGGGCCATGGCGATAAGAGCGGCCCGGGCGTACCGCACCGTCTCATACGAGGCGGCGACACTATTGGCAGGCAGCCCGCCCTGGGACCTAGACGCGGAGGTCCTGGCGGCGGTCTATTGGAGAGACGCGGAGGCCAAGCAGAGGGGCGTCCGCCCACCTCCGGAAGAGATGAGAAGATGGCGAGAGCGGGGCCGGGACCGTCTCTTCCGGAGGTGGGAGCAGAGGTTGGGGAACCCGACTGCCAGCAGAGAGTTGGTGGCCGCCATTCGGCCAGTCCTCAGGGACTGGGTCGAACGAAAGCACGGGGCTCTCACCTACCGCCTGACACAGGGCCTCACGGGACATGGTTGTTTCGGCGAGTACCTGTGCCGGGTGGTCGGTAGAGAGCCCACGAAGGCGTGCCACCATTGCGGGGCGGCGGAGGACACGGCGCAGCACACCCGCGCCGTGTGCCCCGAATGGGAGGAGCCGCGCGCGGCGCTAGTCGCGGCCATCGGGGCGGACCTCTCGCTGCCGACCATCGTCCGCGCCATGGTCTGCAGCGAGAGAGCGTGGGAGGCGGTGATCACATTTTGTGACACCGTCCTGTCACAGAAGGAGGCGGCGGAGAGGGACCGCGAGGACGACCCACTCGCGCTTCCAATTCGCCGCCGGCGAACAGGCCGCCGGCGGTTGGCATATGCCCACCGCCTGCCGCCCTAAAGGGGACCTTCGGGCGGAGGATCGGGGGATCCGCCGTCCGAATGAAGTGGTCCCGAGCTGGAAGGCGCTCCACGTGTTCCGGAGCGCCTTCAGCGGAGAAGGGGGAGGCACGAGGCCCCCCGGAGTCGAGCCCGAAAGGGCACCCGCCGACAGGGCCGCGGTAGTTTTCGAAAGATGTACCCGTGGTCCTGTCCATGGTGGCGGAGGCGGAACACCCCAGGAGTTTTAGTTGGTGCGAGTCCAACATAATCACCCGTTCCCCCGGACGGGTGGTATACATTATGTATTTCTCCTGGGCAACAAAAAAAAAAAAAAAAAAAGGAGATGGAGGTTCGTAGCAGTGGATGGAGGGTTACACAAGTAGATGGAGGTTCATAGCTGTGGATGGAGGGTTATACTAGGAGATGGAGGTTCATAGCAGTGGATGGAGGGTTACACTAGGAGATGGAGGTTCATAGCAGTGGATGGAGGGTTACACTAGGAGATGGAGGTTCATAGTAGTGGATGGAGGGTTATACTAGGGGATGGAGGTTCATAGCTGTGGATGGAGGGTTATACTAGGAGATGGAGGTTCATAGCAGTGGATGGAGGGTTATACTAGGAGATGGAGGTTCATAGCAGTGGATGGAGGGTTACACAAGTAGATGGAGGTTCGTAATACATAATTTGAGCAAGATCTGGGGTTTCAAGCTTTTATCAAGAGTTCCCGCTACAAGCTCAGGAGTGAACGTGACTGTCGAGCTGCTTCGTCCAGAGTGATGACGCTACGGCGACTGCTCTGGAGAAACATAGAATACTATTATATTATATTAAATTTTCTGTAACATGACATTGGCAAATGACGAACTGTCGAGTCCATTAATAAAATAAATAAATAAAGGTGCACCTGTATGTCGTGTGTGGACTGCATCCTGAGCACGTAGCCTCGCTGCTCGAACGCCGGCACCGAGGCGGTGGCGTGCGCCAGCGCCACGTTGTGCCTCGCCTCGGCCCAGCACAGCCGCGCGACCGGCACGGACACCTCCACGCTCCCAGGCAGTACGTCCACGAATGTGTACTTCCCGTCTATACATATAATAAGACTGTAAAAAAGTTGTGTCTGTACAGTCGAAGACAGAGATACAGGGGGCCTCAATAAGGTTGAGATTTCCTCAAAAACTACTGGACCGAATTTAATAATTCTTTTACAGTTACATAGTTTTCACTTTTATCTATCAAACAGTGAAAGAATTTTTACAATAGGTCACCTTTCTCTGTGTTCCACCGTACATTGGATATTTTTTGAAAAGAATAATTGTAATGTGTTTTAGGATCGATACTGATGCCAAAACACAATTTTATAGAATTTTTGTCTATTTGTCTGTGACTTTATTAGATCGGATCACTTTATTTTCACAATGATGAACAGGTTCGATCAATCAGTTCCTTCAGTGTTACATAACAACAGGCAATTAGGCGCTCATATTTGTTTACATAATAGGACACTGGATTTGGGCTGCGGTATCTTGCGCGTAAAATACCCCATAGTAACTCGCTTAACCGTCCGTGCGACAACTGTCTGACTTGCAACTAGTGAAATAGTTATTAAGATAACTATTATGCAAATATCAACAACTTTTCTCAACGCAATCAGCGAACACGAAAGAGGGTAGATCGTTTTGTGTCACCCTTCTGATGTTCAACACTCACCGACTTCAGTCTACTCGTGACCATGATGGCTGCAATGCTGGCGAAATATCGAGACATCAATAATAAATGTTTAACACGGTAATTCCCGTTTTATCTAATTAACTAGGTGTTGCATGGTGCGCCGGCCGCGCGCGGCCCGCGAGACGGCTTTGTTTTCGTGGGCTCCGCTACGCAAGTGCGACACACAAATGTTCGATGAACTTTTGACCGACAGAACGAATGGTCGACAAATTATTTGTCGACAAACTAAATAGCGACGAACGTTAGTGCGACAAATCATATGTCGACAAACTAAAGTGCGACGAACGTTAGTGCGACAAATCATATGTCGACAAACTAGAGTGTGACGAAAATAATATGTATATCGATGTAAAATTCGGAAAAATAAAAAAAGCCGGTCAAGTGCGAGTTGGACTCGCGCACCGAGGGTTCCGTACATACTAGGTGCCGTTGGCCAAATCCAGTTTACATTGACCTCTTATGGGTACTATGTTGTTCATGATAGCAGGTCAAGTTATACTGGTTCTATTGATATACTTACAAATTTACTGTTTTCGGACTTTTTCCTTTATATGTGCTGTGAGACCTCGCTTCGTGCCAAATTTCAAGATTCTAGATCAACGGGAAGTACCCTGTAGGTTTTGATTAGACAAAAGTGCATTATGAAGAAAAAAATAAAAAAAAATTCTATGATTGGGCTGAAAATCGATATTCGGGGGGTTTAGTTTAGGGGAAAAGAAAGTGGACAGAGGTGTAAATGTATTTTTTAGGGTTCCCTTTTTCTCGGGAACGGCTAAAGGTATCAAGTTGAAATTAATATCATATACGAAGGTCAATGGGCCTATTATGCTGTAAAAATTTCAAGTGTCTTACTCAATGCGATACGAAGATACGGCCCTATTTACTACCCTACATCTGTTTTCATACAAACATTTGTCTAATCAAAACCTACAGGGTACTTCCCGTTGATCTAGAATCTTGAAATTTGGCACGAAGCGAGGTCTCACAGCACATATAAAGGAAAAAGTCCGAAAACTGTAAATTTGTAAGTATATCAATAGAACCAGTATAACTTGACCTGCTATCATGAACAACATAGTACCCATAAGAGGTCAATGTAAACTGGATTTGGCCAACGGCACCTAGTATGTACGGAACCCTCGGTGCGCGAGTTCAACTCGCACTTGACCGGCTTTTTTTATTTTTCCGAATTTTACATCGATATACATATTATTTTCGTCACACTCTAGTTTGTCGACATATGATTTGTCGCACTAACGTTCGTCGCACTTTAGTTTGTCGACATATGATTTGTCGCACTAACGTTCGTCGCACTTTAGTTTGTCGACATATGATTTGTCGCACTAACGTTCGTCGCTATTTAGTTTGTCGACAAATAATTTGTCGACCATTCGTTCTGTCGGTCAAAAGTTCATCGAACATTTGTGTGTCGCACTTGCGTAGCGGAGCCGTTTTCGTGTTGTAGGCGCCGCAACTAAATAAACATTATCCGGATTGTTCGCTGTGCAAATAATTCGTGCAAGCCATCCACTAATTATATCAAGCACCGCCCGAAAGTTGCAAGTTCAAAACTCTGTGAAAAACATTTATTTCGAAAAGAGTTTGCTCATTTAAAGTAGGTTATTGTTGTGATTTTTAAATCAAGCAACGCTCGAAATGCCCGTATGCCAGAAACTTAAAAAATGTTCTCAAAAGCCAAACGTTGCTAGCTGTACACAATTTCCATAACTTTGTTCATAATTCGAAAGGCAGGGGCATCTTTCAGCCTTTGGTAGGGTGGGGACGCTCCGGGCTTCGCCCTACGCGGAGCTCGGCCTATGGCCTCGCAGCCCGGCTCGGCCTTCGGCCTCGCAAAAGTTACTTGGAAGGTACGGAGTTTTTTCTGCTTGGCAAAGGGACGCTTCGGGCTTCGCCCTACGCGGAGCTCGGCCTATGGCCTCGCAGGCCGGCTCGGCCTCGTTTTTCTTTTGTTTTTCAATTTCATCACAAAGTAGGTCGACCATGTGACGCGTGTTCCAAATTTGAACGAAATCGGTTGGAAAATGGCGGAGATGGCATCACGTGACCCGCCGCCATTTTGTTTTTTTCACTTCCCTATAGTTTTCCTCTGGTCCAATCACTAAACTATACAACTCCCCCCTACATCACTTTCACCTCCGGGAACTCCTTCAGACTAAACGGGCGTGTCAATCAGTGAGTCAGTGAGTGAGTGAGTGAGTGAGTGGTAGTCGAGCTACATATATTTGTAATATTAAGATAATCTCAACGCGGCGTGCACACGACGCGCGCGCTCAAGTTCAGCTGAGAGCTGCCTGGTTTGAGTGTGACTCACTGTTGGCGACTGTGGTCTGCGGCTGCCCCACGTATCCGCCGTCCAGCGAGAGCGGGCGCAGCGTGACGGGCAGCGCCTCGCACGCGGCGGGCGGCGCGCACACCACGAGCCCGCTCACGGTCGCCTTCAGCTGGGAGAACACGATGCCGTCGACGGGCGCGTGCCCAACGGATATCTTCTGCGTTAGAGGGTAGAATCTGAAAAAGAATTTGCTTTTAGAAGGTCCCAAGACAGGTGCTGTTGGATTCTTAAGTCATGAATAAATGCAGGTGCTCGTGTATTGGATGCAGGTGTTCGCATATTAGATGCAGGTGTTGGTATATTGGGTGCAGGTGTTCATGAATTGAATACAGATGTTCGCTCACTCGCTGCAGGTGTTTGCGTATTCGATGCAGGTGTTCGGGTATTAGATGCAGGTGTTTGCGTATTGGATGCGGAGGTGTTCGTGTATTAGATGCAGAGGTGTTCGTGTATTAGATGCAGTTCGCGTATTGGATGCAGGAGTTCGTGTTTTCGATCCAGGTGTTCGGGTATTAGATGCAGGTGTTCGCTTACTGGCTGCAGGTGTTTACGTATTGGGTGCAGGTGTGTATTGAATACAGATGTTCGCTTACTGGCTGCAGGTGGTTGCGCATTCGATGCAGGTGTAAGCGTATTAGATACAAAGGCGTTCGTGTATTAGATGCAGATGTGTTCGTGTATTAGATGCATGAGTTCGTGTATTAGATGCAGGAGTTCGGGTAATAGATGCAGGTGTTTGCGTATTGGATGCAGGTGTTTGCGTATTGGATGCAGGTGTTCCCGTATTTTTCTGCAGGTGTTCGCGCGTTGGATGCAGTTGTTCCCGTATTGTATGTACTAATCTTCACTCACTGCAATCCATCGAGTTGCTCCTGCTCGGATACCTCCACTTTCGCGGAGTAGACGCCTGGCTTCAGGAAGGTGCACCATTTGCCTGCAAAAAAACATTCAATCACTCACATATTTTATTTGGACGAGGGCATACAATTAGAGAGAGTATATTTTTAGACTTAGAGTAAGTCCATCCATATTGGCGCGCATTCATAAATGTGATTTAAAGTCCCTTTGTGAATCCGTTTTTTCCATTTCTCAATTACCCAATTGCCAAGATTTAAGCGGGTTAAGTCGAGTGATGGGGGATGCTCCATCTCTTTTTAGCAAAATGGTCTAATGTATCTATCTATGTATGTAGTATGTATGGTGCAACTTGCACGTGAACGTGATGTCAGCAGCCACAGTACATCGTGTTCTATTTCTGTCTCTTTCTATTATAAATAGCTGTAGTCACAACTTTTCTAAATGCCTGTAATTCTTAAATTTTTCATCTAATTTTGATTTCCCAGTTGGGCTGTTATTCATAAACGTGATTTAAAGTTACGCTAACTTTAGCCACCCTGTCCCTTTCTATCTTAACCTTTTTTAACGAAGTGTGAGAGGGATAGCAACACGATTGAAGGGAAGTGACGTTTAACTAGGTTTATTCGTAAACAATTGAGTGCAACTTGTAGCGTAATATCGTAGCGGCATCAAACAGGAAACACTGCACGCTCTTCAATGTCACGAAACACCATTCGATGCCACGGGACCGATATCATCATCATCAGCCCGTACCAGTCCACTGCTGGACGTAGGCCTCTCCCAAAGCGCGCCACTCAACCCTACTCTCGGCCCTCTGCATCCAGTCCCTGCAAGCCATCTTGCGAAGGTCATCCCTCCATCTGGTCGGGGGGCGTCCCACACTACGTTTACCCGTTCGTGGCCTCCATTCGAGAACTCGTCTCCCCATCGGTTATCGGTTCTACGATAGTGACCAGCCCACTGACACTTCAGTTTACTGATTCTATGAGCAATGTCAACCACTTTTGTCTTCTGGCGGATATACTCGTTTCTTATTCTATCTAACAGAGAAATTCCAAACATAGCTCTTTCCATAGCTCGCTGAGCGACCTTGAACCTGTGGGCCAGTCTCACCGTCAATGTCCACGTTTCGACCGATATAAAACATTAGAATTTATATCATAGTCCTCTGTGAGTGTGAAGCGCTCATTCACAGCAGAATCCGAGCCTTGGGTGGACACATGGTGTCACCCGAGGTTATCAAGACTGTCTCACCCAAGTGCATTGTACGGTTCCTGAGGGACGAGATATAAGAACTCGGTGCGCGGCCACAATAGACCTTTGAGGTCGCAGTGACCCTTGGGCGTGTACCAACGCCGTGATATCAAATAATAAATCGTATTCCTATTAGATAAGTTTGAATGTCCTTTGTAATAGTTGTAGTAGTAACGTATCATCATTGGCCGGTCCCACAGCCATGGTGACGCGGTCTCCGCCGTCCGCTGTGATAGTGACGTCACGGGCGCGCTCGCGGGGCCGCTCACGTCGTCGAATTCACATTGTTCTACTGTTTTTATTACTCGACTGCCCCAGAAAGAGCGTAATGTTTTTCGGGTGTATATATGTCCATTCCTTACTGCCATTTGTAGCCTAAACGGGTTGATGGATTTTGGTGTATGAGGTATCGTTAGATTCGTCTTGATTACGGAGTTTTATAGGTTAAAAAAATAATCAAAAGGGGACAGTTTTCTGTCAGTTTTTTTTTTTTTTGAAATCATTTAACGTATAAATCGTCCCAATCTAAGGTCTCCTCTTCTACCCATCTCTGTCATATCCTTCCAACCACCCATCTCAGTATCTAGTGAGTTCGTGTCTCCACCGTCGCCGAGGTCTGCCCCGATGCCGGCGACCGTCCATTTCATTTCATTTATTTGCCTTCAATTGCAATATTCAATAAAGTGCCGATACAATTTTACCCAATCTTGGGTGTAGCAAAATAAAACTTACTTAACTAAATAATTATTATAAATTTGATATTAATGTCGATAATTATAATGTCAAGCTCATCACCATTATTGAAGCCAATATTATTACAACACAAATTAAGTCAAAATTTCACACAGTCATATTAGATATAGGTAAGTACTCGGATTAATGTCAATCGCAACCTCGGCTATCCTCCAAAAACTCATTTAAGTCGTAAGGACAAATCTCAAGCAGCAAGTCTTTCCAAAGGCACCCATTCTACCAAAAAGTACTACGAAAATTCGGGACCCTGGAAATAACGTACCGTCATTGGCCGGCCCCACAGCTATGGTGACATGGTCTCCGCCGTCCGCTGTGATAGTGACGTCACGTGCGCGCGTGGGGGCCACCGCGCCGCACACGCGCCAGCGCGCCGCGCGGGCCACGGGCGCGCTCGCGGGCCCGCTCGGAGTGATACTTAGTTTCACGTCGTCGAATTCACATTGTTCTGCAAACAAATATGAGTTTCAGAATTTGTATTATGCGTTATCCATATACAAATGACAATGCCAGATTCTGCCCCACTATCAACCGCAAGTTGTACAAGATGACGAATAAATGTAAAAATATCTCCGTTTTTTATTAAAATTAATGGTTTAAAATAAAGGTTTGTACAGTCGAAGACAGAGATAAGTATACAGGGGGCCTCAATAAGATTGAGATTTTCTCAAAAACTACTGGACCGAATTTAATAATTATTTTACAGTTACATAGTTCACACTTTTATCTATCAAACGTGAAATAATTTTTGCAATAGGTCAAGTAGTTTTTGAGAAAATCTCAACCTTAAAAACTCTCCTGTACACCTTTCTCTGTGTTCCACCGTACATGTCGCAAAAGACAGCCTAATTAAGAATTCAGAAAATAGTAAGAAACCGAAGCGATTCATTCATTGTTTTTGTTATTCTTCTATAGGAGTTGCGAGAGTAGTAGAAAATGATACTAATTATGATTATGCAATATGAGACCTGTAATAAGTCCCCAACAAAATGATAGGTCCAGCTTAAATGGGCACATAGTTTTGTAGGTGGGGCAAAGCTCCATTGAAATGTTGCAATGTCTTTTGTTCGCCGAGCATGGATAATGCATAATACAAATTCTGAATTTTGCAGCTACTTTCGATTCGTTATACGATCTAAGAGTTACTCACCGTGCTGGAAGCCCATGTTGTAACCACCCGGCTGAAGCGCCGGTAGAGTGAATTTGCCTGTCGCGTCCGTGACGCTCACGGGCCGCCCGTCCATGAGCACGCGGGCGCCCGACACGCCCGGGCCACTCGCGTGAGTCAGTACCGTGCCAACTAGGGTGAAGCCGGTCACCTACGCAACAGACCATGTTTAATAGTAAAAGTAAAGTTAATCCGTTTTCAGTTTAACATCTAAATATTCTTTCGCCAGCAATGGTCACGCTATTGCAAATCTGATAAATGATGAATAGGTTTCTACTTTACGCATAATATTGACTAAAAAACACAATTAAAGCAGTCTAACTTGTCTTTTCTCACAACTAACCTCAAAAGCATTCTTGATGAATAGGCTATCATGTGCCACAGAAAAGGCCACTCGTTCCGGCTTCACAATGTAGCTGACCGTGGCCTGTCCGGGAGGCTTGGACAGCACCACGAGCCGGTACTCGCCGGCTGGCACCAGGCCGAATGAGAACTCTCCGGCAGCGTCCGTGATGGCATGGCAGATGGGAGCGTCCGGGACGCCTTGGAGAAGGGCTGTCTTGCAACCTTCTACGCGGAATTTTGGGCTCTCCTGTAATTTAGAGGTTTTTTATTCAATGTTTCCTGTAATAGGTACCACTAAGTGATAGACTTTACAAACACAGTATAATTGACATATCAGCGATGAGCGGCATGTTAATAATTAAATAATATGAGATGCTATTAATAATTTCAAGAATTTAATATTGAAATTTCAATTTTGTCATTGTACGGTCGAAGACAAAGAAAGGTGTACAGGAGAGTTTTTAAAGCTGAGATTTTCTTAAAAACTACTTGAATAATTGTAAAAATTCTTTCACTGTTAGATAGATAAAAGTTAAAACTTTGTAGCTGTAAAAGAATTATTAAAATCGGTCAAGTAGTTCTTGAGAAAATATCAACCATATTGGAACCCCCGGTATACTTATCTCTGTCTTCGACTGTACAACAAAGCGACTTTCATTATTCTAATTAACGTTTTAATTATGGCAGATGGTTGGACAGTACTGCAATATATTTGCAAGTTTTTATAAATGATAATGAGACTCTGCAATGTAACATATTATCTTCCATGTGTCAAAACAATAACAAAAAACGAGGAAAGGTGTGATCGACCCTCTGAACATTTTCCAGTTTCTAATAATTTTCTACGAAATATTGTGATATATATAATTTAATTCATCCCCATCATCAGTCTATTTATTCGCCCCACTGCTCGGGCACAGACCTTCCCTTACATCGAGGGAGCTGGGGCCATAATCCACCACGCGGGCCCAATGCGGGTTGGCGGATTTCACATGCCTTAGATTTTTTTTATAATCATATAATTTAATTACCTCCTTAGAATACAGCAGCACGTACAGGCCCGAGATGGGGTTGCCATATGAAACGACAGAGCCCTTTACGTCGTAGCCCTTCACCGCGAGCACACCCACTGGGAGAGCTGTGTTGCCCTCTTTCACTTGAACCACAGCTTGGCCGGGCTCTAGTTTCCATCTGTAATTGCAATTTTATGTTGCATCATTCAACTCGCAATTCAACATGCTGAAGAGAGATCTGAAATCCGTTTTCCATATCTCAATTACCTAATTCCGAAGATTTAAGCGGTTAAATCGAGGGATGCTCCATCTCTTTTTAGCAAAATGGTCTAATGTCTATCTATGTATGAAGTATGTATGGTGCAACCTGCATGTGATGTCAGCAGCCACAGTACATCGTGTTCTATTTCTATCTCTTTCTATTATAAATAGCTGTAGTTACAACTTTTCTAAATGCCTGTAATTCTTTCATTTTTCATCTAATTTCGATTTCCCAGTTGGGCTGTTATTCATAAACGTGATTTAAAGTTACGCTAACTTTAGCCAAGCTGTACCTTTCTATCTTAACCTTTTTTAACGAAGTGTGATAGGGACAGCAACATGATTTAAAAGTGAGGTTTATGAATAACAGCATTGATCATCAATTTGTGTCTATGTAGTAATGATAATGAAAAACATTTAATTTTCGACACTTTGTCAAATACACTATTTGTAAACTTAGTAACAAAAATGTTAACTAACCTTGGATGAGAAGCCTTCACAGTATATTTGCCAGGTATAACAGGTGTAAAGTGGAAGTCCCCGCCCACAGTAGTCACTGTATCCCTCTTCTTGCCGGAATCATCAATTAGCTGGACAGAAATCCCGCTCGGCCCCAGTTTCTGACCCGCTGTAATCACCCTACCAGTTATACCGAACCCGTTGAAGGTGAAATTTACATCCTGTCCAGTGGAACACTGGTCTGTTACTCCGTCAACCACCAAGTCCACCTGGGAAGGTTCGAAACTCCATCCAGCGGGAGGGTGGACCTTCAAAACATACTCCCCTTTCTCGTAAAGTGGCAAAAAGTAGTACCCATTCGTAGGGGCACATTCTGTACGTTCTTTCAAACTACCACCCTTCGTATATCTGAAAGAATAATTATAAATAAAAATTACCGACTAATTTAATTACGAGGAAAAACTGTACCAGATAAACTTTTTAGGTTAACTTACAAGCCGATCTCAATTTTGGAGAAATCCAAGCTGGCATGGCTTTCAACAAATCCGCCGCAACCAAGGATATCATTTGCATAACATTTTACAAGTATATCTGCTAAAAATAATAGAAAAACCGATTTCTGAAATATGTTTACGACGGCCGCCGCCATTTTTCTTTTTCTTTATTTTTTTAATTGGAGTTAGAGATGCGACTAAGAGATAACGAAATCGATCGATTCATTTCCTTAGTGTTGTATATTAACGGTAAAAATATCGATGCGATGTCGATGCGATTATAAACGAATTTGTGCAATAGATTAGGGAACTTTCAGTCTGAGTTGGGGAAAGACTACCCAAATGAGCAGAACAATAGGCTCGATGAATTAATAAAACGGTATTCACCAAAGTTATAGGCCGTTTACTTAGATCCTTCCTTTCGTGTAGGATTGCCTAAAAGAAATCGCTCTAATCCATAAGGCCACCCTTTTACAAATTGTTTCACTCCATCCGATTTTCTATGTGTGTATTCTTTGGACATTATGGCTTCTTTGTCATTTGTGCAATAAAGTGTTTATGTATCTAATGTGGACATTTTAGGAATGGGCGATTTAGGAAAGGACCTTTTAGGAAGTAGACATTCTAGGAAGTGGACGTTTCGGGAAGTGGACGTTATGAACCTAATCGCTATTGAAGTAGGTGCTAACAGCAGATCAAGTGTAACATTTTGGACCGTTCTTATTATCTGCGAAGTAAGATTTAAAATCGTACTGCAAGTGTTACCATTGATCTGCTGTTGTCCATACTAAAACCCGAATGGTAATGGGTCTCAGGTTTTCACCATGTTGAACATCTTGTATTGAAATAAAACAATTTTTATTATGTGCCGATTTATTGGAATACAAACACAAAAACATAAAAATTAGAGGTGTAAAGCAAAGTTATGTACAAAAAATAAAATAAGGCTTAAACATACATTTATTGAAATGAACATGGATTAAGTTTGAACTAGAACATCTATGTAGCCACAGCGGTTTTTGCTTTGTTCTGTATTGGGAGGAACAGCTTAAACTCCGCTGGCAGCTCGTCTTCAGAGTACAGTCTATCAGAGAAGTACACTCGTCTGATCCGACAGTTAGCATGTATTTGCACTCGTAGTGTTTCGACATAGTTGGTTCCGTAAGCTCGTCGGGTGAAATCGGCCAAGTTGAATTGGATTTGATTCCAGCCCTCATCTAAACGCATAGGCATCGTGCAGATGAAGGGCTTTACACGAGTTGTGGACTGATAATTACTCGCTCGGAATCTCCTGCGGACATTCTTGTCATCCAGTACCTGAAATTAATGGGATTTTATTAAGTTTTGTCTTACCCATGTCCCTAGAATGACATCTACCAGTGAGGACTAAGTCTGGTCACCCGCAATCAACTAATTGCCAGTTACTGAATATGTAAGCAGCAACTGTCAGCATGTCCTAGTAGCTCAGAGGAATAATGACCTTATTTATGTGAGCCTGGTAGGAGCTGACGGTTGTTGTACACGATTGGGGAGCGTTTTGATTAGAGTTCGATACTCTAGCAGGGGGTGAAACGGTTAGAAGATTAAGTTTTTTTGGAAAGTGGAGATCATTGAGGCTGTGATAACAGGTTGCCGATGGGTGACGAACTCTTATGTACTTCTTCTACGCTTTTTTGAGTGCTGAGGGAAACCTATAGAATGGCAGGCATTGATAAAATTAAAATAATAAAATCTCAGTCGCTGTACAACTTTAAGGTTATGTTTTAATAACCTTTCTAAAACAGGAAAAACTTTATAAGACGAAGCTCATACTCACTTGGACTTCGAACGTGAAATACTTCTTGAGGTTCTTTATGATCATAACCAGGAACGGTAGTTTGATGCCCAGCGTTTTCTTGGGGTCCGCCGGGCATGTAATGTAAGTAGTGCTGACATTGGTCCCAACAATTTCCAACACCAAGCTCTGGATATCATTGTCCGTGATCCGTTTTATGTGCCCATTGCGCACTTTCTTGTCCCAAATTTGTAAAGGTTTACTGCCTATACTGTAAAGAATTGACAGGAAACCAGACTGAAAGGTGTTCTTGAACATTTCTATGGAGTGCGCCCGTTACTACTGTCTTCCCTTACATTTAACTATTAATTAACTAGAAATGTTTAATCAATAAAATCACTTTCCACGTTTGCATTACTACTTGACAGACTGTAAACACGAAATAATTTTGAACACGGCCATTGGCCGATTTGGTTATGGGTTTGTTTACAAAACGTTTCCATGGCGACCGAACGTGGAACGGAATACAAAACTCCTAGAAACTTAGAGAAAATTTGAAGGAGAATCTGGGTAAAATAACTGCTACGATAATTTTCTATTTATTTGTTGCTAAAATTTCTTTATAAATAGATCATTAATAAAGAATGAAGGACTTTGTTTAAACATTTGTAAAAAGACCACAAATAAAATTTGCGTGCATAGGAATGTAACGATTAGGATGCGATTTTTTTGTACGCTATTGGTGTCATGCATTACGCGAGAGTGAATCATTTTGTAGAGCGTTATTTCTTTCTATAGAAGAATTCTAAGCTAAAACTGCACTAAAACGGCGACCTTTGACATCTCTTGAGTTGAGTCGGTATTTTTAGTCTGTGCTGCGGTTATTCTCGTGATGCATGTGCAGTAGTGCATAATTTTCGTTTATTTTTACGTTTCTCTGATTTTACCCCAAGTTTTTGTTAATTAATTGAACAAATAGTGGTTATTAGAAAGATAATGAACTTTTGTTTATTTGTGTCTTCGGTGTAGATAAAATTGTTGAAACAAAAATGACTGCGGAAATGTCAAGCAAGAGGTGAGTGCACCAAATAATATTTTCGGAATTACCTGACGATTTCCAGCCACCGATATGAACTGAGTTAACTATGGGATTATCCCAATTTTTCTTTCTTCCTTCAGATTCCGGTGTATAGGTATTAGTTGGACGGGAAGATTTAGTTATAAATTATACCTAAGAATCCTGAACTACGTAACAATATGTTAAGTTAATCAATACATTGTATAATAATAACTTTACAAATAAAAAAATATATCAAAAAGAATGGCAGTTCGCCAGTTGACTGACTTTTGACATTCTTAAAAAAAGAATATAAAAACTGTTTTTTTAATTTGGCTAAGGGCTGTCCCAAGCAGCTTTAGGGTTGAGGGTTAAGTTATCATTACATTCTAAACCCATGTAAATGAGCATGTGATGTAACTTTCATGGTATCATGGTATGTTATTTTCCACCTTTCTTTCATGTTCTGGGTCAGTTTCCAGGATATTGTGATATCTACATTCACATTCTATAGTAGGGAATTAGGGTACAAAGCCAAAGCTTAACAGACTATTAAGCGATTTAAACTGGCAGTTAACTTGGAATTAATTACCTAGTATTCATTATTGTTTGTTTTAACACTTTATTGTACAACACAAATACATAAATAAATTACAAGAGAAACATATTGGCACAAAGGGCGAGCTTATCTCAAAAGAGATTTCTACCAGCAAACCCGCGAAAGAGAGAACAGTGTTGTAAGTGGTAGTCATCGTGAATTCGTCATTATGAATAAAATGTCAGTCAACTTGTTGAATTGCTTTTTAAAGTTTTAAGTTGATGGCCAGTTAGTAAAACCGTCTAATACCTTTACATTTACCTTTAAGAATTGGTTAAATTCTTCTCAAGAAAATATCAACTTTAATGACTCGCCTTTGAGTATACTTTTCTTTGTGTAAATACAAAGACAAGGCTATGAATGCTGTCTGTAACATTACTGTAACTAAACATTTTAAAAACATTGGTCGTTATCTGGCGCCGACAGCGCACTTCCGCCTATACATACCCCTTACCATGAACTCTTATAGCAGTATTACTTCAATAATACTTTGTTATTTCGAACCATGCCGTCCTTAACAAGCTTACTTTGAAGTCGTCATGGTACGAAATAATAAAGTAGTATTGAAGTAATCCTGCTATAAGACTTCGTGGTAAGGGGGCTTGACGTCACTCCCTTAAGCACAGGTCACATGGAGAGTGGACAGGGAGCGGTCAGTCCCCTTACCATGAACTCTTATAGCAGGATTACTTTCATAATACTTTGTTACTTTGTACAATGACGACCTTAATGAGCTCACTTTAAGGTCGTCATTGTACGAAGTATGTTATGTCATATATACTTATTTCCTGTCTATTGGGTAAGTGGTCTGTGCTTACAGGATTCGTGGCATTTTAGTTCCGCTACTGGCGCAGCGAAGTTATTTACGTAGTCATCATCGTCATCAGCCCGTATCAGTCCACTGCTGGACGCAGGCCTCTCCCAAAGCACGCCACTCAACCCTACTCTCGGCCCTCTGCATCCAGTCCCTGCCAGCCATTTTGCGAAGGTCATCCCTCCATCTGGTCGGGGGGCGTCCCACACTACGTTTACCCGTTCGTGGCCTCCATTCGAGAACTCGTCTCCCCCATCGGTTATCGGTTCTACGACGACAGATGTGACCAGCCCACTGCCACTTCAGTTTACTGATTCTATGAGCAATGTCAACCACTTTTGTCTTCTGGCGGATATACTCGTTTCTTATTCTAACAGAGAAATGCCAAGCGTATCTCTTTCCATAGCTCGCTGAGCGACTTTGAACTTGTGGGCCAGTTTACGTAGTCGCTAGCGAGGAACTTACGCTGGCCTCTCATAGTGGTGGTAGTTTTGTCGGCATAGTAATACCGTCGGTATAACAAGTATACATACTTGTTATTTTTGTTTGCTTCAGCCAAAAGCCTTCGCGATTTGCTCGCCTCGCGGTCACTCAACCTGTCCTAAAGGATTATTCTGTCTTTCACATAGGGATATTACAATTTTAGTACGTATTTAAGATACAAAGGTAGGTATTAAACAAGCGATTTGTTACAATAACTGTAATTTAACTAATCATAGAGACCATTCCAAAAAGTCGGCGCAAAAATCAATTGCCTTAAGTCCGATGCGACGTACGATCCGATTTAGGGGAGACAATTTTCTTTGATAAATCGGTTGCCAAAACATGTTACATTTTTGTAACACCGTAACACGTAGCATCGGACTCGGCTTTAGCCTCCCAAAAATTGGAACTCTTTAAATTGGGGTACTTCCACAATCACAGCTGATGAAAGTGAATATACCCTTACGAGCAAAACCATCGTTTTTTCTCAAGAACTACTAACTAACCTAGATACTTTCGAGTACACAGTCCAAACTATGTAATTTTAAAGAACTTGCAATATCAGCTAAGTACTTTTACGAGTAATGAATTCTTACTTGTCCAGTCAACTGTACAAACGAGAAATTCTGGTCATTAGTTCCATCAACTGAACTAGTGCGAATAAACGTACTTTTCTCTGTTTGGTAAAAAAAAATTGTATAGTTGAAGACAGAGATCATTATACAGGGGGCCTCAATAAGGTTGAGATTTTGTCAAATACTACAGGCCGAATTTAATAATTCTTTTACAGTTACATACTTTTAACTTTTATCTATCAAACAGTGAAAGAATTTTTGCAATAGGTCAAGTAGTTTTTGAGAAAATCTCAACCTTAAAAACTCTCCAGTACACCTTTCCCTGTGTTCCACCGTACCTAAGTTGTAAAACTTCGTAAAAAGTTGGCATGTCCACATACGTTTTTTGCAGAATATCTCAGCGAAACAGGCGCGAATGCGTTCGTGGGCGCCATTGTTCGGAGTTTTTGTGAATTAAAATTAACTAATCCAAGCCAAAAGCTTTGTTCCGTGCCTCTAATTAAAATGCAGGGTTTGCGTCAACTAATTCGCGTCTGAGAACCTCCGGAGTTTATTTTATCGCTTTTATTTTCATTAAAACTCGTACTGAGATGAGAATCTCCGAATCTTGAGTCATACTCGCTCATACCTTATTGGAATCCTATTAGCAGTACTTTTTTCACCAAGGAACCTAATTGATCATTATTTGCGATGATTCAAGCCTTGCTTTATTGGGTTTGGATTACTACAAATATATTCCCACTAATATTTTTTTTTATCTAGGTTTTTATTTTCGAGGCTTTTGACACTTGGTGACCATGCCAGCCTCATTGGGATTCAACAAATAGGCCCATCAGACCCCCCTACGACCAGGAAGGGGCTCCCTGGACGCAAAGGAGTATCTGACGAACCTATATATCTGCACCGCCTGTGTAGAGATTGGGTTGGATAAGGTTACATTAATGCCTCCGTTTCTTAATTCCAACCCGTCCATGTACATGTCTCTGTTGGCTTTATTCCGGTCACACTCCAGCACGAAATGTAAAAGGTCCTCTGCTGTGTTACAAGTACTGCAATCTGCTGACTCAATCACACGCATCACTTTTTCACTAATATTATTATGCGTAATTGTGTTTATTGTAATTTGTTTGTACCTTTGTTACCAGGGAGCCTAGCTGTGTATTAATTGTTACTTAATTTATTAACCACTTGACGAAAACCGCACCTTCTCAGTCAGACCCCTATGTACAAGAACGTATTTTAATCCAGATATCACCGTTTGAACTGTCATGAGATGACACAGCTAGTTTTATAGATTTTGTTGTAACAAATGTGTATTTAGGTCGAAGACAGAGGTATATAGGTGGTCCCAATAAGATTGAGATTTTCTCAAAAACTACTGGACCGAATTTAATAATTCTTTTACAGTTACATAGTTTTAACTTTTATCTATCTAACAGTGAAATAATTTTTACAATAGGTCAAGTGGTTTTTGAGAAAATCTCAACCTTATAACTCTCCTGTCTTCGACCGTACATTACCCTTCTTCATATTGCGTTATTATTACTTTCACTCGACATTACCTTCGACGTCTAACAAGGCTTTCCTGACCGACACACTGTGTCTATTTTAGCATAGATTTGCTTCGGGTCACGCGATTTACGCCATACTTTGCGGGAGGGCTAACGGCTTAGTCACCGAATACCATGGCGTGAGACAATGACCCATATTCAAATAAATACCATCCTGCAACGTCTTTAGAAGCTGGGTGGCTCAGTGGTTGGGTCAATGGACTTGCGATACGGAGGTCCCAGGTTCGATTCCCACCCAATGGGGTGACCGCAACTTCCAATCGTTATCGCCTTCAATTTAACACATGGACGTTATATATTGCTGCTATGTTTTTGGCAAGTTTTAACAAACGACAACGAAACGCAGCAATGTATATCGTTGAAGTGTCAAAATGAAAACGATAACCATAACGATTGAAGTCGCGGTCACCCCCCAAGGCAGCCATGTAATGAGTTATCCTCGGTTTTTTCGAAGGAAAACTTACGTACCTTTACCAAATGCTCTCAAAACTGTGAAGGAAAACATCGTGACGAAACCTACATGTCGTGGAAGAAAAAAAATCTAAGGCATGTGAAATCCGCCAATCCGTAGTGGGCCCGCATGGTGGATCATGGCCCCAGCTCCCTCGATGTAAGGGAAGGTATGTGCCAGAGCAGTGGGGCAATATAAATAGACCAGGCCTTCCCAAACTTATTTTTACTATGACGCCCCTGGGAAATTGCCACTTTTACGCGACGCCCCCGCCTTAAGGCCAAAAAGTACCTACCAAAGTTGTAGTTCTAGGCTAGTAACAAGTTATCAGAAAAACTCTTAATAACCTCTATAATGTTCATTAGAAAATGATAAAAAAAACGTAAGAACGAGAATGAAAAGAAATATTTATTATACTTTGTTGGCTGGCTATTAATGAGAAGGATGTGTTTGCTTTTCTGAGCATAGCTTCTCAAAATGGGGCTCAAGTTTGGTAATTGCCATTGATACAAACAGCCAATCTATGTAGATCGCCTCGCGACGCCCCTGGGATAGTGCCGCGGCGCGCCCCAGGGCGTTGCGACGCACAGTTTGGGAAGCCATGAAATAGACTGATGATGAACGTCTTTAGAATGTATTTCCAATCCCATTGACTCATGGATTACGCATATTAGCTCGTTTTATGGTTATGTCAAACCTCAGGGCATTGTTTTGAGCCTAGAAGGGCACTGAAAGTTTTCTGACTCAGTCGTACAGACCACCACACATGGTGTCTTCTGGGTAAATTGTATCTGAGGCCTCGTGAGGATGCGTGGTGGGTTGTACGGATGTCGAAACGATTACGGCAACCTAGTTCGGTGGTCATTGTTTGTTCCGATCCATTCGTGAATTGTTTTGCGCATTTTTTCGGCCTACGGTTTATTGGAATAAGGTCAACAATGCCTTGCGTTTGTAGCGACTTTATTGAACAATATTTTTAATTCAAATTATTAAATCTGTGAAATATTTTGGCAGTTAACATTTGCGAAATAATTTCAGATTGCATAATTTATTTATTTATTCATAATATCATTTGCACCCGTAAGGGATTATTAAATAATCAATTAACAACACAACATTTAAATCAGACACATAATTAAGTCAACTAACAACACAACATAAAATATTCAAGTCAATAGGATCCCATTCACTCTATCGTACTCTTAGGCATTTCGTCTCCCGCGGCTCTCTTAAATTGTATTATTATAAAATGTAATTTTGAAGTGCCCTTTCAGGGTTTATGTGAGCACTATAACGAACCTTATACACCTATGTTACCATTACCACATAAGGCAATGAATAAATGAATTATTAATTGTCCTTGAAACCAAAGCTATTTTGGCATAACCCTTTGGAATATTAAAGAGCACTTGGTTATGCCAATAAGATAATTTGATTTTTTATAGTTATTTGCACTTTATAATGTATCGAATTGAGTTTAGAGTAAGACCATTGTAGAGATGACAAAGATCTTTGAAATACATACCTACATAATTAAATATGAAACTCACGAAATGTTTGATACGATCAAAATAAATTAACTTTCTGGTAGCGACACGACGACGTCTCAAAAACGTGAAACTCAACGTCTGTCAGATGTCTGTGCGCTTATAACTCAAGAACCGTTACAGAGGAAGTCATGCGCTGCCCAATTCGGAATACAGATTTATAATTTAAAAATCGTCCAGCGGTGGGTGTTATTTTTAAATATAATATTTGTTAAATTCAACTTTTTTTTGTAAGATTCTTCCCAATGGGTAAGGCAAAACCAACTAGGGCATACAGCCTGGTCTGATGTTAATAGAATGTCTGAATTTTTGTAAATACATACATATATACGAAGATAACCTAACCTAAACCTACGCACAACCCACCCAAACCCCTAAACGAAATAACTCAATGATCCACGCAACCATCAAGCTATGCAAAGGAAATCTTGCTAAGAGCACAAAACTTCACAAACACAACTTCTTTCGAGCACTCCAACTAATAGAAACGTTCGCGGACATCTCCTGATTAACTTAACGCGATCGTTAATCACTAAATACCACGGAAACTATTTAATTAGAATTTTCACAAAAAAGTAGCTAATGGCGTTTCGCGCGCTTAACAAGGAATCCTTAAATTCAACTATAGTCAGCCATTTATTTTCCTTGTTTTTCAGGCAAAGGCTTCACACCATACAGCCTATTGTTCGCTAAACTGAACTTTTAATAAATGTGTATGATCGGCATCAAAAGATTTCGCGACCGTTTCAATATGCAATTAATACATTACGCCTTAACTATCCAATAGTGTCCCAAGTTGCGGACATAGTGCCAACAGTAACGGTATTGGGTAGCGTTATTTATTATCCTGTCCACCTTTTCATTATCCTCTAGTCGGGCGATCGCATTCTGTTTCTGGGTCGTCGCTCGGAGCTGACCCGTCGTGCCGCGAAAGTGCGCTCTTTGCCGCCATTTTGCGCATTATTGCCGGGTTTGATCTTATTTCTCTGAGGATCTATGTCTTCAATTGGCTTTTTGAAAATGGCGGGAAACGACGGTTGCGAAATTATTTAATAATTTTCAGTTTAATGTCTACAGTGGGTGTTTTGTGTTTAATATCACGTTAAATTAATCAGAAAATGTTCGCGAATGACAGTATGGTGAAGTTATTGGAGAATTCAAGCAGGATCTGAAGTATTTTCTTGTGAAACCGTAGTTTTTCAACCGTTTCTATTTATTGGTAGTGTGTAGGTGCTTGACTTATAATACTCTTGTGCCCGTAATTTAATTACGCTGGCTCCCTTACTCTTGCATTTTCAATATGGAAGTGTGCAACGTGCCCGTTCATTCGCCCGCGATGCCAGACACTGTCTTCGGTTCATTGTACGGACGCGAAAATATCGCAAACGGAAGCTTGTCATGTCTTGTCACCATTCCAATGGAATCCAAAGCTTTAGCGGAAATATCTTTCACAACACATTCCTCTTCCTGTAGTTTGACCCTGTTAATGATTCTTTGTTGTTCCAAAATCGGTCCTGTGTAAAAATAAATCTGAACTTTTGTTAGATGGTCACGAGGTATCCATCAATGCCATCATTGGTGAGAGATCTCACTCTGCTGTACTGAATGTTGGTCGTCAGCTTCGCCGATCTCCCTCTGTCTTGCTAATGAATCACTCAGAACCATAGATTTTTTTAACCTTTGTATTGTCCCATTGCTGGGCAAAGGTCTCCCCCCTCCTCTTCCATCCATCCCTGTCCTGAGCCTCTTCCAGCCACCCATCCCTGTATCTAACGATATCGTCTCTCCACCTACGCCGAGGTCTGCCCCGACGCCGGCGACCGTCCGATGGCATCCATTCTGTGCCAGTCCGGGCCCATCAGTCCGGCTGCATGCGGCACACGGGGCCCGCACAGTTCCACTTCAATGTAGCTGCTTTGGGGCCACGTCTGCTACGCCAGTTATCGATCGCAGGGTTGTGTTTCGGACACGGTCCGTTCTCCTCACGCCCAATATGCTGCGTTCCATTGCGCGTTGGCAGACCTTGAGTTTGGACGTCTGATCTTTAGTCAATGACCATGTCTGGGCACCGTAGGTTAGGATAGGCAAGATAGATATATAAACACATTATTGCACAAATAGGCAAAGAAAACAGTAATAATTGAAACAATTTATACAAAGGCCTTATCGCAAAGAGCGATTTCGACCAGACAACCGAAGACGAAAGGAAATACAGAGTGACCTTAAATTCATACGACAATATTAAATGGACGGTTAGGCTTGTGACATACATTAATACTAAAAAACCTTACCAATTTAATATTTATCATGAGTACAACCCCCAGTTTCAATTTAAATATGAATTCAAGGACACCCTGTATATTTAAACCGTTTACTTTAAATAGGAAAAAATCTTGAAGGCCTACACCACATTATTCCCTTGCATCACTTCCCGAAGTTGTAGAAGCAGATGCAACTGCATTGAAATGTCTGTAAAAGTTGAAACTGATGTAACATCGTCAACTTCATAAAAAAGGTCATCGAGTCGATGTAACGAAGATCCTTGTTTATTTATAGAGAGACCAACACGCGGTTTTATTTGTCTAGAGCCGCCTACGCGACGTCTGTCATGCGAGAGAGATACTTGTAGATCTTCCCTCCACTAAACCGTTCAGCTAACCGCACTCGGTCAATATTTTAGGCAATCCAATATTTTAGGCAATACAAAAATTTTTCTCCATTTATCATTTAGATTTTCGTTTCGCATAGCGCATATGCAAGAAAATATCAAAACATATGAAAAAGGAACGCGTCATCAATTAAATACATGTTTTCTAACTGCAATGTTAGACATGACTTTGAGTAATTGCACAATTACTGGATAGATGTCGCTACCGTCCCTCAGACGAGAATATGGAGACAAAAAATCACGATCTGGATACGAATCACGATGGCTCTGTTGGAATAGAGCGTGCCACGGAATGGCGAGGTCCCGGGTTCGAATCCCGGTCGTGATGAAAATTTTTCTCCATTTATCATTTAGATTTTTGTTTCGCATAGCGCATATGCAAGAAAATATCAAAACAATCCAATATTGACATGACAATATTGATGAAATCATTTGTATGCAAACGGTTTATTCGCAATGGATCGACATTATAACCTAAATCTATTCAGCAAATGTTCTTTAGGTACAGTCGACAGCAGATCTATGGTAACACTTTTTAAGAACTAATAAGAACTGTCAAAAGTAACCGATTTCAAGTCTTACGACGCGTCGTAAATTATTATAAATTATTTAATAATTTTCAGTTTAATGTCTACAGTGGGTGTTTTGTGTTTAATATCACGTTAAATTAATCAGAAATTGTTCGCGAATGACAGTATGGTGAAGTTATTGGAGAATTCAAGCAGGATCTGAAGTTTGGTGCCACGGTCAAGATTCCCACTACGAGCTCGGGAGTGAACGTGACTGTCGAGCTGCTTCGTCCACAGTGATTGACGCTACGGCGTCTCCTCTGGATGAAGACAAGAAGACGCGGCTACCCAGGGTGATGACGCTACGGCGACTCCCCTGGAGGAAGATAGAAGACTATTATACATTGAATTTTCTGTAACATGACATTGGCAAATGACGAACTGTCGAGTCCATTAATAAAATAATTAATTAAAATAAAGACCTTTCAAAAACAAAAAAACTGATCGTGTGTGTACGGTGGCTTAAGAACTCTGAAAGGAGGAGTTTTTTGTCCCATAGCTCATCTAAGGCTGGTAAAATGATGACTCCTAAAAAACTAATGTGCCGAAGTAATTTATGAAGCTATTGCGACTATTTTGATATCCATACGCTACTCTCTTCCAAATATCAACACCGTGAAAGCTGAAGTCATTTCTATTTCTAACTTGTTATGGTACGTTTCAATTCAACGAAGTAATATCGTTGATTAGTTTCATTTGTTATATATTTTCCTTCCTGCTGTTTTAATTACAGCCAATAACGAACGACGGTTGATTTATTTCCGATATTTTGCCGTTTGTCCTGTTGTTGTTAGTATTAATGATGTTAGTTTATGATGTTGATATTTTCAATCTGCCCCCCGGTTTGTTCAAGAAACAGGTATTTAAAGCACTTTCAAACAATTTATTGTAATACCACATCCAGACCAGGTTTTTGCTGTAACAGTCTATCTGTATTATGAATCATAATTTGTGTTACTGTCAACTAGGTATCTTTTTAAAATTATGTTGTGGATGACGATGCTGGTTACACAATTACTAATTAGTATTAAGTATCTTACTTTTATATAAGACACATTGTGTAATTGTTTGTTATCCTGAATAAAATAAAATAAAATAAATAAAATATTAATTGAACTATATGTATATCGAAGCGCAAATCAAGTCTCTTATTTTGTAAACTTAAACGACTAACATTTTAGGCTTTTCTGTAAAATAATAAAATAAATTTCTTTTCAAAAACACCAGCATATAAATGATACAAAAATAAGGTACCTCCTAGTAGGCAAATTAGAAATTCGTCTGTGTCAGGAGGGCCCACTCTTTCTTAGGTCTAGTTAACTTAAAACTGGTACATCGGTTCCGAAACAGCAAGCATTGGTAATGAAAAAATAAAATAAAACATGAGGTAAGTTTAACAAATTAATCTGAACTTAGGCATGCTGAGTAACACATGTGTGTGTATGTGCGTGCGCGTGCTAGGGTGTGTGTGTGTGAGGGTATGTGTGCATGGTTGTATGTGTGTCTGAAGTGAGTAAGATGTCTAGTGTGAGGGTAAAAGTGATTATTACATAGGTATTTTCATATTACTAGATCGGATCACTATATTTTCGCAACGATGAACAGGTTCAATCAATCAGTTCCTTCAGTGTTACATCACAACTGGTAATTATAGCGACGCCCAAATCAAGTGTCTTATTTTGTAAACAAAAACTACCCTACCCTATAAACATTTTAAGCTATTCTGTGATTATTGCATAGTTATTTTCACATTATTAGATCGGATCACTTTATTTTCACGATGATGAACAGGTTCGATCAATCAGTTCCTTCAGTGTTATTTTATTTTTATTTATTTATTAGAGCCCTCCTATAATTTAATTACAAATAATTACAATTCACAATTATCATTATGGCATTATAGCTTAGTCAAATTATTATTATATTAAATATTGTT
This sequence comes from Tachystola acroxantha, assembly GCA_963506565.1. Taxonomy (NCBI): domain Eukaryota; kingdom Metazoa; phylum Arthropoda; class Insecta; order Lepidoptera; family Oecophoridae; genus Tachystola; species Tachystola acroxantha. The sequence goes on from OY735872.1 coordinate 754,201, forward strand.
GGAAAATTATTATTTATGCTATTTTGTGAATATTATATTCTCCGTCGTTTCTTAATAATTATAGGTCATCCCATTGTTGGGCGAAGGCCTCCTTCAGTGTTACATCACAACAATTAATTAGACGATCATATTTGTTTATAAAACAAGATACCTGATTTGGGCTGCGGTATAGACGATCGTATTTGTTTACAAAATAAGACATTTGTTTTGGGCTTCGGTAATGTATTGTGTATTTACTAGCAGTTGTGGTTTGATTGATAAAATAACTGATAGGCAATTGAGAATGATACAATGTCGTCTTTTATGACTTATCTATAGCGTAAATTGTCTGATAACAGACTCTTACATTACTTGCGTTTGCATATCGATAAAGACTTCACGCCTGAACCTAATACATTCTAGCTCACGGCTATTCCTGTCCATCATTTGTTCCGCGTCTAAGCCCCGTATTAATAAATCACTCTCAGCTCAAAAGTCAATCTTGAGAACGACCTCAAGATGGCGTTCCTATTAATAAACGTAACTTAGGTGCGCGTTTAGGAATCAGGTATCACGTGAGTAACGCCGTATTAATAAACAAAACTCCGTTCTCAAAGAGAACTGTCAAACTCACACTTGAGAACGTAGCTGATTGCAGGCGAACCGCGAAGTTTACTTGAGTTCGTTCACTTGAGAAAGACATCACGTGATACGCCCTCAAGATTCGTTTATTAATAAACTAGCTGTACCCCGCAACTTCGTTTGCGTAGAGGAGGAGGATGGAGGAGATCAGGAGGCAGATCTTCCTCTCTGTATCCTTGTTTCCACATCACATACCGACATGGCTTGTAGTAGCCTATGAGCTTTCCGGATATTTCAGCTATCTCTTAGTGAAACTCCCATCAAAATCCCTTCAGTAGTTATGGCGTGATACTTGCATAAAGTCACAGACAAAAATTCTAAAAATTAGTGTTTTGGCATCAGTATCGATCCTAAAACACATTACAGTTATTCTTTTTTAAAAATATCCAACGTACAGACACAACTTTTTTACAGTCTTATTATATGTATAGATGACATACTTGAGATAGTGATCACGTCTTGAGAGTGTACCATCTGAAGCTCAGACTATTAATACGGGCCTAAAACTTTAGAACTTAGTTCGGTCTGAAACACCAGCCAACTCCAAGTTTGCTCTCAGGCAGTCTTAAAAGGGACGTCGGCGCCGATGGACGTTTCGCCGCCGTTCAGTCAGACCGGTTATAATAACTTTGAGACGATAAACGGGAGTTATTTTCGGACGCATCTTTTGTTCGTTTTGGAGTGAGACTCGCGTTATGTAAACCGCGTGACTTTGTTTTTTGTAACGAATGTTTTCTAAAGCAACAAAACCTTTAGGTTCAGCTACATAATTAGTTAAAAAGTTTTTATCCTGCTCCACATCCACATAGATCGTAACCCCATTTCGGGATAGCAGCGTGACTGTACGCGATAAACAAACTTTAGTGTGTGTTTGTGTATCCGCTCGACAGTGAAACGGGTGATTAGTCTATCACGATTCTGTGTATAGTGAATCTGTTTACATTGGATTTCGATGAAGCTATCGATGGCTATAACCTTGGATTAGTTACCGTGTTGGTGTGAAAAAGTATTTTAGTTGCACAAAGAAGCATTTTAGAGAGAATAGAATACCTGATTTTAATTAGCAAAGACATTACTTGTTGCTAACCGTCGTCGTCAACCTGTGGATCAGTGACAAGCATTTGACACTGTGTTCTTGCATCAATGATGCACAATTCGCGATGGACGACGAGGGACGTCTGATCTTTTGGAAGGGCGGGGTGTGGGAGGGAGATGCACCCACTCTCAACTGTAACACTTGTAAAAAACGCCGCGATGACAGGATGAGTGCCAACGAGCGTCCCCCAGGGTGCCCAGGGTGAGTTTTGGAGCCGCTGCTGTTCGTGTTAGTTAGTAGCCAGAAGAAAGAAAACTGAATTTTTTCGATTCACTCTTCTTTGAGACAGCATTTAAGGATAGTAAGTAGGTAATAAAATTACAATTGCTATTACGAATTAATAATAGTAAGGTTCCATCTACAAGGCGTAGCGTAGACAGCACTTGAGTACCATTACCATTATTCCTATATTAAGTTTGCTCGCTAACGAGTACGTAAGTACCGTATGACGTTTGGTGCAATTTTCGAGGCAGATAGCAAAACTATAAGAACACCTATCCCGAATGTCGTTTATTTATTTATTTATTTATTTATTTATAAACTCAGGTAGGCAGAAACAATGGACTTCCATCTGCTGCGATCCTGGCACAAAACCCTTGCCTCCTCCACATTAATCAATCTCTTCATGCATGCTCGCCGGTTTGTAGTAGACCGTACTTGACCCTTTTTCAAGACCTCGCCAATTTGGTCGACGTACGTTCTTCTTGGTCTCCACTATCGAATGTCGTAGCTACAATATTTACATACTCGCACCGAATAAATCTACCTCATTGATTCACCCTATCCCTTCTCCTATTAACTTTTCAATACACAGCTGTTTAAATAGAGATAGTTAATTAAGAACGTTGATGGTGCTTGAAATCAACCGATCGTAAACAAACACCGCAGTTCGCTTGGTAATGATACCTCGCTCTCTTGACCTGAGAAAATTTTATGAGTCATAAACGGATGCAGTGAATGCCTCTGCCAGGGCTATGGCAATAACTTGAGAATTGGCGGTTGCTACGGAGTTTCACAGTTCTTCGAATTATATTTCATTTAGGTTGTAATTATCATGTCTTAACTCTTTCTAATTCGGTTCAGTCTCATTCATTACATACATTACAGTTAGTGTATATTCTAAACTGTCCACTAGTAAAGGAATTGTTTCAATCGGTCAAGTAATTACTGAGAAAATCTCAACCTTATTGACGCATCAACCTTATTGACGCCTCAACCTTATTGACGCATCAGCCTTATTGACGCCTCAAACTTATTGACGCCTCAACCTTATTGACGCCTCAACCTTATTGACGCATCAACCTTATTGACGCCTCAACCTTATTATCATTATTATCATCTATTACCGCCATTCACCGATACGGCTCTATCTTATCGATGATTCATTAATAATTAATTTCTATGAAAACGCACATGCGTTCTATCGATCGACAGTTTTCCACGTAGTACTCATCAAAGCACATCAAGTGTAACTTTGGACCGTTCTTATTATCTGCATCGTAAGAGTTGAAATCGTACTGCAATTACCATTGGTCTGCTGTTGTATGTACACTATTATTGTAAGCAAGCTGTGTAGATGTATCACAGACCACTTCCCCCCTATCCCTGTACCAGGAGGTCGCCCGTGTCTGCCCGCACATGAGCGCAACATTGCCTCGACACGTGGCACCTAGAGATATTATCGACATGGACGCATCTCTTTAACACGGCACCCCTGTCCCCCGCTTCGTCTCTATGCGCTCATCGTTGACAGAATGTTTCGCGTGCAAATGACAATGCCAGATTCTGCCCCACCATCAACCGCAAGTTGTACAAGATAACGAATAAATGTAAAAATGTCTCCGTTTTTTATTAAAATTATTGGTTTAAAATAAAGTTGTGTAATAGTTGCGATTCGTAAAAAACAGCTTAATTAAGAATTCAGAAAATAGTAAGAAATCGAAGCGATTTATTCATTGTTTTTGTTATTCTTCTATAGGAGTTGCGAGAGTAGTAGAAAATGATACTGATTATGATTATGCAATATGAAACCTGTAATAAGTCCCCAACAAAATGATAGGTACAGCTTTAATGGTCACGTAGTTTTGTAGGTGGGGCAAAGCTCCACTGAAATGTGGCAATGTCTTTTGTATCGATTTCATGTCTATTGGGTAAGTGGTCTGTAGCGACATTGTTAATCTCATGGGCAGGTTAGCTCTCATTATTATCAATATTGATACTAAATCAATCTTTATTACAATGGAACAAAGGCTTAGTTTAAATTTTGAACGTACACAAATCTTTAAATTACTGTCTGACTTACATATTATATGCTAAGATTATATTTATTGTGAGTTTATCCTCTTATATGGCCATCACGAGGACTCTGCAATTTATTGCATAATAGGTACATACATTTTTGACAATTTACATCTTAATTATTTTGTTTAACTCTTTCTTGAACGAAGGATAGATGACTATTTAAACGATGAACATGCATGGTGTGTGTCGCCGGTTCCGCATGAGGGATAAACTTATTAACAATAGTAATAGTTACGTACTGTATAGTTATTAAGTAATCATTGTTTTAAAAGATGCATTGTTTTTTGCCACTTTTTCTCCTCAGCGTTGGCACCTTAGTCAGAAAATATTCTAAGTCGATGGCAAACCGTCACAGATTCTCCAGATGTGACGCCAACTCGTGAAACCGTCGACCAATCATAATACTCCGTCGCGTCGCACGCGCATAATCCCAAAGACAAACTGGCGATAAGTGCAGTAAATCAAATTGCTATATTTGGAACAACGCATTCCAATTCCAGCGATCTATTTCGATCCGACGGCAATGATTGAAATTGGAAATGGTAAAATAAATACGTGAAACTATAAAGGTCGTTGTCTGAATAATGGCCGTGGAAATCTGTTTTTCAGACGCTATTGAAAGAAAAATGTTTTGTTTATTTCAAATAGGATAGGTAGGTCTTAGAACAAGATCTTTTAATTATAGTATCGACTACTAAGTAACTATTGCAGTTATTAGCCATATATTTAATTGAACTTCGCCTCCCTTAAACCGTGTTTTTGTCCCTTTTACGCTTCCTTAAAAGTTATGTTATAAAGTACGCAGTATTGTAATTAAATATTAGGGTAGACGGGTCCTCGAAGGGAGGCCACGAACGGGTAAACGTAGCGTGGAACGCCCTCTGATTAGATACAGGGATGACCTACGTAATGAGGTAGAAACTGGATGCAAGAGTGAAAATTGACTTGAGTGGCGTGATTAGGGAGATACCTATGTCCAGCAGTGGACTGATACGAGCTGATGATGATTAGGATCAAAATTAGAAACGTCAAACGTCACTCACCTCTCACTAAGATCGGCAGCGTTATTGTGCAACGTTGCCGATCTTGGTGTGCGTCAATAGTTTCCTAGTGGTCAAAGTCAAAGTCAAATTTCTTTATTGCAAGTAAGCACGTTGAGTACATTTTTGCACGTCAATATATTTTTTGAATTTACATTTACACCACTTTGCAAGAAAAAGGTGCCAACGCTGAGGAGAAAAAGTGGATAGTTGGATACGCAGTTTTGAAACCGATATTAAAGGTGATGAGGTGGAACTGATAGATAAGTAAAACCACTAAACTGTGAGCTGATGATCTGGTATTTTTGAAGAACTTTGACACACTGACAAATCTATGAAAACAAATGCCTTTATAAAAATAAAAATTCAAAAATGACTGGACCTCTCCAGCCAACAATTTTTGACATAGCTGCGCTACTGAACGCAAGAAAGCAAAGGCAGAGGTTAGGAATTTGGATGTCAGCCATTGCCCCTTGGGGTGTGGGGTTACTGGGGCATTCTTTGCCCGGGTGTGGGGTCTGGGGTGCGTGCCCCATCGTGATAACCGGTCGCCGACACGACACGTTACGTAACCGCTCTTTATGACCGCTTATGCACTTTGTTATGGAACGGCCTGATAAGTGCGGGTCGGTGAACTCTGATAATTATGAAGAAAACGTTACGAGGTTTTTGTTAATAGACTGGAGCTTTAATTTTGTATTAAATTGGTCCTAGTTAATGTCGTTTGGAAGTAGCTGTTAGACCAAGTCATGTCAGAGGCCGTAATGACCTGAAAAGTTCGGACATTAGGTTTGTAAGTCATAAGTTCATAACCACAAATCCCTACAAATCCCTCCACTCTCCTACAATTATTGATTGAGACTTGAGACTATTCTAATGGTACCAAAGACGATACTACCTTTGCTGTGAGGTATTATGTTGTCACTTGTTACGTATACCTACCTTTAAATAAATAAATAATGAGTTGTGTATTTTGCTGATTACATGGGATGCTGCAGCATTAGGTTAAGGTTACCATGTTCTGGCAATATCATTAAAAGTAACATGGTAGCACATATAATCAATCAGTCCTGTTGGATATGCTCATGGTCCTTCATCAACTTGAATGACCTTCAAAAGATTTCTCCGCGCTTCATGTATGTATGTAGCATAAAGTATATTTTGTATTAGGCCAGGTTTCTGCTTGTTGTCACTCACTCTCATACGTCAGAGGGACCCATCAGGCAAACAGTTTGCGGCTGACTGCAGATAGACTGATCGTGATGCTTGATATTAATGTTGTTTGTTGCAGCGAGCTGAAGAAACTCTCCGAGGAGAGCCTGACGCGGCAGCCCGAGGAGGTGTTCGACATCATCTGCAAGCTCGGCGAGGGCTCCTATGGCAGCGTGTACAAGGTAGGTCATACCCTATACCACTACCAGGAGTATGGTCTTCTTTGTTTTAGAGTCCATAACCAGAATCGTTGCATAACCAGTATAAGCTGGCCCGGCAAGCATTACAAAGATAACCGAAGGCACACCAGCTTCGCTAAAAGGCGGGTCCAGATCCCCGCTGGGTATAGGTCGAGGCTTAGCCAGCTTTGCTTCTGTTAACTCTAAATATCCTAGCGAATTGACATTTCTCTGGTGGATAGCATAAGAAATGAGTATATCAAACAAAAGTGAACATTGCTCATAGAATCGCTAAACTCAAGTGGCAGTGGGCTGGCCACATCTGTCGTAGAACCGAGTACCGGGTTCTCTGACAGATGAGATGTCTCTCCGAATGACCTGGATAAAATGTCTGGCAGAGACTGGATGCAAAAGACCGATAATCGTGCTTTGGAGATTCCTATGTCCAGCAGTGGACTAATAAGGCTGATGATGATAACTCACTGGGGTATTAGGGCAGCTCTATTGAGGTATTTAAGGTTAAACAGAGCTCTGCATAAAACAATTCCACTTAGACTCGCTCATAACACGTTTGATCTTACATTTGCTTAAATATCATCGCATTTATCGTTCAAATTCAAACCTTAAATTCATCACTATTTAACAATATTCGAACAATATTCAGATAGCGACAGTATAACTTCACGATTGGGGCATCTGCGCCTCTATTACAGTTCTCAAAACGATGAAGTCATACCGTGTCATGGCGCGCCGAACAGAGACGCTGCTATACCAACGCAATAGCACTGTCCCTGTTGCACGCGATATGACATGCTATGATTTGATCGTTTTGAGAACCGTAATAGCCCCACTGAGTTGACAACTAGTGTTTCACCTTAATATCCTCCTGATATCCTCAGGCTCTGCACAAGGAGAGCGGTCAGGTGCTGGCCATCAAGCAGGTGCCCGTAGACACGGACCTGCAGGAGATCATCAAGGAGATCAGCATCATGCAGCAGTGCGACAGCCCATACGTCGTCAAGTACTACGGCAGCTACTTCAAGAACACAGACTTGTGGGTCAGTGAGACATCTTTAACTTATTTTAGCGCGAAACAATCTTTTATAAAACCATATCTTCTAATAGAATCAATTTGATTTAAAAAAACTACTTACCAGATCTCTTTTGAGATTCTGAGCTATGTAGAGGGACTCTTGAATTTAGCTCGAAACTGCAGAATGCTTATTCATCATCATCATCAGTCTGTTTATGTCCCCACTGCTCGGGCACAGACCTTCCCTTACATCGAGGGAACTCGGGCCATGATACACCACGCGGGCCTACTGCGGATTGGCGGATTTCACATGCCTTAGATTTTTTCTTCTTCTACGGCATGCAGGTTCCATCACGATGTTTTCCTTCACCGTTTTGAGAGCACTCGGTAAATGTACTTAAATTTTTCCGTCGATAAAGCCGAAGATAACTCATTGGTACATGGCTGCCTTGGCTGGGAATCGAACCTAGGACCTCCATATTGCAAGTCCATTGAACCATCCACTGAGCCACCGAGCTATCATCGAATGCTTATTGCTTGCACATAATTCTTCGATAACTCCAACATATTGATATTCGTGACCCGCAAGGGATTAAAAACACCGTGGCGCGTAGCCATAAACGTGATTTAAAATTTTTCCACTATTTAGACTTTCTGTCCCTTTCAACCTTAACGTAACAACACGGTTTCAGGGAAGGCTTATCAATAACGGCGATGAGGTACTCCACCCATCACGCCATGGCCCACGTAGTGGCGAGAATCGGGCGGTGGATAGTTTGCTACATTGAATGTACGGGGTGGGATATTAGACAGAATTAGACGGTGGTGTGTGTTATTGTATGTCAGGATATGTTTGTTATTGAATGCCAGGATACGTGTGCTATTGTATGCCAGGATATGTGTACTATTGTATGCCAGGATATGTGTGCTATTGTATGCCAGGATATGTGTACTATTGTATGCCAGGATATGTGTGCTATTGTATGCCAGGATATGTGTGCTATTGAATGCCAGGATATGTGTGCTATTGTATGCCAGGGTATGTGTACTATTGTATGCGAGGATATGTGTGCTATTGTATGCCAGGATATGTATGCTATTGTATGCCAGGATATGTGTGCTATTGTATGCCAGGATATGTGTGCTTTTGAATGCCATGATATGTGTAATATTGTATGCCAGGATATGTGTGCTATTGAATGCCAGGATATGTGTGCTATTGTATGCCAGGATATGTGTGCTTTTGAATGCCAGGATGTGTGCTATTGTATGCCAGGATATGTGTGCTTTTGAATGCCAGGATATGTGTCCTATTGTATGCCAGGATATGTGTCCTATTGTATGCCAGTATCGCAGCAAAAGTGGTTGATATTGCTCATAGAATCAGTAAACTGAAGTGGCAGTGGGCTGGGCACATCTGTCGTAGAACCGATAACCGTTGGGGTAGGCGAGTTCTCGAATGGAGGCCACGAACGGGTAAACGTAGTGTGGGACGCTCCCCGACCAGATGGAGGGATGACCTCCGCAAGATGGCTGGCAGGGACTGGATGCAGAGGGTTGACTGGCGCGCTTTGGGAGAGGCCTGCGTCCAGCTTATGATGATGCTGAATAACATCAAAATTAGTAATCTTATCTATCTAGCCCGCAACGGATATATGTATAATATACATCCCTATGCCTGATCCATAGATAGTAATGGAGTACTGCGGCGCTGGCTCCGTGTCTGACATAATGCGCCTGCGCAAGAAGACGTTGTCTGAGGACGAGATCGCGACGATCCTGTGCGATACCCTCAAGGGGCTGGAGTACCTGCACCGGCGGCGCAAGATACACCGCGACATCAAGGCGGGCAACATACTGCTCAACACGGAGGGGCACGCAAAGCTGGCGGACTTCGGCGTCGCTGGACAACTCACGGTTAGTTGACAGAGGGAGAGAGAGAGTTTTTTGGGTTCCGTGCCTCTAAAAGGAAAAAAGGAACCCTTATAGGATCACTTTGTTGTCTGTCTGTCTGTCAAGGCCTATATCTCAGAAACGCCTGGACGTATCAAGTTGAAATTAATACCAAATACTCAAGTCTGCAACTTCATGCAGCAAAAAAATTAACCTTCTACGTTAACGCAATTAAAAGATATGGCCGTATGTGTCGAATTTTGGCGCATATTTGTATAAAAAACCAATAAACTCATCCAAGAAATCCTTGATAAGAGCACAAAACTTAACAAACACGACTTCTTTAAATACAAATGACAATGCCAGATTCTGCCCCATCAACCGCATGATGAACAAGATAACGAATGAATATAAAAATATCTCCGTTTTTTTTTATTGAAATTATTGCTTTAATATAAAGTTTTGTACATCTAGCGAGTCGAAAACAACAGCTTAATTAAGAATTCAGAAAATAGTAAGAAATCGAAGCGAATTATTCATTGTCTTTGTTATCATTTTCTACTACTCTCGCAACTCCAACTGATTATGATTATGCAATATGAAACCTGTAATAAGTCCCCAACAAAATGATAGGTACAGCTTAAATGGTCACGTAGTTTTGTAGGTTCAAAGCTCCATTGAAATGTGACAATGTCTTTTGCTGTTGTATTTTTGTTTTTAAATAATTGCTACTTGTTAATAATAATAGGTATGTAATTTATTGTTGTAGGATACAATGGCTAAACGCAACACAGTGATCGGTACTCCTTTCTGGATGGCTCCTGAGGTGATCCAGGAGATCGGCTACGACTGCGTGGCGGACATCTGGTCGCTGGGCATCACGGCGCTGGAGATGGCGGAGGGCAAGCCGCCGTACGGGGACATACACCCCATGCGAGCCATATTCATGATTCCCACCAAGCCGCCGCCGTCGTTTCGGTGAGTGCAAGGGTTTGACGAGCTGTTTAGTTAAGGACATTCTTTGGGAGAGGCATTTTGAGTTAAGGATACTCTTAGATAGGGACTTTTGAGTTAGGGACGTTCTTAGATAGTGACTTTTGAGTTAGGGACGTTCTTAGATAGTGACTTTTGAGTTAGGGACATTCTTAGATAGTGACTTTTGAGTTAGGGACGTTCTTAGATAGTGACTTTTGAGTTAGGGACGTTTTTAGATAGTGACTTGAGTTAGGGACGTTCTTAGATAGTGACTTTTGAGTTAGGGACGTTCTTAGATAGTGACTTTTGAATTAGGGACGTTCTTAGATAGTGACTTGAGTTAGGGACGTTCTTAGATGGGGACAATTTGTCATAGGGACGTTCTTAGATACTGACGATCTTACAAAGGAACTTTATGAGTTAGGAACGTTAGTTAGGTAAGTTGTATGGTACTCCTTTCTGGATGGCTCCCGAGGTGATCCAGGAGATCGGCTACGACTGCGTGGCGGACATCTGATCGCTGGGCATCACGGCGCTGGAGATGGCGGAGGGCAAGCCGCCGTACGGGGACATACACCCCATGCGAGCCATATTCATGATTCCCACCAAGCCGCCGCCGTCGTTTCGGTGAGTGCAAGGGTTTGATGAGCTTAGTAAGGTAATTTTTAGTTAAGGACGTTCTTAAGTAGGGAATGATTGAGTTAGGGATGTTCTTAGAAAGGAGTTTGAGTTAGGAATGTTCTTAGAAAGGTACTTTTGAGTTAGGGACGTTCTTAGATAGGGACATTTTGAGTTAAGGATACTCTTAGATAGTGACTTTTGAGTTAGGGACGTTCTTAGATAGTGACTTTTGAGTTAGGGACGTTCTTAGATAGGGACTTTTGAGTTAGGGACATTCTTAGATAGTGACTTTTGAGTTAGGGACATTCTTAGATAGTGACTTTTGAGTTAGGGACGTTCTTAGATGGGGACATTTTGACATAGGGACGTTCTTAGATACTGACGATCTTAGAAAGGGGCTTTTTAGTTAGGGTTGAGCTTTATTATAATCTAATATAATAACTATTCCCTACTGGGAATGATTGAGTTAGGGACGTTCTTAGAAAGGGATTTGAGTTAGGAATGTTCGTAGAAAGTGACTTTTGAGTTAGGGACGTTCTTAGATGGGGACATTTTGACATAGGGACGTTCTTAGATACTGACGATCTTAGAAAGTGACTTTTTGAGTAAGGGGCGTTCTTAGATGGGGTCATTTTGTCATAGAGACGCTCTTAAAAAACTGTTTGTCTGTTTTATTTACGGTCTTAGATAGGAAAGTTTTGAGATAGTAAAGTTTTGACATAGGGACATTCTTTGAAATTAGCTTTTTGAGATAGGTAAGATTCTTTCTATAGCTAATTAAAAATATAAAGACTGTAAAAAAGTTGTGTCTGTACATTGGATATTTTTTGAAAAGAATAATTGTAATGTGTTTTAGGATCGATACTGATGCCAAAACACAAATTTTTAGAATTTTTGTCTGTTTGTCTGTGACTTTGTGCAAGTATCACGCCATAACTACTGAAGGGATTTTGATGGGAGTTTCACTAGGAGATAGCTGAAATATCCGGACAGCTCATAGGCTATAAGCCATGGCGGTATGTGATGTGGAAACAAGGATCCAGAGGAAGATCTGCCTCCTGATCTCCTCCATCCTCCTCTACGCAAACGAAGTTGCGGGGTACAGCTAGTATCTAATAATTACATATATTTTGCATTGTGTTTGCAGTGAGCCCGATCAGTGGTCGCCCGAGTTCATCGACTTCGTGAGCCAGTGCCTGGTGAAGAGTCCCGAGGAGCGCGCCACCGCAGAGTTCCTGCTCGCGCACGAGTTCATAGGTAAATAAAAATAAAAGTTTAAACGTCAGATCAGGCTGTATGCTCTCGTTAACCTTGCCTTTCTCAGATCAGGCTGTATGCTCTCGTTAACCTTGCCTTTCTCAGATCAGGCTGTATGCTCTCGCTACCGAAGCCGAAATCAATTATTTTGTAAACAATTATAATCGTCTAATTTTTTTTTAATTTTTTTTATTAATTTTTAACAAAATTGCAATGTTACATCTGTCGCCGCACTGCAATGCAGTTTGTTGGCGTAGCTCTCTTCCTTCTACACTGGTATCACACTCGACAGCACATCAATGGCAACACTCGCAGTACGATTTCTATCTAATGGGACAGATAACAAGGACGGTCCAAAGTACAAAGTGTTACACTTGAATTGAATGGTGTGATGTAACACTGAAGGAGCTGATTGATTGAACCTGTTCATCATTGTGGAAATAAAGTGATCCCGATCAATGTGAAAATAACTATGCAATAATCACAGAAAAGATTGAAATGTTAGTAGTTTTTGTTTACAAAATAAGACACTTGATTTGTGCTCCGGTATAGGTATGAAGTAGTATTAGAAATATGTTTTCTAGCATATGCGCTATGCGAAACGAAAATCTATAAATCTATATAAATATATCTATAAATATATGATCAATGGAGACAAATATCAAAGCATATGAAAAAGGAACATCAATTAAAAACATGATTTCTAACTGCAATGTTAGACATGAATTTGAGTAATTGCACAATTACTGGATAGATGTCGCTACCGTCCCTCAGACGAATATGGAGACAGAATTGGACGACCTGAGTACGATATCACGGTGGCTCTGGATCGTGCCACAAAATGATTCGAATCCCGGTCGTGATGAAAAGTCTGAAATTTAATATTAGAAATATGATGTATGATGTGCATGTTTCAGGCAACGCGAAGAACCCCAGCATCCTGAGCACGATGATAGCGGAGGCGCGCGAGATACGCGAGAGCCAGGCCTTCCGTAACGCGCATAACACCAATAACGCCAAAACATTCAATGCGGTAAGCTACGGGAGCTCTAGAAAGATAGAAGATAAAAAACCAGCCAACTGCGAATCGGACATTAAGTTTAAAGAGAATCTGAGGGAGTTCTTGTTGAGGGGGCGTTACTATAGCATTGATGAATACCTACTATGACGGATGTAAGATTTAATTGACGTTATGTAATGCAGGATGATTGTATTTTGGATTTTTTTTGACGTGACAACGTCTTATAAATTGGTTTGCCGGGTGACACTTCAAGAAACTGCGTTACGCTCCGCTCACGTTATGCGCTCACAATGAGAGCGAGTGAGAGGCACGCGTCCCTTCCACTCGGGCATGGTTAGCCCGCCTAAGAGCGAGAGAGACAGACATAAAAAGTGAAAGGCACGCGTCCCTTCCACTCAAAGTCGTCACGTAAAACTTTCGCCCGTATACCGACTTTACAGGCAACCATTTTTTTGTTGACATGGAAATTATTAATGAATTGTATTGTATTCAATTATTAATTATTAAGAATTGTATTGTATTACAAATAAAATTAAATGTCGTAATACTGGTTCCCCAGGGCGACGGTTACGACGACGCCACGATGAAGAAGCGCGACGACGGCACGCTGGTCCCGCACCGCGCGGACGGCTCCGCGCCCGGCCTGGGGTCCGGCACGGGCACGGCGGACCTCACGGCGGACCTGGGCACCATGGTCATCAACGAGCCGGACGCGGACCTAGCCACTATGAAACGTAAGTGAACATGACTATTTAGAATTAAAACTAGAGCCATTACTACAAATTATACACTTGAATTCATTCGACAAAATTAACTAATAGGCTTGTGACATACATTAATTCTGCACAGCGTTTAAGTAAATTAAACAATTTGGGGAAAAATAACAAAATAAATATTTACCATAAACTGAACTATCAAACATCCGGGAATGGACTGGAATCGCGAGCGCCGCAGACCTGTTCCGTCTCGCGAGAGATAGGCATAAATATGATGAGCTGATTGCCAACCTTCACTAGTTGGAGAGGCAACCCCCAAGAAGAAGAACTATCAAAAAAAAATATTAATTCATACGCTTAATTCTCTACCCAAAGGTTGTCTGGAAGAGATCGCTTTGAGCGATAAGACCGCCAATTGTAATATTATTATATTAGCCTATTTCTTTTGTGTAATTCTTTTTTGCAATATAGAATATTTATCTTAGAACATGATGAAAAAAATTCTTGCCGTGGACAGGACTTGAACTTGCGACCTTGTCATTCCGTGACACGCTCTTACCAACTGAGCCACCACAGGCCACGCCACGCCCACCGAAAATCTTTTCATCATGCAATAATTTTTTCAACATGTTCTAATTTATTCACCGAGCATGGATAATACAAATAATGAAAATTTATCTTATTAATTTAATGTGCATCATTACTGTGCTACGGAGTGTTTATTTTTATTTTGTTTTTAAAATGTTTATTACGATAAATACTATTTTTTCAATACTAATTTATAACGTGATTCAGTTTCGGTAAGTAGTAGTTCGCATAATTGCGAAAAACGGCCGTTTTTGGCACATTTGTGAACTACTACTTAGTTTGTCGCAATTATGCCATGTATTGTATATTGAAAAATAGTATTTATTCTAATAAAGATTGAGTACATAGCTTCTTTAATAAAATTGATTAAATTGAAAGATATTATTTTTTTAAGATTGGCGGCGCTAGTTGGCTCATATCAGGCTATTAACTGCGTTTGTGAATAACAGCAGTAGTGTATTTATTTATTTATTTTATTAATGGTCTCGACAGTTCGTCATTTGCCAATGTCATGTTACAGAAAATTCAATATATTCAATAGTCTTCTATCTTCCTCCAGGGGAGTCGCAGTAGCGTCTTCACCCTGGGCAGCCGCGTCTTCATGT
This sequence comes from Tachystola acroxantha, assembly GCA_963506565.1. NCBI lineage: Eukaryota > Metazoa > Arthropoda > Insecta > Lepidoptera > Oecophoridae > Tachystola > Tachystola acroxantha. The sequence continues at coordinate 769,359 of OY735872.1, forward strand.
CTTCATCCAGAGGAGTCGCCGTAGCGTCGTCACTCTGGACGAAGCAGCTCGACAGTCACGTTCACTCCCGAGCTTGTAGCTGGAACTCTTGATAAAAGCTTGAAACTTCAGATCTTGCATAAATAATACAATAACTTCACCGTACTGTCATTCGCGAACATTTTCTGATTAATTTAACGTGATATTAAACACAAAATAGTCCCTGTAGGCATTAAAGGGAAAATTATCAAATAATTTCGCAACCGTCGTTTCCCGCCATTTTCAAGAGAACCTGTAGTGTATTTTCATGTGTATTATCCCACCTGCCCCCAGGTCACGACACCGACCCTATGGACACGAACCGTCCTAAGTACCGTCCCCTGTTCCTGGAGCACTTCGACCAGAAGGAGCCCGCGCCCGCGCACCGCGCCCTGCCCCTGCCGCTCCCGCTGCCGCTGCCGGCCAATGGCGCGCCGCCGCTGGCGGACATACTGCGCGCGCACGAACGGGCCATAGGGTAACGTAACGCACGCAGTAGAAATATACACAAGCTAAACTGCAAATAGATTTAGCTGGAAAGAAAATAGCTTTGTCTGGTCGAGAATGCCGCATGGCATTAAGGTCGCCTGTAGATTTGCCACTAGATTCGTCTAGATTACGGGAGTGTCACAGGGTATAAAAAACCCGGCCAAGTGCGAGTCGGACTCGCGCCCCGAGGCTTCCGTGCAAACTGACTTACTGAACCCCGTAACTTTGGTCTGACGAATAGATAAACTAGATTTAGAGACCAACTTAACTTTGCCATTATCAAAATATTATGTCCATACATCGACCTACTCCTGATTAGTTGATCATCTGCAAATATAAGTGTGTAATAACAAAAAAAATTTTTTTGGAGGGATGTAATTTCAAAATTACAGTTTTCGGACCTAGCTTTTTGCCAAATTTCATGATTCTAGGTGAACGGGAAGTACCCTATAGGTTTCTTGTATTTTCATACAAATATGCGCCAAAATCAGATACAAACAGCTATATCTTTTGAGTGCATTGACTTGAGAAGGTTGTCACGGCTGCGTGAGGTTGCAGACCTGAGTATTTGGTATTGATTTCAACTTGATCCGTTCACGCGTTTCTGAGATATAGGTCTTGACAGACAAACGAACAACAGATCCTATAAGGGTTCCTTTTTTTTCCTTTTGAGGCACGGAACCCAAATTTTTTTTTTTAAAATTTATATTTACACCACAGAAAAGGTGCCAACGCCAATGTTATTTATTTATGAGTAATATAATGTTATTCGCAGGTTGGAAAGCGAGGAAGACGGCTCAGCCAATCCCGCGCTGGCCTTCCAGCGGGCGTTCGTGGAGGAGGGGAACTTCGAATTCGTAAGTCAACTGCACGTCGTCACACTGCTCTCGCTCGGTAGCGCCCCCAGCGCCAATAGCGCCCCCCGGCGACTGCGTAAGTCGCCCTGAGTGCGCCCCTGTACCACCGCATGCGACCCCCATACTCACACTACGCATGAGATTTATGTTATTTCTATACACAATGTGATTAATATTTGTCTATTGGAGTCATTGATCTCCTATAAACAACTAGATACACAGTTAGAACATGATGAAAAAATTCTTGCCGTGGGCAGGACTTGAACCTGCGACCTTGTCATTCCGTGACACCCTTTTACCAACTGAGCCACCACAGGCTACGCCACGCCCACCGAAAATCTTCATCGCTTTATACATACTTAAAGGGTATGTTACGCAACTCCATCTATCGGACAATAGTAGTAGTATTCCGACAACCATGTCTAACATTCGGTTTGAAACATGATTTATGATGATGCGCTCCTATTTTTACTCAGAATTTGAATTACGCATTATCCATGCTCGGTGAATAAAGTAGAATAAATTAGATACACAGTCTGCCTTCTAAAAATGTCCGAGCGCAAAGAAGGTCCAAACGGATGAATGGACCCTCATTTGCTTTATTGGACATTATTTGGACGTTAACAATGGACCCTTATTTGGACATTTTTTAAATTGTTTTAGTAAGACCTTTGTGTATCTAGTTGTTTATAGGAGATCAATGATTGGAGTTGAATGACGCGTTTCGAAATTTTTCAATTTTGACTCTTCTAGCTTAATAATGACCATCAGTCTATTTATATGTCCCCACTGCTCGGGTACAGACCTTCCCTTACATCGAGGGAGCTGGGGCCATGATCCACCACGCCCACTGCGGATTGGCCGATTACACATATATTAGAATTTTTTTCTTCTACTGCATGCAGGTTTCATCACGATGTTTTCCTTCATCGTTTTGAGAGCACCGTGTTGAGCTTTTCTCAAAAACTACTGGACCGAATTTAATCATTATTTTACCGTTATATAGTTTTATTTTAATCTGTCAAATAGTGAAACAATTATTGCAATAGGTCCATTGATCTCCTATAAACAACTAGATACTGCCTTCTAAAAATGTCCGAGCGCAATGACCTTCTGTCCAAACGGATGAATGGACCCTCATTTGCTTTATTGGACATTATTTGGACGTTAACAACCGACCCTTATTTGGACGTTTTTTAAATTGTTTTAGTAAGACCTTTGTGTATCTATACCGCAGCCCAAAATCAAGTATCTTATTTTGTAAACAAATATGATCGTCTAATTACCTGTTGTGATGTAACACTGAAGGAACTGATTGATCGAACCTGTTCATCATTGTGAAAATAACTATGCAATAATCACAGAGCAGCTTAAAATGTTAGTAAGGTAGGGTAGTTTTTGTGTTCAAAATAAGACACTTGATTTGGGCTGAATAGGTCAAAAAGTTTTTGAGAAAATCTCAACTTAAAAACTCTCCTGTACACCTTTCTCTGTGTTCCACCGTACCTTAATAGCCGATAATATTGTTCAGCTGACGCTGCTGCCGGCCACCGAGCTTGAGGAGCGTATGGCGCGATTAGACGCTGAAATGGAGGCGGAGATAGAAGCTTTAAGAGCGAGATACTCGCGTAAACGACAACCGATATTGGACGCCATACAACGCAAGCGAACCAGGCAACAAAACTTCTAACCAATACCACAACACCTGAGACCAAACGGAAGTAAAGACACAAGCCTGGATTGGTCAATACTAGTGTTTATATGGACAGTGGCGGCATATGCCGTACTTTGAGTATTCGGGAAATGACAGTACGGCGTATGACGTAGTATTTTGATGCATTTAAAAAGACACAACGGCATCTCCCGCGGCGTCGTAGACGGTTTTCTTTGTGGAGCGGTCCCACTGTCATTCTGTGTAGAAAATAGGTATGTGTACTGTCAAAAATAAAGGTTGTAGGTACATTTTTGTCGGTCTTGACACGCACATACTTAGAATCCCCCACGGTTATGACAGTAGTTCCGAATTGTATGAGAATTTTCACTGTCATTTCGTAATTTCTACTGTCCATGAACGTTAACAAACGTATATTTTTGGAAGCTCTAAGGGCGAGGTACTCGCGTAAACGACAACCGATATTGGACGCCATACAACGCAAGCGAACCAGGCAACAAAACTTCTAATTAATACCTGCTATATGTAACAGCCGAGACCGTAAGGTAGTAAGTTCTTCGGCCTAGATTGATTGATACTAGTGTTAATGGGATACAAACGTATATTTTTGGACGCGGAGATATAAGCCTTAAGAGCATGGTACTCGCGTTTTGCAACCGATATTGAACGTCATACAGGGTACCAGGCAACAGCCCCTTACTTCTTATAGCAGGATTACTTCAATAATGCTTTATTATTTCGTACCATGACGTCCTTTAACAAGCTTACTTTAAGGTCGTCATGGTACGAAATAACAAAATATTATTGAAGTAATCCTGATATACGAGTTCATGGATAGTTCACAGACCACTTACCCAATAGACATGAATTAGGTACAAATGACAATGCCAGATTCTGCCCCACCATCAAACGCTAGTTGTACAAGATAATGAATACTTAAATGTAAAAATATCTCCGTTTTTTGTTAAAATTATTGGTTTAAAATAAAGTTTTGTACAAGTTGCGATTCGAAAAAAACAGCTTAATTAAGAATTCAGAAAATAGTAAGAAATCGAAGCGATTTTTTCATTGTTTTGTTATTCTTCTATAGGAGTTGCGAGAGTAGTAGAAAATGATACTGATTATGATTATGCAATATGAAACCTGTAATAAGTCCCCAACAAAATGATAGGTACAGCTTAAATGGTAATGTAGTTTTGTAGGTGGGGCAAAGCTCCATTGAAATGTGGCAATGTCTTTTGCAAGCGAAAAATTCTATCAACGATGAGCGCATAGAGACGAAGCGTGGGACAGGGGTGCCGTATTAAAGAGATGCGTCCATGTTGATAATATCTCTCGGTGCCACGTGTAGTGAAGCAAATTGCGCTCATGTGCGGGCAGACACGGGCGCCCTCCTGGTACAGGGCTATGGGGGAAGTGGTCTGTGTCATGAAACTCAATGAATTTGATTGAAAAATTGTTGCAACGAAATGTTTATTTATTTATTTATTACAACTACAATATCTTCACAGGTATCCCCAATACGATAATGTGTGCACAGTCATTTGAAAAAAAAAGGTATACAATTATGAACAAACACAATTAAGCTAGGTATGTTAATCAGTCCGGTCATCGCTTTATGGAATTATGACGATAACCGTTTTTGGCCTTTTGTAATGATTCTCGTGTGTATTAAAGAATTTGACTGAAGTAAGTTTTGCAACGAATTAGTTTACAGTCACAAAGAGCCTTCATAGAGCCTACTAGCGCCGCCAATCTTAAAAAAATAATATCTTCCAAAATAATAAATTTTATTAAAAAAAGCTATTTACGAAATGTTTATTACGATAAATACTATTTTTTAAATGCTTATTTATAACGTGATTCAATTTCGGTAAGTTGTAGTTCGCATAATTGCGAAAAATGGCCGTTTCTGGCACATTTGTGAACTACAACTTAGCTTGTCGCAATTATGCCATATTGTATATTGAAAAATAGTATTCATCCTAATAAACATTTTGTAAATAGCTTTCTTGATTAAATTGGAAGATATTATTTTTTCAAGATTGGCGGCGCTAGTTGGCTCATGGAAGACCCTTAAAGAATTTGACTGAATAAGTTTTGCACCGAAATAGTTCTTATACAGTCACATTAAGGCATTCGACAGTTTTATTTCTTATACAAAATTCTAGTTCGATGCGTTATACATAAGCGGTGCCAAAAGCAAAGTACAGTGCCCGAGGCGTAAGCTCAGGTTTACATTTGTGTGAGTGATAGCGGTACAAGAGGTGAAGTGCGGTGCGTGCGCGGCAGGGTGTATTTTGTTGCGTTTGTATTGGACGCGTCGCGCCTCAGGCCGAATATCACTCTACACTATCTGTGTGCACTCACACAAATGCAAACCTGAGCTTACGCCTCGCGCACTGTAGTACCGTATCTTTATGTTCCTAAAGTTGCATTTAGATTGTGGCCTAATCTATTTAAATGCCTTACATGAGCCAACTAGCACCGCCAATCTTAAAAAAATAATATCTTCCAATATAATCATTAAAAAAACTGTGTAGCAAATCTTTATAGTATAAATACTATTCAATATACAATACATATCATAATTGCGACAAGCTAAGTTGTAGTTGTCAAATATGCCAAAAACGGCCGTTTTTCGCAATTATGAGAACTACAACTTACCGAAATTGAATCATGTTGATATTGTGCGTTTAAAAAATAGTATTTATCGTATTAATAAAGATTTGCTACATAGCTTTTTTTTTAGTAAAATTGATTATATTGGAAGATCACTTTTTAAACTAACACGGTTTGTATACGAATTAATGAGATTAAACGGGAATTACCGTGTTGAACATTTATTATATTGATGTCTCGATATTTCGCCAGCATTGCAGCCATCATGGTCACGAGTAGACTGAAGTCGGTGAGTGTTGAACGTCAGAAGGGTGACACAAAACGATCTACCCTCTTTCGTGTTCGCTGACTTCAGTCTACTCGTGACCATGATGGATGCAATGCTATCGAAATATCGAGACATCAATAATAAATGTTTAACACGGTAATTCCCGTTTTATCTCATTAATACAGGGTGTAACGTAAAGGGTATAATAAGCCGAAGGGAGGGTGTTCAGTATCGGTAACTGAACAACTTTTGTTCTACGACTTTTCGAATAAAAACTAAAACTAAATTAATGTCTCATACAAATCGATCAGCTGACCGGTACGTAATGTATGAAAAGTCAAAAAAATAATTCGCGGAAATCAAAAAGTCGTAGAACAATAGTTGTTCAGTAACCGATACTGAATACCCTCCCTTCGGCTTATTATACCCTTTACGTTACACCCTGTATAATTGGAAGATATTATTTTTTTAAGATTGGCGGCGCTAGTGGGCTCATGTCACTCTTATATTAATAATTCGATTTGGTACTGATGAAATAGGTCAATTTGTTTTTGAGAATGTCTGTAATTAATTACTTATTTTAAGAAGCACGAGTAATATAAGTCCGTGAATTATTTTTTGACTACGATTGAGTTGATTGAAATTGAACAAAATGTAATAAACATATGTTTGATAAAATGTTTTATGAAGTGAAACGGGGATTCACTGTTTATATAAATAGCGTGTTGATATAGATAGGTTGTTTCAATAGGGTGCAGTAGATAGTAATAGCACGTAATGTAATACTGTTACATTAGGGCGCGTATTCATAAACGTGATTTAAATTAAAGTTAGGCCACCGTTTAGGCGTCGCGAGGTTTAAGGCGGAGCGTTGGTCAGTTTTTCGGTGAAGGCTACGGCACTACTAAAATTAAAGGTCTGATAAAAATATATAGCAATCTTGGGGTCTATATTTAGAGACTGATGAATACCGATACACGATTGGACAAACTTCGCTCGATAGAAAAATATCGCAAACATATTCCATGTCTTTGAAAATGAAATTATATCTAAACCGAAATAGTTATTCATACAAAATTTGCCAATGTCATGTTACAGAAAATTCAATATATAAGTTCTATCTTCCTCCAGAGGAGTCGCAGTAGCGTCTTCACCCTGGGTAGCCGCGTCTTCAAGTCTTCATCCAGAGGAGACGCCGTAGCGTCATCACTCTGGACGAAGCAGCTCGACAGTCACGTTCACTCCCGAGCTTGTAGCGGGAACTCTTGATAAAAGCTTGAAACTTCAGATCTTGCATAAATAATCCAATAACTTCACCGTACTGTCATTCGCGAACATTTTCTGATTAACTTAATGTGATATTAAACACAAAATAGTCCCTGTAGGTAGACATTAAAGGAAAATTATCCAATAATTTCGCAACCGTCGTTTCCCGCCATTTTCAAGAGAACCAAACGCTAGATTACATACATGTTCTGTTTGCCTATAAATGATTTGCTTACTCTGACGGTCTATTTAGCTAGTAGGTTTGTCTCCTTCTGGCACATTGCTTGCTTTTAGAGCGAGAGAGACACAGATAGCCACAGTGCATTAATAACATGACAATATTATTTTGTAGATACGCGTTTGTAATCGTAACTTATATTTAGTTCTATGGAATTAAGCATTTATTTATACTATACTTAGGTATGATTTAAGTTAGCAATTCGTTTTTTACGAAGATTGAAAGCTTATAGTGATATTTTCTTCGATGTATTTCATTTAATATGGCAATATCTGTATTGACAGTTAGCAGGTTAATTCAGTGTCTACGACATTTTTAAATAACAAGTAGAAATTTTTATAAATATAAATTAACATGTATACAAACCGTGTCAGTTTAAAAAGGGATACCTCATACACCAAAATCCAGCAGTTTAGGCTACAGGATGGCAGGAGGGAATGGACATACATATAAAAAGGCAGAAATTATCAAACCATATTCAGTTCTTTTTTAACCCAGGTAAAACATGCAAAATCATGTACCACCACGCCCGAGGGAGCGTGTTGATTATGTCGGGCTCACCGCCCTGAAGGGGCAGCATACCGACTATACTTCCTGGGGTGTTCCACCTCGTGCCATTCTTGCTGAGCCCCGGGAACTGCGATACATACGCGCCCCGACTGGCGCCCCGAGCACTCCCCATTGTGGGCTGTACTAGCCCACAATGTATAATCCATAATCTGAATTATCCTGCTAACTGCAACGGATAATTGCTATCATTTGATTATTTATAATAATTAATAATAATCTTAGTTCCTTATTGTTATGTTAGATCTCAATTATATCTCGCAAATTGTATTATAGCTATACTAGATGTAGTACTGATTGTACATTTAGGCCGTTAGCGATAAACGTGATTTAGGCCACGGTTTAAGCCTCCGGTGCCTTTCTTACTAAACGTTTTTATCGAAGTGTGTAAGGGATATAATTAAGAAAGAAAAAAGAAAGAAGGAAAATACATTTATTCAGGCACATACACAAATACAAATATTACAAACTCCCTAACTAATCTGACATTGATGTGCAGCGCCGGAAGGGGTCAGCTGCCTCAGCATGTTGCCACAGCCACGCGGTACATGGCTGCGGCGCTGATTTTCAGGCAGAACCCATAGGTCCACTAGGGACCCCCAGGATATGAGAGATGTGAGGTTAAAATTCGTTTGGCCGTTAACCAAAGTAAAATGACAATGCCAGATTCTGCCCCACCATCAACCGCAAGTTGTACAAGATAACGAATTAATGTAAAAATATCTCCGTTTTTTATTAAAATAGATTGGTTTAAAATAGAGTTTTGTACAAGTTGCGATTCGAAAAAAACAGCTTAATTAAGAATTCAGAAAATAGTAAGAAATTTAAGCGAATTATTCATTGTTTTTGTTATTCTTCTATAGGAGTTGCGAGAGTAGTAGAAAATGATACTGATTATGATTATGCAATATGAAACCTGTAATAAGTCACCAACAAAATGATAGGTACAGCTTAAATTGTCACGTAGTTTTGTAGGTGGGCCAAAGCTGTGAAAAGTAGCAATGTCTTTTTCACTTCCCCTAAATCGGTTTGTCATTTTCACACTTCTTTAAAAGAACGTTAGAAACCGTGGCCGACAACAGCAGGCACGCTCATCTCCGCAACCTCGCACCCCTGCACGCGCGCCCTCCGGAAGGCCACCGCCTCCAGAGGGAGTTGCTGCGCTCCCCGTCGCCTTAAGCGGCGGGTTTGAGCTGTGCACCAAACGGCCGTACCGACCCGCCCAACTCCCATATCCCGCATACCAAGCGGGACCAATACCACCGTCGGATCATTATCCGGCGAGCTCATGCCCGGGTAGAGAGGGTATACCTCAAGGCCCGCACTTCTCCCCCGAAGTTAGGGGTGAAAAGACCCGGTCGTCGTAGAAACCGTGGCTTAAATCGTGGAATAACTTCGAAGTCACGTTTAAGACTGACGGCTTTAGATTTAGAGGGTTGTGAGAATGAATTTACGAAAACTGTTACAAAATTCGGTGATATTTCTTATACCATACCATTATTTGATGTAGTAATACCGTTAGCTACAAGGTTCCTGATTCGTGGGATTTTTGTTGTAGCCCTAGCGACTAGTACACTGCTATCAACTTAAGCTGAGAATTGCATTTGTGTGAGTGTTGCCTCAGGCCGCTTGCTATAAACTAGTATAAACTGGTTTAAACCATGCGCGGGACGCGCCGCGCCACAAGCCGATTGCCAATCTACACTATCGGTGTGCACTCACACAAATGCAATTCTCAGCTTAAGTTGATAGCACTAAACCCCCTCAAATCATCCAGCACTTAAGTCTGTCAAAGTTGTATGAAACCTGACAGTTGTAAACCGAACTCCAACTGCGCTCTTACTCAAAACTGTCAATGGCTAGAGCTTTACAGCTACGTTATTATTACGCAGTCTCTGTCGAGCGACTTAACTATACTATGGTAATGTATATTTTATATGTATTACTCAGGCCCGTATTAATAGTCAGCTGAATTCAAGAGCGAATTCAGCTGATACACTTGATCGATGATAGACGTGATCACCATCTCGAGTATGTCATTTATTAAGAAACCAATCTTGAGGGCGTATCACGTGATGTGTTTCTCAAGTCGCGGTTCGCCTGCAATCAGCAAATACGTTCTCAAGTGTGAGTTTGACAGTTCTCTTGAGAACTGAGTTTTGTTTATTAATACAGCGTTACTCACGTGATACCCGATTCTTAAACGCGCACCTAAGTTACGTTTATTAATAGGAACGCTATCTTGAGGTCGTTCTCAATATTGACTTTTGAGCTGAGAGTGATCTTTTAAAGGTGCTCCCTCACCGGGAGCATTCGCGTGTAATGTAACGTTGCAGATTCGACTTTGAGCATTATATTACAACACTACCTCCCTGACTGACGCTGTTTTTCTCCCTCACTGATGTAATGCTCGAACCTGTAACGTTACATTACACGCAAATGCTCCCGGTGAGGGAGCACCTTAATACGAGCCTAAATATTTGAGAGCAATAACGTTTCCATTTGTGTTAGCCACTCTGTCCCTTTCTATCTTAACCTAGTTTTAACGAAGTGTGAAAGGGATAGCAACACGATTTAAAGGAAGTGAGGTTTAAATAGGTTTATGAATAACAGCTTATATAAATAAATGGATATTAGTCAAGTCTATGATATCTCTTAACTTTCTCTTCATAAAAGTATTATAATTATAAATAAATACAAATTTTTAATAGAAGTGCCATTAACTATAAAACATAGTATTTTCGTACTTTGAAGCAATAGATTGTAAAATTTTAAATAAGAATAAAACCCGATGTATTAAGAATTTAAGAACCTCCTATTTGGAAGTTGGTTAGCTAGATTTATCTAAAGGCCTGTGCTACGAACCAGCGATATTTTTTCATTAAGACATTGATCTCCTATAAACAACTAGATACACAGTCTGCCTTCTAAAAATGTCCGAGCGCAAAGAAGCTTCCTCATTTGCTTTATTGGGCATTATTTGGACGTTAACAATGGACCCTTATGTGGACGTTTTATAAATTGTTTTAGTAAGACCTTTGTGTGTCTAGTTGTTTATAGGAGTTCAATGACACTAAAAGGTTTCCTTGTTTGCAGAAATTAAAACGAAATTTTCATGTTAAAGCCATAATTTATTTGTAATAATTAGTTTTTTTTAAATTGCGAATAGTGTGTGAAGTATCATTATGGAATGTATAACAATTATCACATTATTATATATAAACGGATATCACTCACTTATATTGTTGAAGGCAATTAGATAAGTGAGTGATATCCGTTTATATCCTGCCAGCCAATAATAATATTCGGCCTATAACAACTTTGTGTTTATAAATGTACAGGGTAAATTATACAGTATAATATGTATGTTTAAGGGGCATTTTAGAGCGACATGGCGCGCTACCAATCTTTAAAAAAATGTCTTCGAGTTTGTTGTTCTGTGTAGTGCTGCAGCATTGTGTGCCTTACGCCGTCGGCGCACGGGCCAGCATTATGGTACACACAAGGGCCAGCCGATGGGGGGGAGGGGATATAAATTACAGCTGTGTGTGAGAACAGGCGACGGAATAGGAGAGACAGTAGTACTCTCCTCTCCCCGCTCGCTCTCGCCTTTCCAGTACCTGACTAAGGACTTTGGGTGCTTTGCATTTGGCTGGATATTTTTTCTAATCTCTAGGTAGGGGCAGCTGCCCCTACCTGCCCCCCCTTGGCGACGCCCTTACACATGTTTATATTCAAAGACCGATCATCAGATAGTTTTGATCAAGATCTCAGCTTGAGCTCGCACTTACATAGATAGAGCACACTTAGATGGAGCTCACTTTATTGCCTCTGAATTTCGGTTTTAGGCCGACGATGTCATAAGACAGTTTTGAGTACATGTAATTTGAGTTAGGGGTTACAACTGTCAGTTGTCACACGATTTTGACAGACGTAACTACCATGCCCACACTGAGTTCGTGCTCAAAACTGTCTCTAAATATCGGCCACACGAGACTTACAAGTGTCAAACGTCTATGGAATTTGACGTGTACCACCTCACTGTGTCCGTTCCGGGAGCATGTAAGGCCGAACGCACAACGCCACGGGCGGCGCGGCGCCCGTCACGTCACGGCGTGTTACGGCGTCCAGCGGCACCAGCCACTGGTGCACGTTGTCGGACGGTGCAAGTCACCGGCGGACGCCGCGATGTGGCGTTGTGCGTCGGCCTTAAGGGCCTTCATAGAGCCAACTAGCGCCGCCAATCTTAAAAAAATAATATCTAATCAATTTTATTAAAAAAGCTATTTACGAAATGTTTATTACGATAAATACTATTTTTTAAATGCTTATTTATAACGTGATTCAATGTCGGTAAGTTGTAGTTCGCATAATTGCGAAAAACGGCCGTTTTTGGCACATTTGTGAACTACAACTTAGCTTGTCGCAATTATGCCATGTATTGTATATTGAAAAATAGTATTTATCGTAATAAACATTTTGTAAATAGCTTTTTATTATGGAAGATATTATTTTTTTAAGATTGGCGGCGCTAGTTGGCTCTATGAATGCTCTTAAGGGCGGATGTACGGGTCCCGGACAGCTGTGAAACCAGTGTTGGTCTGTGCGCACGCGTCGCCGGGCGCAGCCTTGTATAATATAGTTATTGTTAGGAGAAAGTGCACTTTGTCAGTCAGTAGCTTGTTGAAGTGTTGGTTGATATCATATGATAGCGTATGCAGTATATTTTTGGACACACTCAATGAAAATATTAAATATAATGAATGATATATCGTTCTTTTATTTCACACCTTTCATATATACATTATTAATAACAGTAGTTCAATTTGACAATTGTTCCGTTAGAATTTTTACCCGACTGCGAAAGGAGGGTTATGTTTTTCGAGTGTATGTATGTAGAAATCGGTCGAAATTGTCGGTCTAATTGCCGACTTTACGCCGCTTTGAGTAAATGACCATGCCAGATTCTGCCCCACCATCAACCGCATGATGAACAAGATAACGAATAAATGTAAAAATAGACCCTTTTTTTTATTAAAATTATCGGATTAAAATAAAGATTTGTACAACATGCGAGTCGAAAAAACAGCTTAATTAAGAATTCAGAAAATAGTAAGAAATCGAAGCGAATTATTCATTGTCTTTGTTATCATTTTCTACTACTCTCGCAACGCCTACTGATTATGATTATGCAATATGAAACCTGTAATAAGTGTCCAACAAAATGATATATGAGCTTCAATGGTCACGTAGGTGACCAAAAGTGGGGCAAAGCTCCATTGCAATGTGGCAATGTAATTAAGTTATATTGTCAACAATATAACTAAAAATTTAATCAAAGCGGCCTAAATTTTTGGCAGTCTGGTTTATTTTGTTTTTTAATTGTTGTATATACTTATCCTATTAAAAAGATCGATATAAACATAATTTTTGACTAGTACAAGTATTCATTTTGATATTCCAATTACAACCTTAATTACACTCATAGAGTGACGAGTATTAAAACAATTAGGGCTGTTATTCATAAACTTGATTTAAAGTCACGCCACCGTCTGGGACCCCTGTCCCTTTCTATCTTAACCTTTTTAACGAAGTGTGAAAGGGACAGCAACACGATTTAAGGGAAGTGTGGTTTAACTAGGTTTATGAATAACAGCATAGGTTTAGAAATAAAAGTCTGTTGAATAAAATAATAGAGCCACAGTCTACGAATAATTAACGATCATATTTGTTTACAAAATAAGACACTTGATTTGGGCTGCGGTATACATAACACAATTACATGTTTTTATTACTTATATAATTTAAAATGACAACTGCCTTGTTCCGGTACTAAATCATACAATTCCTAACAGTTAAACGCTATAGTATGACCGTCTAAATCAGTCTTCGCCTGCGCGGTACAGGGACGCGGGGGTATGACGACAACGGGGACCGAGAGAGGTGCGGGCGGCAGGCGCATTTCTGTTACGCCCCCCCCCCCCCCCCCCCCGCACCTCTCTCGGTTCCCGTTGTCGCCTTCCCCCGCATCCCTGTACCGCGCAGGCGAAGACTGATTTAGACGGTCATACTATAGACGAAAAACATCTAAAATACTGACTGTATCAGTCTGGGTGCAAATATTAATCGGTGGGAAGAGAATATATACAATGATTGAATATACATTTACAGTGATACTCGCTAAGAGGAACCCACGTGTCATAGGGCCCGCTTACTATGAGAGACTGCCAGCAGACTTACGTGGTGAAGTAGATGACGAAACGTTTGGTCGCCGACTGAAATACCTTTTATTGGATAGTGAATTGTATTCCTTTAAGGAATTTGACTTATTAATGTTAAAATCATAATTTATGCAATGCATAATATTGTTATATACTAGAGATGGGCCGAACATTCGGTAATTATTCGGTATTCGCCATATTCGGCAGATTTTTCCATATTCGTATTCGGCCGAATATTCGGTAAAATTGCCGAATAATTACCGAATAATGAAATTTAAAATTGACCATTAATTTGACCTAAGTGATCAACATCGGGTCAGTTTGCCGGCCTAGTGGCTAGAAAATCGCACCAATGGGTTATTAGATCTTAGAAATTCGAAAATAATCGCACCAATGGGTTATTAGATCTTAAAAATTCAATTGCGAAAATGAACCGAATAATTCGGCTGAATATTCGGTTCGGTACATTTTGACCGAACATTCGGCCGAATATTCGTATTCGACAGGTTATATATTCGGCCCATCTCTATTTTATACCTACATAGTAATTATTATATTAATTTAATTTGACGATCAAATTACTAATGTGTATTTTAAAAATGACATTGTAATCTGAAATAAATGAATCTAATCTAATCAGTGGTTCTATAGAAGCGGAATATGTAAATTATATATCTGTAAACTATTAATATTAGATCCATATTACAATTATCATTTAAAAATGAGATCATTATAATAACAAACAAACGATGTTCCCTGATGTTAATCATTTGTTTATCATTAAAAGGACAATGTACAGTGGAACACAGAGAAAGGTGTACAGGAGAGTTTTTAAGGTTGAGATTTTCTCAAAAACTACCTTGACCTATTGCAAAAATTATTTCACTGTTTGATAAATAAAAGTTTAAACTATGTAACAGTAAAAGAATTATTAAATTTGGTCCAGTAGTTTTTACGAAAATCTCAACCTTATTGAGGCCCTGCATACTTATCTCTGTCCTCGACTGTACTGTAGAATTTTAGTGTACATTAATTATCACATCACAGTTACAATGGAATGTTAGTGGACTATCTCACTGAGCTTAAGCGCCCTACACACTATCGGTGGTATCTTCGCGAAGTACATAACATTGAAAAGTTGACCGAAGCTAAGTAGCGTAACCGCACTTGAGTTCAACTACGTGAGGATCTCAGTGGGACTAGATTTTTTTTTGCCCAAAGCGGGATTTAAAGTTTTTTTAGTAAAAAAGAGCTCGGTCGCTCAGTGGTTGGTCAATGGACTTGCGATACCAGTCCCAGGTTCAATTCCCAGCCACGTACCAATTAGTATCCAGACTTTGAATTACGCATTATCCATGCTCGGTGAATAAGTTAGAACATGATGAAAAAGTTCTTGCCGTGGGCAGGACTTGAACCTGCGAAATCAAGTACCTATATTATAATTTTTTTACAAGTGGCAAAGCTGGTCCCTAAATCTAGTTTATCTCTGCTTAGCACTATATTCGTCATGGAATCAATTAAGACTTCGCTTTGGTCAACTTCGCGAGTGTGGAGGACGCTTTAGAATTACAAAAAACATGAGTATAATAATTTATCTTTGGTTTTGCCTACAAATAAACAATAATCATATATACTTCAAATTATAATATACACACGGAAAACACTAACTTTTTAAACGAAGCCGGTATTTAGACCGACAATTTCAATCGATTTTGACGGTCTTTTGAGGTATTTATCAAGGTGAGTCGCGCACTTAACCAAGTTATCATCATCATCACCAGTCCACTGCTGGACGTAGGCCTCTCCCAAAGCGCGCCACTCAACCCTACTCTCGGCCCTCTGCATCCAGTCCCTGCCAGTCATCTTGCGAAGGTCATCCCTCCATCTGGTCGGGCGTCCCACACTACGTTTACCCGTTCGTGGCCTCCATTCGACCAAACTTATCCAAATAAGTGAGTGTTATCCTTGTGTATATAATTTGGATATAATGACTCACTATAGTTTTAATTCTAAAATAATACTTATTGATTACTGTCTGAAGATCATCGCATGAGAATAAAATCTAATATCTAGGTACTATCTTATAGCTTCATTATAATATTTCTAAGGGCCTTATCACACTGGCGATTTGCGAGTGAGTTCAAAGGGAGGCGATCACGCAGCGAGCTCGCCGCGAATAATGCCGTTAATTTTGTTACTGACTGTGCAAAAAACAAAAACGCGAAGAAGAGTGAGTTGCTTATTTTCAAGTCGCGCGCGAAGCGATACACTGCAGTACCGCCCGTGACGTTGTGTGGCACTCCTCTCAACACTGTATCGCAGTTCAAGTACCTGGGCCACTGGGTCACCGAGGACCTGAACGACGACGCGGACATAGAGCGGGAGCGCAGGGCGCTGGCGGTCCGCTGTAACATGCTGGCCCGCAGGTTTGCACGGTGTACCAGGCAAGTCAAGGTCACGCTCTTCAGAGCATACTGCCAGTCATTCTACACGTGCAGCCTGTGGGTCAGACATACAAAAGGAGCGCTCAGCGCCCTGCGAGTCCAATACAACAATGCGTTCAGGACGCTGATGGGGTTGCCGAGGTTCTGCAGCGCGTCGGGCATATTTGCCGAGGCGCAGACAGATGGCTTCCCGGCCATACTGCGCAAGCGCTGCGCCTCACTGCAGCGCAGGCTCCGCGCCTCCACCAACGGCATCCTGAGCGCATTGGCGTCCAGGTGGGACTCGCCCATCCTCGCGCACTGGACACACCTGCACACGGCGGGCTGAGGGGCGAAGGGTGGGCGAGAAACACCTGACTCAAAATTGTGTCCGGGGTCGTCCTACTTTTAAAATTTTTACTTGTTTTTGTACCTACTAACATTAGTTTGTAAGTCATTTTATTGTATTTTACTAACAACTATGGACCATGTCTGAAATAAACAATTTTTATTTTATTTATATTTTAAAACGCGTGATCGCCGCGCAATCGCCTCGCTTTGAATTCGCTCGCAAATCGCCAGTGTGATAAGGCCCTAAAGGTGCGATATCGCGTGGATCGGAAACGCGCCTTAAGCTTTAATATCTAATATTCTGCCTACATACAAGGTGCAACAAAAGTGCTTATATTAACTGCTTGCAGGAGTATTCAGCAACTATAATCGAAGCATTCATTTACGATTATTTTTTTCTGTATTTTCGGGTAGTAAGTTCTCTCGACAGCGAGCACGGAAAACGGTGTAAATTAACCTATGGTTTGGGATTTGTGAGTTTTTTGTTGCCCCCAAGCAGTTAATCATCATCAGTCTGTATTGCCCCACTGCTCGGGCACAGACCTTCCCTTACATCGAGGGAGATCGGGCCATAATCCACCACGCGGGCCCAGTGCGGGTTGGCGGATTTCACATGCCTTAGATTTTTTTCTTCTACGACATGCAGGTTTCATCACGATGTTTTCCTTCACCGTTTTGAGAGCACTCGGTAAATGTACGTAAGTTTTTCCGTCGAAAAAACCGAGGATAACTCATTGGTACATGGCTGCCCTAGTTGGGAATCGAACCTGGGACCTCCATATTGCAAGTCCATTGACCCAACCACTGAGCCACCGAGCTCTCTCTCAGTTAATAGTTAACTAAAATCTCAACAATCACGTACATTGTATTTACATACTCGCTAGAGAGCAAAATTACTACAGCAACTCATGGCACAAATCAATAATTGCTAATCAGTAAATCAAGCTTCCATGCTAAAGATAAAATATAGATTGTGTGAGAGTCATTAAAATGTAACACCATGTATGTACGGTGGAACACAGAGAAAGGTGTACAGGAGAGTTTTTAAGGTTGAGACTTTCTCAAAAACTACTTGACCTATTGCAAAAATTCTTTCACTGTTTAATACGTAAAAGTTAAAATTATGTCACTGTAAAAGAATAATTAAATTCGGTCCAGTAGTTTTTGAGAACATCTCAACCTTATTGAGGCCCCCTATATACTTATCTCTGTCTTCGACTGTACCACATGAAGCAATAAATTGATTTGATTTGATATTTTGTCCTGTAACTGACTATAAAAATATTTAGGCTAGATTCTAATTTAAACTAATTTAGGACGTTCCCTTGTGTGACCTTTGCCATAATTTCAACAACAAAAAATAAATAAAGCTAGTCTTGTCCGGCAAGAAAAAAAGAGATTCGTAAATATTTAGATTGCATTTCTGCCTTGTGGAGAGTGCAGAAATGCAAGATCCCTAAAAGCACAGACCGGGTGGAGTGCCTCTGTTAGTGGCGGAGTATCATCTGGCAGTACAGGAAGCTGTCCAGCACTGGAAAGAGATAAGTTGGTACATTAGGAGATCACCAGTCTTAAACAGTGTAGACATAAATAGCTACTTAAATAATGTAACTACTTAAACATTGTAGCTACGTGAATAGTGTAACTACGTGGATAGTGTAGCTACGTGGATAGTGTAGCTACGTGGATAGTGTAGCTACGTGGATAGTGTAGCTATCTTAAATAGTGTAGCTACGTGGAGAGTGGAGCTACTTAAATAATGTAGCTACGTGTATAATGTAGCTACGTGTATAGTGTAGCTACTTAAATGATGTAGCTACTTAAACAGTGTAGCTACGTGGATAGTGTAGTTACGTGGATAGTGTAGCTATCTTAAATAGTGTAGCTACGTGGATAGTGTAGCTACTTAATTAATGTAGCTACTTAAACAGTGTAGCTACGTGGATAGTGTAGCTACGTGGATAGTGTAGCTATCTTAAATAGTGTAGCTACGTGGAGAGTGGAACTACTTAAATAATGTAGCTACGTGGATAGTGTAGCTACGTGGATAGTGTAGCTATCTTAAAAATAATGCCGCTACGTGGAGAGTGGAGCTACTTAAATAATGTAGATACTTATATGGTGTAGTTATACGTAGTGAGCTAAATAGTGTAGCTGCTTAAATAGTGCAACTACATAAATAGCGTAGCTATTTCAACAGCGCAGTTACTGAAATAGTGCAGCCTGAAACAGTGCAGACTGCAGATCAGTAGCCACTACTTAAATAGCTACACTAACAATGTAGCAATTAAAATAGTGCAGCTAATTACAATTGGTGCCGGTTCATAGAAAGCAGCAACTGTTGGCACATCCTTGAATTAATAATATAAAAAAGTAGCTACATAAACAGTGCAGCTACATAAATAGCGTAGCTATTTCAACAGCGCAGTTACTGAAATAGTGCAGCCTAAAACAGTGCAGACTACAGATTAGTAGATTGCCACTACTTAAATAGCTACACTAACAATGCTAGACTATTAAAATAGTGCAGCTAATTACAATTGGTGCCGGTTCATAGAAAGAAGCAACTGTTGTCACATCCTTGAAGGAGCACGGAGCACCTAACCTAATACTGTAGTACGTGGCTCGTGTACTCACGGTACTGTCCGCCGCTGACGAGCAGCTCGTACGAATGCAACCCGCCTGCGCCCTGCAGCACGACCTCGCAGACGAACACGTAGACCACGCGGGCGGTCTCGAACACAGAGTCCAGCAACAGCCACACGGTGAGGCCGCGGCCGGACGTGCGCGAGCTCGGCCGGTGCAGCACCACGCAGCTGTTCAGGAAGCCGATGATGGCTGACAGAGCCATTAGGCCGCATATGAAGTAGTGGATACCTGTAAAGTAATATACCAATAACATAAAAATTAACATATAAATTTGATTTGGACATTTTCAACACCGGTTGTGTGACAGCGGGCGGTTGTTGAGTACAATGTTTTTCAATGAGTGATGTAGTGTAGGTATGTGTGTGAGTGCAAATAGTGCCTAGTTAAGTGTTTGATATAGTTAATTTAGTCTATAATCTAACAGCGAAAACCTGTAATTGGCTATCAGTTTTATATTGTGTAACTTACCCTTTGATAATTGCCGTTGGTTTTCCAATAAATTAAAAATAAAAATAATAAATAAATAATAATAACACTCAGATCCGAGCCAGCTCGATCTCAGCGGCAGCTCACGCGAGCGAGAGCTCAGTGGTTGGGGCAATGGACTTGCGATACGGAGGTCTTAGGTTCGATTCGCAGCCATGTATCAATGAGTTATCCTAGGTTTTTTCGACGGAAAACCTTACGTACATTTACCGAGTGCTCTCAAAACAGTGAAGGAAAAATATCGTGTTCATTACGATGTTTCACAATAAGAATTTATTCTAATTAGTTACATACCTAAATCACTGCCTTTAAGCAGCCGAAAGTCCTCATAGAACAGCTCCGGGTGCAACAGACGAAGCATGACCATCGTGAATGCGGTGCCGGATGAGATCTGAGCAGGTAACGATATGTTATTTATCACAACTTTAAAACAGATAACAGGTAATACAGCTAGGAGTGATCAGGCTTTATTATTATAATTATTATTCATTTGATAGACTGGTAACGCAGTGTTGGTAAGTTCAGTCTATGTTGTCTAATGCTTATTTAATTTTAACCACATGTCGAGGCGATTTTTAAAAGAGTTCCCTGATGGTGCAGATACTACATTTATTTGTTTTTTTTTAATTATTTTTTATACACGATTTTTATGTACAGGCGAACTTAATGCCATGCGGCATTCTCTACCAGGCAACCTTCGGTTATACATATAGGATTAGACGGTGCATTGTTGAGGAATGTTGATCTAAAAATACTACTACTACTAATAGTATGAATAATTACATACATAAGATGATACACATATTACACACACGATAAATACGATCATCAGACTGTTCCATGCGTGAACAACTCTGTTACTTAAGAAGTGATGAGCGATTTTGGTATTGGCGATAGTGCGGTAGATTTTCATATGGTGTCCTCGCAATGGACGTATGCCACACTTTACCACACTTTTGTTTATTTAAGCGTATGGCGTATAAGCAGGCCACAGTCGCAGGTGGGTGAGTCGCTCCAGACCCACTTGTGCTTAAGGTAGCTACACCTGCCATGCACATCTGTGAAGTTAGCACCCCAAACCTAGCACCCCAAAAGTAAAAAATGTTGAGAACCACTGACTACCTGGCACCCTAAAAATGTAAGACCTGGCACCCCAAAATATTAAACCGGTCACGCGAAGTAATAAATAATATTATAATTGAAATTGGAAAGCGTTGAAAAATATTAAAAAATAATAAATACTTTAAAATAATAATAAATTTTTTCCAAAAAAAATTCACATCATCTACCACGAAAGAAATTCGATCAAACTGAGTATGCCAATATTCGCGTATCCTAGAGAGCTATCATCGACAATATATGAAAAGTTCTTCCACGACCTACGTTTTTGTCTACGGAATAAAACGATGAAATTTTTTCCAAAAAAATTCACATCATCTACCACGAAAGAAATTCGATCAAACTGAGTATGGCAATATTCGCGTATCCTAGAGAGCTATCATCGACAATATATGAAAAGTTCTTCCACGACCTACGTTTTTGTCTACGGAATAAAACGTTGAAATTTTTTCCAAAAAAAAATCACATCATCTACCACGAAAGAAATTCGATCAAACTGAGTATGGCAATATTCGCGTATCCTAGAGAGCTATCATCGACAATATATGAAAAGTTCTTCCACGACCTACGTTTTTGTCTACGGAATAAAACGTTGAAATTTTTTCCAAAAAAAATTCACATCATCTACCACGAAAGAAATACGATCAAACTGAGTATGGCAATATTCGCGAATCCTAGAGAGCTATCATCGACAATATATGAAAAGTTCTTCCACGACCTACATTTTTGTCTACGGAATAAAACGTTGAAATTTTTTCCAAAAAAAAAACAAATCATCTACCACGAAAGAAATTCGATCAAACTGAGTATGCCAATATTCGCGTATCCTAGAGATCTATCATCGACAATATATGAAAAGTTCTTCCACGACCTACGTTTTTGTCTACGGAATAAAACGTTGAAATTTTTTCCAAAAAAATTCACATCATCTACCACGAAAGAAATTCGATCAAACTGAGTATGCCAATATTCGCGTATCCTAGAGAGCTATCATCGACAATATATGAAAAGTTCTTCCACGACCTACGTTTTTGTCTACGGAATAAAACGTTGAAATTTTTTCCAAAAAAATTCACATCATCTACCACGAAAGAAATTCGATCAAACTGAGTATGCCAATATTCGCGTATCCTAGAGAGCTATCATCGACAATATATGAAAAGTTCTTCCACGACCTACGTTTTTGTCTACGGAATAAAACGTTGAAATTTTTTCCAAAAAAATTCACATCATCTACCACGAAGGAAATTCGATCAAACTGAGTATGCCAATATTCGCGTATCCTAGAGAGCTATCATCGACAATATACGAAAAGTTCTTCCACGACCTACGTTTTTGTCTACGGAATAAAACGTTGAAATTTTTTCCAAAAAAATTCACATCATCTACCACGAAAGAAATTCGATCAAACTGAGTATGCCAATATTCGCGTATCCTAGAGAGCTATCATCGACAATATACGAAAAGTTCTTCCACGACCTACGTTTTTGTCTACGGAATAAAACGTTGAAATTTTTTCCAAAAAAATTCACATCATCTACCACGAAAGAAATTCGATCAAACTGAGTATGCCAATTTTCGCGTATCCTAGAGAGCTATCATCGACAATATATGAAAAGTTCTTCCACGACCTACATTTTTGTCTACGGAATAAAACGTTGAAATTTTTTCCAAAAAAAAAATTCACATCATCTACCACGAAAGAAATTCGATCAAACTGAGTATGCCAATATTCGCGTACCCTAGAGAGCTATCATCGACAATATATGAAAAGTTCTTCCACGACCTACGTTTTTGTCTACGGAATAAAACGTTGAAATTTTTTCCAAAAAAAATTCACATCATCTACCACGAAAGAAATTCGATCAAACTGAGTATGCCAATATTCGCGTATCCTAGAGAGCTATCATCGACAATATACGAAAAGTTCTTCCACGACCTACGTTTTTGTCTACGGAATAAAACGTTGAAATTTTTTCCAAAAAAATTCACATCATCTACCACGAAAGAAATTCGATCAAACTGAGTATGCCAATTTTCGCGTATCCTAGAGAGCTATCATCGACAATATATGAAAAGTTCTTCCACGACCTACATTTTTGTCTACGGAATAAAACGTTGAAATTTTTTCCAAAAAAAAATTCACATCATCTACCACGAAAGAAATTCGATCAAACTGAGTATGCCAATATTCGCGTACCCTAGAGAGCTATCATCGACAATATATGAAAAGTTCTTCCACGACCTACGTTTTTGTCTACGGAATAAAACGTTGAAATTTTTTCCAAAAAAAATTCACATCATCTACCACGAAAGAAATTCGATCAAACTGAGTATGCCAATATTCGCGTATCCTAGAGAGCTATCATCGACAATATATGAAAAGTTCTTCCACGACCTACGTTTTTGTCTACGGAATAAAACGTTGAAATTTTTTCCAAAAAAATTCACATCATCTACCACGAAAGAAATTCGATCAAACTGAGTATGCCAATTTTCGCGTATCCTAGAGAGCTATCATCGACAATATATGAAAAGTTCTTCCACGACCTACATTTTTGTCTACGGAATAAAACGTTGAAATTTTTTCCAAAAAAAATTCACATCATCTACCACGAAAGAAATTCGATCAAACTGAGTATGCCAATATTCGCGTATCCTAGAGAGCTATCATCGACAATATATGAAAAGTTCTTCCACGACCTACGTTTTTGTCTACGGAATAAAACGTTGAAATTTTTTCCAAAAAAAATTCACATCATCTACCACGAAAGAAATACGATCAAACTGAGTATGGCAATGTTCGCGAATCCTAGAGAGCTATCATCGACAATATATGAAAAGTTCTTCCACGACCTACGTTTTTGTCTACGGAATAAAACGTTGAAATTTTTTCCAAAAAAAATCACTTCATCTACCACGAAAGAAATTCGATCAAACTGAGTATGCCAATATTCGCGTATCCTAGAGAGCTATCATCGACAATATATGAAAAGTTCTTCCACGACCTACATTTTTGTCTACGGAATAAAACGTTGAAATTTTTTCCAAAAAAAATCACATCATCTACCACGAAAGAAATTCGATCAAACTGAGTATGCCAATATTCGCGTATCCTAGAGAGCTATCATCGACAATATATGAAAAGTTCTTCCACGACCTACGTTTTTGTCTACGGAATAAAACGTTGAAATTTTTTCCAAAAAAAATTCACATCATCTACCACGAAAGAAATTCGATCAAACTGAGTATGCCAATATTCGCGTATCCTAGAGAGCTATCATCGACAATATATGAAAAGTTCTTCCACGACCTACGTTTTTGTCTACGGAATAAAACGTTGAAATTTTATCCAAAAAAATTCACATCATCTACCACGAAAGAAATTCGATCAAACTGAGTATGCCAATATTCGCGTATCCTAGAGAGCTATCATCGACAATATATGAAAAGTTCTTCCACGACCTACGTTTTTGTCTACGGAATAAAACGTTGAAATTTTTTCCAAAAAAATTCACATCATCTACCACGAAAGAAATTCGATCAAACTGAGTATGCCAATATTCGCGTATCCTAGAGAGCTATCATCGACAATATATGAAAAGTTCTTCCACGACCTACGTTTTTGTCTACGGAATAAAACGTTGAAATTTTTTCCAAAAAAATTCACATCATCTACCACGAAGGAAATTCGATCAAACTGAGTATGCCAATATTCGCGTATCCTAGAGAGCTATCATCGACAATATATGAAAAGTTCTTCCACGACCTACGTTTTTGTCTACGGAATAAAACGTTGAAATTTTTTCCAAAAAAAATCACTTCATCTACCACGAAAGAAATTCGATCAAACTGAGTATGCCAATATTCGCGTATCCTAGAGAGCTATCATCGACAATATATGAAAAGTTCTTCCACGACCTACATTTTTGTCTACGGAATAAAACGTTGAAATTTTTTCCAAAAAAAATCACATCATCTACCACGAAAGAAATTCGATCAAACTGAGTATGCCAATATTCGCGTATCCTAGAGAGCTATCATCGACAATATATGAAAAGTTCTTCCACGACCTACGTTTTTGTCTACGGAATAAAACGTTGAAATTTTTTCCAAAAAAAATTCACATCATCTACCACGAAAGAAATTCGATCAAACTGAGTATGCCAATATTCGCGTATCCTAGAGAGCTATCATCGACAATATATGAAAAGTTCTTCCACGACCTACGTTTTTGTCTACGGAATAAAACGTTGAAATTTTATCCAAAAAAATTCACATCATCTACCACGAAAGAAATTCGATCAAACTGAGTATGCCAATATTCGCGTATCCTAGAGAGCTATCATCGACAATATATGAAAAGTTCTTCCACGACCTACGTTTTTGTCTACGG
>OY735872.1:2597500-2809895 GCA_963506565.1 Tachystola acroxantha
ATACAGTTAATCAATTCAAAACTTGTGAAAAATCATTATTTATTACGTCAAGCTCTCGGGCCTTCTCATTATCCTTAAAATGAAGGAAGTGTTATCGGCAAACAACATAATATCGGATAGGTGCGCTACGAGATAATGCGGGTCATTTATATAAACTAAAAACAGAAATGGACCCAGTATTGATCCTTGAGGAACTCCCATCTTTACTCGAGGATCTGTGGGCATTTCTCAACTCAATTGTACTTTTTGTACTCTATTTTCTAAGTAAGATTATGTTAAATCGTGGCGGAAACATTTAAGAAATAATGTTTTAGGTTTAGTAGCAAGGTAACGCTGTCGATGACGCAATCTAACGCTTTTGATAGATCGCACAAAATACCAATCGCAACGTACCTACTAGTTTTATTGCGGCCAGCATCAGTCGTGCAGCGTCCCTTCGTGAAACAAAGTTTATTATACAATAGACCTTCCAAAATCATCTACGGTATAACCTTGCCTATTGTGGTTTAAGATGTCTATCTAGTCATAGCAGTGAGGCTATAGGTGTCTATCGATTTCTGAGTTCTGAGGTTTGTTTTATACGAGCTATAACCTAACCCTCCACTGCCGCGGGCAGTTACAGCCGCACGTGTGTACAGTCCCACACAGAGAATAGTATAACATGGTCTCAATAACGTTGAGATTTCTCAAAATTTACTTGAATGATTGGAAAAATTCTAGTCACTAGACATTGTAAGGTAGATAGATAACGCGATGAAAATAGTTCGAATTTGTTAATCAGCGAGAAATTGAGATTGAGATGTCATATCATATTTCAGTATCTACCTAATTAATTGCCAAACATAAATATAGAAATCATGGTGAAATATGATGTTTATGTGTGGTGTGCAAATAAATTTTAATTTAAAGTTGTTTAGTTCTTTGTTTTTAAGAAAACCTTAAGGATACCCTACAAGCCACAATATAGTACTTTCTATATTGTTGTTAGATGGTCTAACTTTAAGAGAAGGTTATTAGAAGGTTGCTTTTCTCTAAGTTTGACTGTATCCTGACCCCCCGGCAGACGGCGTATAAAGCCAAACCCCACTTCATTAACTGTTCGACGACCTTAGCGATTAACTTGAGAGATTTACTTTTATAGCGTCCTGGCCGAAGTCGCGCATGTTACGGGAAACCTTTGAAATTATTTTGGACGTGTGAGTTAAAACGAAATGTTATTTAGGCGATAAATCGAGAAAACGATGTCGATTGTAGACTATAGGTGTGATGCTGGTTGTGGCCACCAAATCTAACCCTAAACCTAAAAGCAACTGTCACTGAAATGCTACGTCGTTTAAGAGTGAGCAGGGCTTTTCACAGTACGTCATGGATGGTCTTACGAAATGTTATTCAATTACTAGTAGATATTACTAGTTGCAGGGCGCCTAGATTAGTGATGATTGAAATCACCTTAGCACGCTCTGGAATCGCTACAAACATGTTTGAATATTATATTTAGGGCACTTAGTAGGCGAGATCAAGTCTGCTCGACTCCGCCGGCTCGTCCAAGTCGAGAGAATGGGTGATGAACGTGCGGGGATGAGAGCGTATCTGGGGTGATCGAGCGGCCGGTCGGATGCCCCAGATACCGCTGGAGGGACGAGGTCGAGAAGGACCAGCACCGACTGCAGGCACATACGTGGAGGGAGACGGTGCAGGACCGGCACGACTGGCGCGTTCTCGTTTCGAAGGCCAAGACCCAATTCGGGTCGCTGAGCCAGCGGAGTAAGTAAGTAAGTACTTAGTAGCATAAAAACCGGATTAGACGGCAATTGGTCTCAGTCCGTTTTCCCAATTGTAAGTATCGAAGAGAAGTTAGAGGTCTTTAAAAGTTGTTGAAGAGGATAGGAAGACCAGATGCAGACCAGATAAAATGAAAAACACGGTTTGAGTGCATAATAGCTTGTAATCGACTCGCTCAAACTAAAACAATATCCTTCATATAAAAAAAAAACATTCGAAACAAAATAAATATAAAATATTTTTAATTATAAAAACTACACTCTACACTTCAAAGAGATGTTGCGTCTGCAACAGTTGTGTTACGGTAAAAAGTTCTGGTCGACAAAAATCAATATATTTATAATATACTAGATGCACATTTTTGTCACGACAATTTTAAACGCAGAACACGTAATGCTATAGTCCCCCATAATGGTAAATTCGGGGAACTTTTGCACACCGGAGGGTCAGAGACCTTGACGTAGACAGGGGGACGGTAAATGTCTCCAGACGGCCATAACTCACTGGCATCCAACTATTTCTGTATAACTTTCACGTTATTTACCTGCTTGCGAAGGAACGTACCTTTAGTTAGAAGATCAAATGCGTGTAACGGGACGCATTGCGACAGGTATGTTCTAAATCATCATCAGTCTATTTTTATGTCCCTTAAATCGAGGGAACTCTGGCCATGATGCACCACGCGGGCCCACTGCGGATTGGCGGATTATACATGCCTTAGATTTCGTTCTACAACATACAGGTTTCCTCACGATGTTTTATTGTGTTGAATGTTGATGTTTTGGATACTAGATGATAATTTATTTCATTTAATTTAAATACCTCCAATAGTTAGTCTCTTTTTAATTCCTTTCTAAATGTCTGCAGACCAGCCCCCCATTACGGTTCTCAAAACGATGAAATCATACCATGTCGTCGCCCGCCGAACAGAGACGCCGCTATACCAACGCAATAGCACTGTCCCTGTCACGCACGATATGACATGGTATGATTTGATCGTTTTAAGAACCGTAATAGCCCCACTAGATCCTGGAATATTTCATTTTTGAATGAATTTCGATTCAGTATTCAAGTTTGACCTTCGTTTACGCCTATCAATCTAAGATTCAAGGTTTTGATGAACCTAATAAATAAGAATGTAGGAACCCAAACATCTATTAAGTCTTCTTACGTTCCAGACAAATCAAAATTATAATTCATTCATTCCGTAAATTAATAATTCAAGCTCCGACGTCGGTTTTGGAACCTAAAAGTTTTCTTGAACGGTGACTTTACATAGAAATGCAATTCGGATCCTAATTTAAAATGACAAAGTAGTAAAACCGTCGCCGCTTCGAAGACGTTTCGTCCCCGGTGGCTCTACTTTGCATTCAAAAGTGGTACCTGCCTTGTGAAATGATGCGGGGTAACCGTTTGTGTTAAATTGCACAGTCTTGAGTCGACATAAAGTTCAAATTAGGTTTGGGAGAATCTCTGCTCAGACTGTACTCGACTGCAGTAGCCAATAGACTGCATAAATAACAAACGCACGAGTGTTCTCAGTTTGATGTAAGTATAGTCGACAGCACATGAAGTGTAACATACAGAGACATAGATTCGCTTTAACTCCTTGATTATTGGACTTCCGTGCATCGCGACTGGAATAAGAAATAGTTTGTTTTCAAGCTTGTTCTTTAGCACGTAAGTTTTAATTGACAATGCCAGATTCCGCCCCACCATCATTGCAAGTTGTACAAGATAACGAATAAATGTAAAAATATCTCCGATTTTTATTAAAATTATTGGTTTAAAATAAAGTTTTGTACAAGTTGCGATTCGAAAAAAACAGCTTAATTAAGAATTCAGAAAATAGTAAGAAATCGAAGCGATTTATTCATTGTTTTTGTTATTCTTCTATACGTGAGCCAACTAGCGCCGCCAATCTTAAAAAAATAATATCTTTCATATTAATCATTTTTATTAAAAAAAACTATGTACGACTTCTTTATTAGGATAAATACTATTTATCAATATACAATACATGGCATAATTGCGACAAGCTAAGTTGTAGTTCTCAAATATGCCAAAAACGTCCGTTTTTCGCAATTATGCGAACTACAACTTACCGAAAATTAATCACGTTATAAATAAGCATTTAAAAAATAGTATTTATCGTAATAAACATTTTGTACATAGCTTTTTAACATTGATTATTTTTTTAAGATTGGCGGCGCTAGTTGGCTTGTGTCAGCCCCTTTATTAGGTATATGTTGTGTTTTTGGTTACGCTTTGCTCTGGCATATACCTAGATTCGCTTGAACTCCTAATACACACTACTCCAATATAAGTTCCCAAAATATAGACCGTTTCCTATTCATCAGTACCTACTCCACTCAGCATGCGTCTCACGCGGCGCTCGGCTCACGAGCCAACGCGCGCCAAGATGGCGGCGACACATATTTATTTATGAATCTAATTCCACAAGGACGAAGCGCAATCAAATCCAAAATATGGACTCGTATTGAAGGATTTATGTTGATGTATTGTATTATTGAATAAAATCAGAGCAAATATGGTTTTGAGTGACGTTTTGTCTACCTCGTAGAATTGACGACTCTAAAACTTTTGATCGACAAACAGCCCAAACAACGTATGACAGACTTACGAGGTCTAAAAAAATTACCCAACCATTTATTATATTTTTCTATGAATATATAGGTAAAATTAAGAGACCCAAATGGCTACATGTTTGAGCCGTTTGGGGTGGAGACGCTGGGACCATGGGGGCCGGAAGCACACCGCATCGCTACAGAAATATCGCGGCGCCTGGTCGAGGCATCGCGTGACCAAAAGGCTGGCAGCTACTTCGCACAACGTATCAGCCTCGCGATACAGCGGGGCAACGCTGCCAACCTTTTGGGCACGCTGCCTATAGTGGGGGACCTGGGGCAGGTTTTTTATCTTTAATTTTAATTTTTTATTATTAGTTTGTTATTATTAGTTGAATGTTGAAAAATAAAATATATAGTACAGAGAACCAATTTTTTTCTTTTATTAAAATAACGCCGTTTTCATTATTTAAAAATTAAGAGCGAGTAAGTTGAAAATTAAGGCCGATATTCATTCATAGATAGTTTTGAGTGCGAGCTGAGTTTGAGTTCGGTCTAGCAAGGATTTAATACATTTTGACAGTCGTAAGTCCGACCTCACGCTGAGTACGTGCTCAAAACTGTCTATGAATATCGGCCTCAGACTCATCTGGCGTTCAAAATAGTCACTTAATTTCGGCCCAAGAGTCATTTTTAAAACAAAATGTTAGACAAAAACACTAGCTAAGGTCAGTAAGGTCAGCATCCGCCGTTAATTTCCCACCTTATTAAATTCCGCATTAGGGCGGTAAATTTTGCTCCAATATATTTGAAAATATATTGGAGCGAGTACAGTTTAGAGCATTCGAAAAAGAAGCGCCTTTGATTACACCGAGTCTCTTTGCATTCCAAATGAAACTTGAGAAGCTGTTGTAAAGGGTCGATGCAGATCAATGGTAACACTTTTTACTTTTGACAGTTCTTATTATTTGCGTCATAAGACTTGAAATCGTACTGCAAGTGTTGGGACTGTACATTGAACATGTCAATAAAAATATATAATCATCTCCCAGACGAAATAAAAAATGTAACAAATGAAAAAACATTCATTCGACTGCTAAAACAACACCTACATGCTAAATGCTATTACACACTAGATCTGCAAATTATATTTGAACAAAAAATGTCGTCTATATAAGAGATATTGCTGTGCCCAAACAAGATCCATAAAGAACATTGTAACATTTTAATGTTAATTAAATGAACATCTGTATTATAGCTTGTATTGAATGCAATAAATATATTGAGTATTAAATAAGTATATAAAATGATAAGCTATAGGTATGTATAGTTTTAATTAGTACAAGTTAATATAGGCGAATTTGAAAAAAAGTGACACGATAAGTTAGCAGATGCTCTACTTCGCATGTCGCTAAAAATCGAAAAATATCTTTAGATAAAAGACATTGTATTGGCGTCTCCAGTCGAGAATTCTCAAAGAGGACCGGAGGTAACGAACGAAATTAACGAAAAGGTGATTAATTCAACGTTTTAAAGAGATAATCTTGCAAAGGTGCCAAGTCCAAGTACATGAAAAATAAATGGGAGAGTTTTTAATATTTTATGAGCAAATCTTCAAAAGATTTAGTAAACGACACATTGAGACATTGGTAATTAAATCGTCTAAATATTTAAGACACTCATGAAATGCATTTAAAATTACTTTGAATATGTTACTTACAAAAATATGGTTTATTCCCGTTGTCCCCCACTGGTGGACAGGTTTATTCCCGTTGTCCCCCACTGGTGGACAGGTTTATTCCCGTTGTCCCCCACTGGTGGACAGGTTTATTCCCGTTGCCCCCCAACTGGTGGACAGGTTTATTCCCGTTGTCCCCTACTGGTGGACAGGTTTATTCCCGTTGTCCCCCACTGGTGGACAGTGACACATTTATAATGGTGGCACTTCACTTGGCTATTCGTATTTGCGTATTCGTCATATTTGCCATGTGTAGTTTGTATTCTTGACAAATTATTCGTCTTATATGTTGTACGTCAAGTATTTAAGAGCCTTCATAGAGCCGACTAGCGCCGCCAATCTTAAAAAAATAATATCTTCCAATATAATCAATTTTATTAAAAAAGCAATTTTCAAAGTGTTTATTACGATAAATACTATTTTTAAATGCTTATTTATAACGTGATTCAATGTCGGTAAGTTGTAGTTCGCATAATTGCGAAAAACGGCCGTTTTTGGCACATTTGTGAACTACAACTTAGCTTGTCGCAATTATGCCATGTATTGTATATTGAAATTTTTTTTATTCACATTATAATTACACAACTTAACTTCATAAATAATAATAATATTGAAAAATAGTATTTATAAACATTTTGTAAATACCTTTTTTAATAAAATTGATTATATTGGAAGACATTATTTTTTTAAAGATTGGCGGCGCTAGTTGGCTCTATGAAGGCTCTTAAATACGACAAACATCCAATAGCTAATACGAATAGCCAAGTGAAGTGCCACTTCTGTACTGTAACTTCTTTGTGCTAGCAGCTACCTTATACTGGTTACGTAATCGTTCGACTCTGATCGAATTAAAATTTCTTAGCAGAATATGGGGGCAAACCATACATTCCAAACGCCAGTCGTACGCAGTCACTGCTCAATACCCGCGCCCCATTACGCGCAAGTCAACAATGCACAATAGGCTCCTATCTCCAATAGGCCGGGCGTGTATTAGTTTAATTTTGCATGTGATAACATGCAAATTTGCCGACATTAATTATACACTCAGGCTGCGCTCCCAGCCGTATTACACGACCACTCTATTTAGGGCGGCAGGGGTTGCGATTTAGTAGCAATTTGTTACTATAGATGTTGATGTGGCGTTCATAATTGGGATGAAGATTGTCTTAAGGATGCTGTACACTCGAGAGCAAAGCTAAGGACGTTGTTCAGGATCAATTTTAAGCGTGAACTTAGTGTGCCAAATGTCTATGGCCGAAGTTGAGAGACGAGAGAGAGACTCTTACAAACAAGTCTTAAATTCTATATAGACTTTTGTTGACAGTCGTAAAAGCGAGCTTACAAAGCTCACGTGAAAAAATTTCATTCAATATCGGCCAATGAAATGGCAATGCCAGATTCTGCCCCACCATCAACCCTATGATGAACAAGATAACGAATAAGTGTAAAAATATCTCCGTTTTTTATTATAATTCTTTGTTCAAACGAGTCGAAAAAAGAGCTTAATTAAGAATTCAGAAAATAGTATGAAATCGAAGCGAATTATTCTTTGTTTTTGTTATCATTTTCTACTTCTCTCGCAACTCCTACTGATTGTGATTATGCTATATAAAACCTGTATTAAGTCCCCAACAAAATGATAGGTACAGCTTCATTGGTCTCGTAGTTTTGTAGGTGGGTCAAAGCTCCATTGAAATGTGGCAATGTCATTTGGGAGTTGTAAGCCCAAGCTCAGACTAATCTCGCAATCAAACGTGTCTATGAATCTCGAACTTATTGTCTGTGCCATAAAAATTTAAACAAAGAAACTACTGTACTGTTGCGGTGACTATGTTTTCACTGTAATTAAGTGTATTGATTACTATGGAAGTTTACGCAATTCGCGACACGAAACCTCACAGCCGGTTACAGTGAAACAGTCGCCGTGACAAAAGTCATCAGTGAGCGCGTAGCCTTTAAAGAACCAGAAAAAGGCTGTGACCCCGGGGATTCTAGAACCCCGAATTGTATTTACTATTTGCTTTATATTCGCTGGCCCGAATTCCAAAAACCCGAACTAGGGAGTTGTAAATCGCGGGTTAAACGAAGCGTGAGGTTAAAGCTTACTCGACAGTTCGCTTTCTTTTTCCAAGTCGTGAAATAAATGAGATCGAACGATTCGTTCCACTTCCACATGTCAGAAACGTTTTTCCATAAATTGACGGAACAAATAAAAGTAAACTGTGTCATAAATCAAAGCAAAATACGAGCAAATCGATAAAATCTAAATAAATTATTGTAAAATCATATATAAAAGCTCACGCCCTTTTTTCCCCGCAGGGGTAGGCAGAGACGATGCACTTCCATATGCTGCGATCTTGGCATACAATAGCATACATAGCGATCTTGGCATACAATAGCATACATAGCGATCTTGGCATACAATACAATACCCCCCCCCCCCCCCCCCCCCTAAAATCATGCAATAACTACTAAACGGTATTTAAAGCAGTTTTAGTTATTAGAACATGATGAAAAAATTCGTGCCGTGGGCAGGACTTGAACCGTGTCATTCCACTGAGCCACCACAGGCCACGCCACGCCCACAGAAAATCTTTATCGCTTTATACATACTTAAAGGGTATGTTACGCAATTATTGTATAAAGCGATGAAGATTTTCGGTGGGCGTGGCGTGGCCTGTGGTGACTCAGTTGGTAAGAGCGTATCAAGTAATGACAAGGTCGCAGGTTCAAGTCCTGCCCACGGCAAGAATTTTTTCATCATGTTCTAATTTATTCACCGAGCATGGATAATGCGTAATTCAAATTCTGAGTTTTAGTTATCTAAAATTGGATTCGCAAATAAACGAAATAAGTAAGATATTGGGAAACTGACACTGTGGTAGTCGAATCCTAATCCTAAACGCACCTGTCACTGTTGTTCATATGCTACGCCGCGTAAGAGTGAGCGGGACGCCTCGCTTAGAGGCGACTAACAGCAGCGTAAGCATTCTAGAATTAGCACTATTATGACAAAAGAACATTATGGGAAAGCGGATGCTATGGGAAGCGTAATTTTAGCTTAGAAAAATTTATCGAGGATAAAATGAGTAAAGTAATAAATAAAGTTTTTTTAAACTTCTTTTAAAAAAAAAACAATGCTCAGGATAACTGGCTGCAGAGTCCTGTTTCACCAATCCACTTGGTTTTGGCATACCCGCTACCACATACCACAATATACATGAAATTGGTACAAGTTTGCACGCGAAAAATTCTGTCAACGATTAGCGCATAGAGACGAAGCGGGGGTCAGGGGCGCCGTATTAAAGAGATGCGTCCATGTCGATAATATGTCTAGGTTACATGTGTCGCGAAGCAATTTTGCGCTAATGTGCGGGCATGGGCGCCTGTTACAGGTCTATGGGGCAAGTGGTCTGTGACCTAACTACATGCATAGAATACTATATCTACAGGTCAGGAGAGACGCGAATGAAGTAGTAACGCTGTAGGAGATGATGTCCAAGTGACGCACTGGCTGGGTCTGTGCGTGACGTTTGGTACGTTTATAGCCAAGTAATAAAGTTATGGGCTGAATGCGAATAGGCTGCGTTTGGCAGATCGATAGCGGCGCTTTATTAGGTTACTAGAAAGATCGATGGCACAATTGTTAAAATACTGAAATCAATTCAAATACACTTTATTGTACATAAAAGACATACAAAACAATATGTACAGTTTTGGCGGCCTTATCGCTAAAAGCGATTTCTTCCATGCAACCAACTGTTGATGGAATTTAACATACTAAAGTGAAAGAGGTAGAGGTAGAAATACAAGAAGAATAAAATGAAAAATAATTGAAAAACAAATCATGCAAACAAACAAACAAATTGAAATCATGTTGCGGAGGTCTCTGTCCGAGCCTCAGTGAGTTTTCCTAGGATTCGAAGACAAACCTACGTTAAGTATACCGAATGCTATCAAAGGGGTGAAGGAAAACATGTATGAGAATAACAAAAAATTACTCGATCCATCGAGTAAGAGCTCTTGAAATAAGAAAGACAATAATTGTATTACAATATATAAATAAGTATATATGTCTAATTTTCTCCAAAACTAATTGACCGGTTGTAAAAATTATTACACTAGAAGATGGTTTAGATAACAGACTACATAATTGTAAAACAAACTTAATAATCGACCCGGTAATTTTTGATAAAATCCGAAACCCCCGAACCTATCTGTGAGTTAGGCCATACCAAAAGTTGATTTGAAGTTTTATTTTGCATTTACTACATTTAAGGCGCTGCCAGCTGTCAAAATCAAGCGCGAGACAGAAAATGTTCCGCGGCGGAGTGAAGAGCACGGCACAATGACTCCATATTTCAATTTTGTTAATTTTGGATGAATTTTGACAGGGTAATAAAAATACGCTAACAAAAGTCAGATTTCTTTAATACAAGGCCTTGTATTTATAATACAAAAATATTTCAGTTTAGACATAATTTTCATTTTAAAAGACGGGAGGGGTATGTTTGCGATTTTTTTCTATCGAGCGAAGTTTGTCCAATCATGTATCGGTATTCATCAGCCTCTAAATATACACCCCAAGATTGCTATATATATTTTTAAGACGTTTAATTTTAGTAGTTAGTGCCGTAGCCTTCATAGAAAAACTGTAAATCCGCGCATACGAAGCTTTAATCCTCCCATTCTGGAACCAAATAATTCACTAGAGCTAACAGCAAACATCACAAACGCCATCGCCACGCAGCCGTTGGCAATCTCATAGCGCCAGGGTCCGTGCCAAATGGGGTGTTCCGTACAAATCGCGGGCCCGCTGTGGATGCGCCGGTCGTTGGCTGCGACTGACAGATACACTTCACGATTTAGGTCGCAGCTGCGGTTGGGTTTATGGAAATCTGTGCAACTGTACAGAAATTGCGTTGTCCGGCGCAGATGCTTCCTTGAGTGCAACTGACAAATATACTAGCTAGACGATATTAAGTTGTGCGTTTACGATTTTTGGGTTCATATTTCATTACAGGTAAGGGAAATTTGGTAAGGGAAGTGCTCTCAAAACGGTGAAGGAAAACATCGTGATGAAACCTGCATGCCCTAGAAGAAAAAAAATCTAAGGCATGTGAAATCCGCCAATCCGCAGTGGGCCCGCGTGGTGGATCATGGCCCCAGCTCCCTCGATGTAAGGGAAGGTCTGTGCCCGAGCAATGGGGCAATATAAATAGACTGATGATGATGAAGGGAAATTTAGTTCGTCATTTTCCAATGTCATGTACAGAATATTCAAGATATCATTGTCTTCTCTTTCTCTAGAATTCATCACCCTGGAAATTCGCGTCCTCT
The DNA here is from genome assembly GCA_963506565.1 of Tachystola acroxantha. Lineage (NCBI taxonomy): Eukaryota > Metazoa > Arthropoda > Insecta > Lepidoptera > Oecophoridae > Tachystola > Tachystola acroxantha. Next base: position 2,608,949 of record OY735872.1, read on the forward strand.
TATCTTCATCCAGAGGAGTCGCCGTAGCGTCGTCACTCTGGACGAAGCAGTTCGACGGTCACGTTCACTCCCGAGCTCTTGATAATTGCTTGAAACTTCAGATCTTGCATGAATTATCCAATAAATTCACCATACCGTCTTTCACGAACATTTTCTGATTAATTTAACGTGATATTAAACACAAAATAACCACCTTTTCCGCCATTTTCAAGAGAACCTGAGGGAAATGTTACGTCAGTTTAAAATTGGAACCAAAAATCGCGACACATATCCATTGTTATCGCTAGCTGCTACCTAACTGCTAAGTTTACCCATGGAATGATGATAGATAGAGACTCTATCTATCTATCTCTCTCTGGTCACTCCTGTTCGTGACTCTGTAATGTACGAACCTTCCTCATCAGGTCTTGTCATTGTCTAATCAGAATCACATAATTTCGACGACGTAACCATCCTTTTCTTGCTTTCGCCGGTTCTTTTTACAAACAGCTCCTTCCGATTCACGTTTTCTATTAGGGGCCTATATTTCCATTTTCAAATCAAATTGTTTCAAACGCCTTTTGATTTGAGCCTTTTTAGTGAGCTGGTCACATCTGTCGTAGAACCGATAACCGATGGGATAGACGAGTTCTCGATTGGAGGCCACGAACGGGTAAACGTAGTGTGGGACGCCCCCCGACCAGATGGAGGGATGACCTTCGCAAGATAGCTGACAGGGACTGGATGCAGAGGGCCGAGAGTTGAGTGGCTCGCTTTGGGAGAGGCGTACGTCCAGCAATGGACTGATACGGGCTGATGATGATGATGATGTTAACAATTTGTGAAGTGATATGTGGCGCTGTTCGACTTATGTCGTGATCTGCTGCCATAATCTCGTCTTCAGCTCTTGGACCTAACTCTCATTCTGCTATATTCACTGTGCAAGCGGTTTGTCGCACATAACTATGAGCATATAGGATATTCGTTCTAGCTTCTATGATGTAAAAATCGAGGAGCTTGTCCTGACAGGTTGGCAACCAAGCGGACGGATCGTCAATATAGTCGGAGAGGCCTGTTGTCGGGATTATGCTAAGCCACCCCGGAATGTATGGAAATATATATGCGAATTTCAATTTAGATTGTGACGAAGGGAGGATTAGCGCTGAATCATTCCGATGTTCACATGTGTATGGTAAATGGATGTAGGTGTATCAAGACATATAACAGTGATATAATTCCGAAATTGAATCAAGCTTATTGAATTTTCAAATAAAAATTTTTGGTAAAATTATTACCTATTATATCTAACGATATCGTCTCTCCACCTCGGCGTAGGTGGAGAGACGATATCGTTAGATACAGGGATGGGTGGCTGGAAGAGGCTCAGGACAGGGATGGATGGAAGAGGAGGGGGGAGACTTTTGCCCAGCAGTGGGACAATATATAGGTTAACAAAAAAAAAATTCGAATAATTGGAATTTGCAAATGAAATTAATTGAAAGAATTTGAAATGGTCAGTGAGAGATGTCTTAAAAATTAGGCATTTAATGCTGGGGGATGGTAGTTCAGCTGTTATAAGTACAGCTAACAGCAGATCAAGTGTAACACTTTGGAGTTTGGACCGTTCTTATTATCTGCGTCGTAAGAGTTAAAATCGAACTGCAAGTGTTACCATTGATCTGCTGTTGTCCGTACGCATTGAAAATGGAAAAGTCAGTCGGTATACACTACAGTGTTACCTACTATGACTTTTTTAAGTCAATCATATTCATCATATTTATTTTTATACATAGAATATAAAGAAAAATGTATGGGATTGATATTTGCTTTTCGTAAGGTGTCTGTTGCGGATGCAACATCTCTATGAAGTAGAGTAGTAGAGTGTAGTTTCATAATTCGAAATATTTTTAAATCTGTTTGTTTGGAATGTTTGGTTTTTATTTTTGTTTTTTATAAAGGATTTTGTTTTAGTTTTTGAGTCGATTACAAGTTTTCATGGCAACAAGTTGTGTTTCAATTTATATCTGGTCTGCCTCTGGTCTTCCGGTCGTCTTCATTGGTCCTTCTCGGTTTTGAATCAGCATATTATTTTCTAAATTGTATTTATCGATGTTGACCAGGGCGCAGGCCAAAAAGTTAGAAGTGAATAGTGAGTGTGTGAATCCTTGTAAAGAGTCGGTAATGTCTGGTGAATATACGAGTGGTGTTATACGTCCACGTTCGGAGCAGGCTCCGTTGCCCAGCACATCGTCTGGGCAGCCCGCGACGGACGATGGCAACCCGCTCTCACACCATACACGACACGCCGGCTCTGATGCTACGACTACATCGTCGGGGGCGACCATACGAGCGCGCAAGCTGCAGTTGCAGGCGCAGTTCGCCCGTCGACAGGCGGAGAGACAGGCAGAAGCTGATCGTCAATTGGCGGAGAGACAAGCAAAAGCTGATCGTCGATTGGCGGAAGTGGAGCGTTTGGAGTTAGATGCACAGTTGGCTGCTATCGACGCTGAAGTGGAAGGTAGTCGCCGCTCCAGATCCACACGTGCTTCCTCGCAGAGGTCCGTAGAGAAATGGTTAGATACTTTTTCCGTTAATCAACCTCTACCGCTTGTCGTAGATACTACTATCGCGTCACCAATGTCGCCCGCGACGTATCCCGTCGCGCGCGCGCTGGCGCAGCCACCCCAAGTCATCACGACTAGTGTGGCAATGCAATCGGTTGCGGCCGTGTGTCAGCCTACTCAGGTTTCCCCTATATACACGGCAGCCCAATTTTATCGATTGCCCGAGACCCGCTCGGGGCCCATGCCTGTTACACAGGCAAATACGGTTACGGGGATCGTTCCCCCCGCGACCGCCCCGACGTCTCGGTGGTGTACGTCACCTAATCAAAATAATATATTCAATACCGTTGCGCGGCCCGCGCCTTGTTTTACACAGGTTTCTCGTTCGGCCGAGGCTGCGGCGGTCCCGCTCACAGCGGACACAGCGGCGGGCGGCTGGTGCGCGGCGCCCTATTGTTACGCGCCTGAGCCTAGCGCTGCGCTCGCGGCTGGCGCGCCCAGTTCTCCACCGCCGCTGCCGTCGCAGCAGCGTACCAGTGCTCCCCAGTTGGGCTGGGCGGCTCACCCTCACGTACACAATACATTAGGTACACACATGTCAGATTGTAACACAAATAAAGCTTATAATACAGATACGAAACAAACTGACATAGAGCGCCTAGCCCACGCCATCGCCGGCCTGTCGAGGAATACAAGGGTGAGTGACATCAGGCTCCCAATCTTCGAAGGTTCGCCTGCGTCGTGGCTACCGTTCAAGAAGGTCTACGAGGATACGAAGCTGTCGTACAGCGATGCGGAGAACCTCGCTCGTATCACCGCTGCGCTGCGCAGCCCGGCGCGCGACGCCGTCGCCGCCCTACTTATTACCGCTCAGCATTCGGATGACGTGGTGAAGGCCCTAGAAACACGGTTTGCCAGACCAGAGTTCATCGTGATGCAAGAGTTAGCAGAGGTCCGAGCGCTCCCTAGGTTGCAGAGCAGCGATACAGGTAAGGGCCTAAACATTTTATCCTGCCGTATCCGCAATTGTGTCGAGACGATCCGAGTCCTCGCGTCGGAGCACCTGGCATCGCCTGAGCTCGCACACTCTATCCTAGGGAAGCTGACTCCGCTACTGCAGTCTCGCTGGATAGACTACGCATCGGTTAGTCATGCTCATAAATACAGGTTGGAGCTACTGGCAGACTTTCTCGATAGGGAAGCTGACTTGTACCTTAAGCATGGGCATATTGATTTTTATCCGTTGCCACAGCAACGTCAAAACTTTCAAAGTCAAAAAGGTAAGCCCACAGATAAAATATTTGCTACCCAGGCAAAGGAGTCTGTAAATAATAAAAAAGGTTCTTTGGGATGTAAGCAGAATAAAAACTCCTTGCCTGGTAAGCAAACGAATACTCCATCTGGTTCAACTGCTTCGAAACCTGTTTGTACGTTCTGTCAGAGTAAAGAACATGACTTGACCCAGTGTGAAGATTTCGAGTCTCTTGAACCAGATGATAGATGGCGCTGGACGACGGAAAATAAGGTTTGCCGTAAATGCTTGGGAACTAACCATCATTTTAAGACCTGTAAGTTTAGATGTGAAGTCGATGGATGTAGTAGACATCATCATAAGCTTCTTCATAAGTTTACTGATGCCGTGGCTCACGTCGTCGACGTTGATACTCGGTCACAGGCCTCGGAATCTGAACAATCGGTAACATTAGCCTATAGTTCAGCCGATAACGTTAGTCGGCCGTTGCTTAAGGTGATAGCTGTCACCGTGGATGGCCCCAAAGGTAGTGTGGACACATTCGCCCTTCTTGACGAGGGTTCTACCGCCACCATGATCAGCTCCGATATCGCCGCAGCAATAGGCGCCAAAGGCCGCCAGTCTTCTATAAAGATAAATTGTGTTACCGGTTTGTCAACTAGTGCGGACATAAAGTATGTGAGCTTTTCAGTTAAAGGTCGTTATAGTTCAAATAAATATCAGGTAAGTAATGCGTTCTCTATTAACAACCTAGGTTTAGGTTCACAGTGCGCTCCTGTAGATACAATTAAAAATTATTCTCATTTGTCGGATATCGCTTACAAAATATGTTACGACAAATGTAAGCCCGGTCTTATCATAGGTATGGACAATTGGCATATGACAGCGACTCAATCGGTTCGCTCTGGTTGTCGTTCGCAGCCAGTTGCCGCCTTGACCCCCCTCGGCTGGGTGCTTTACGGTTTCACCTTTGATACAACGAAGTCCGCTAAAGTTGACACTATTAACTACATTCGATTGCAACAGTTGAAAAGACCGTTTGTTGTCAAGTAGTTGGTTCGTGGGTCTCACGTTGTTGGTATACATGTCAATTCATCTATGGTATCAACAACGTGATGACTTTATGGATAGGCAGCTTCATTTATCCGCTGACGCAAGCGAGAGCGCCTATTCATGCGTGGTCTATTGGCGATTTTGTGCTCCGATTGTGCAGTCAAACTCATATATTATTGCCAAAGCTCAAGTCGACCCCAATGGGCCATGTTCTATTTCATTGTAGCTCACTTTGCTCATTAATTCATAGAAGCTCATTGTCATCAACCATCAACGCTTTATTATTTTACGTTCGGTTTATAGTGGTTGCTCAGCGACGCTCGCTCGCATGTTCAGGGCTTTTATTGCCCATGGAGTTGGCTAAATTATTGAGATGATGAATACTTCCGATCGGCGTTATGTGTCGACGGCCCTGAACATTGCCGGTGTCGATACTCGCTAACATTCAACTCCATTTATTTTGTCATCTCGCTAGTTCATTAGTCCATCTTTTCTCATCTATCATCCCAACGATTATTGGCCTCGTGAACCGTCGGCCGAGGCGTTCCCACCGGCGCTGGACCTCGATCATAGTCCAGAGTTGGTGGCACAATGTTCGGATGTAGAGCTACCTTCACCGGTAGTTGCCGATAACTCGTCTAGGCATGCGACTCCGTTTAGTCCATGCCACGTGTGCGCACCGTTTCGTGCTTCTCTTTCGGCATTTATTGTATATAAATATTATTATTCAAAATTTATATGTAAATTTGTAACTGCTGAGCAGCATCTATGTTTGCGCTCTCAGCTAGGTTCATTTCCTTACAAACCTTATTAAAATGTCAGAACCCCTCTCGGAGCGAAGTAGTTGAAGATTGGAGAAGACGGCCTGCTTAGATTGAACGGACGAACTTCCGCTGCCCAAGGCGTCAATATGGAACCAAATCCAATCGTTCTTGATGCCCGGCACCCAATAACCCAGTCACCGATCCGCCATTATCATCAGAAGTTCTGCAAGGTTTATCGCACGACGTGGATGTCCTATGAGAGTATATTCGGATAATGGCACAGCCTTTGTTGCCACTGCGAGCGAGTTACCTAAATTATATGAATTCGCAATCAATAAGAAGATTGATTGGAAATTTATTCCGCCTGCTTCCCCTTTCATGGGCGGCTGTTGGGAGAGATTAGTGCGAAGTGTCAAAACAGCACTAGCTGTTACTTTAAAGGAAAGAACCCCTCGCCAAGAAGTCTTCCATACTTTATTACTAGAGGCAGAGGCGATTATCAACTCTAGACCTCTCACCCACGTTGCAGTTGACGCAGAAGAGCCCGTGGCGGTCACACCCTTCAATTTTATTTTCGGGACGACGGGTAATGACATCCCAACTGTGACGTCCCTCACTGACAGAGACTTAATTGGTCGTCCGCAATACAAGGCGGGACTCCGTTTAGCCGATCATTTTTGGGCTAGGTGTGTGAAAGAGTATCTACCGTCCTTAAGGCCAAGGTCACCTATAACGTTGCCGGCGCCGCAGTTGAAGATTGGAGACGTTGTGCTAATTGCTGATGGGAACATGCCACGAGGAGCCTGGCTTATGGGAAGGATATCAGAGGTGTACCCGGGCTCAGACGGTACAGTAAGGGTGGCTGATGTGACGACTAGAACTGGAAGATACAGGCGACCAGTTCGCAAACTCGTCCCTCTCCCCACGGATTCTTCGCTCTGAGGGGGTGCCATGTTGCGGATGCAACATCTCTATGAAGTAGAGTAGTAGAGTGTAGTTTCATAATTCGAAATATTTTTAAATCTGTTTGTTTGGAATGTTTGGTTTTTATTTTTGTTTTTTATAAAGGATTTTGTTTTAGTTTTTGAGTCGATTACAAGTTTTCATGGCAACAAGTTGTGTTTCAATTTATATCTGGTCTGCCTCTGGTCTTCCGGTCGTCTTCAGTGTCAATCCCATATGTTTTGGGATTACTACTACTATTCTCCCTGGTTATATCCGCTTGGCAACATAGAACGCCTGTCGAACAATAGCATATTATCCGTCGACCGCTCTTCGTTTAAAAGTTTTGCAAGGGTTTACAGCGTAGATATCTATCTAGATTCTAGCGTATCTACACCGGTTTTATCCGGTTTTATATCGGCATCTGGCGTCACGTCGCGACATTCCTGCCCGTTCCGTACCACCCTCCCCGCACCTCCTGGCAGTCGATAAATTGTATTGAGCCCATAAATCCACCGGCCGATACCGCAGTACGGGACCCGGGGCGTAAAACTGCGAACGACAGAACCCTAATAGCGGGTCTAATGAAACTTACCAAGTTTAGGGCGGGGAGTTCTTTGACTTGCAGGTATCGGGGGTGGCATATATTGGGGGTAGCATATATTGGCAAGTAGTACAGCACAGTGTCATCATCAGTCTATTTATATTGCCCCACTGCTCGGGCACAGACCTTCCCTTACATCGAGGGAGCTCGGGCCATGATCCACCACGCGGGCCCAGTGCGGTTTGGCGGATTTCACATGCCTTAGATTTCTTCTTCTTCTACGGCATGCAGGTTTCATCACGATGTTTTCCTTCACCGTTTTGAGATCACTCGGTAACTGTACGTAAGTTTATCCGTCGAAAAAACCTAGGATAACTCATTGGTACATGGCTGCCCTGGCTGGGAATCGAACCTGGGACCTCCGTATTGCAAGTCCATTGACCCAACCACTGAGCCACCGAGCTCTAGCTCAGTGTAGATATTGTATATTATTTAAATGTGCTCTCAAGTGTAGGTATATCTAATATACAATAAATAAAAATAAATATTGGTTTCCATTTATGTTTAACCCTTTTGTGGGTGCAAAAAACTTTATCAACAGTTTTTCAATAGAAATAGACCGAATTGTTATCAATGTAGAAACCTCAAGCAATAGTAGGAACCATGTAATTTGACTCAGCTACAATACTATCAGGTATTCTGCGCTTACAGTACCTACGAGCAATTATAAACTTCGACAGTGCTCTGAATGCTCTGGCGATGCCGAGCCCCTGACAAAGGCCCGCTGCAATCCGCTCCGTCCCTGCAAATGACAATGACAGATTCTGCCCCACCATCAACCGCAAGATGTACAAGATAACGAATAAATGTAAAAATATGTCCGTTTTTATTAAAATTATTGGTTTAAAACAAAGTCTTGTACATCTAGCGAGTCGAAAAAAACAGCCTAATTAAGAATTCAGAAAATAGTAAGAAATCGAAGTGAATTATTCATTGTTTTTGTTATTCTTCCATAGGAGTTGCGAGAGTAGTAGAAAATTATACTGATTATGATTATGCAATATGAAACCTGTAATAAGTCCCCAACAAAATGATAGGTACAGCTTAAATGGTCACGTAGTTTTGTAGGGGGGCAAAGCTCCATTGAAATGTGGCAATGTCTTTTCCAGCGGCTATCTACACCTCCCACTGCCCACAGCAATAGAATGCGAATTCACGGCAATTATCTGCTGTACTGTTAGCTTTATAATAACGGGATAAATAAACAAGACTTATCTGATGGTGAGTGAGTGTCTAAAACACGCCTACAACTTAAAAATAGTTGCCGGTACACTTCGGCTTTTACGCCGATTATCCAATTATGTTGGACTAGCTGTACCCCGCAACTTCGTTTGCGTAGAGGAGGAGGATGGAGAGGATGGATGAGATCAGGAGGCAGATCTTCCTCTCTGGATCCTTGTTTCCACATCACATACCGCCATGGCTTATAGCCTATACGCTGTCCGGATATTTCAGCTATCTCCTAGTGAAACTCCCTTCAAAATCTCTTCAGTAGTTATGGCGTGATACTTGCACAAAGTCACAGACTAACAGACAAAAATTCTAAAAATTTGTGTTTGGCATCAGTTTCAAAAAATATCCAATGTACAGACAACTTTTTTACAGTCTTATTATCCAAATATGTTGGAACTAACATCCCCTCGATCGCGGGCCTCGCACTTTTCAGAAGATTCTAGGATCTTCTACGGAACCAGTCCGTCTCAGGAGATGTGTTCCTGCCAGAACCTCACGGCGACACGGCAGCATATGGCCATTGCGCGCCTTCACCAGGGTTGCTACTACCATCAGCGGCCAATCATTGACCCTCATCCTCTGTGAGCGTGGAGCACTCATTCACAGGAAGCCGAGCCTTAGGTGGACACATAATGCCACCCGAGGATATTAAAGCTCTCTCACCCAAATGCATCATACGATTCCTGAAGGACGTTGGCCTTGGGAGCCAGATATAAGAACTCGGGGAGCGGCCATAATAGACCTTTGAGGTCTCAGTGACCCTTGGGCTTGTACCAACACCCTGATATCAAATAATAATAATAATCATCGACTGTGACGACCACTGTTAGGGGCCCTACGACAGGCAGGCATTTCCGTAGCACTATTCTTTAATTCTATGTAAATATGATATAGATTCAATTGGTTTTATGTAAATCGATGTGCTGTCTACTGTATATCTCCGTGTTTCATAGCTATACAATAAAATCCGAGCGATATCTTTTGTACTGGAGTTGTCCTTTCATAAACCGGATATATAAAGTGCCGAAGCATCTGTCACCGTAAGCCTACTCATATCCGGACACAAGAGAGAGTGCATACGAAACCGGATAAACGGATTATAGCGACGCTCGGCGGTTTCAATCCTCACTCTGAATGACGAATTTCCAATGTGTTTTCTTCCTATAGAAGAGAGGTTTTACATTTTTAATGGCACAAGCGCTTTATAAACATTTTCAGAGAATTCAATAGTTAAAATCAAAGATGGAATTAAGTAGGTATTGTACTACAAAAGAATTACGTGTCAAAATAAATTAAAAAACAATGTATTAACTTGCAATATAAATGATTCTGATTTTATTAGTTACACAGAATAAATAATAATGGTTAGAAAAATAGTGCTATAATCGAGCTGGGCAATTTAAATTTTTCATTTCTATTATTATTAAGAGAAGATTGAATTTTTATAATGTTAGTTACGCGATGTCTACTGTTCCTAGCATTCTAGTGTATCTCATCATCACTGTGCTCAATGAAGGTTCAATGTAGTTTACCCGTAACAAACAATTTCAACATTTCGCAGGTAATCCCGAAAGCTCTTCACAGCTGTTAAATATTTAATTTTCACTCCAATCCATCGAACGGCTCGAATTCATATTCTTTTTTCAAAAACCGAACGGCTCGAGCTGTCGCCGGCAGGCGTCACTCGGCGGTCCGTTTGCGCGCCAAACCGGTTAACCGGATTACAACAACGCTTTTGTGGTTTCGCCTGCGCGCGGTCGGGTACAGGCATCCGGTACTCCGCTCAGCATACGTTAAGTGCCTACAGCGAACTCCCGCAGGGAGAAAAACAGTCGGGTTGTCGACAATACAAAGAGCGGTTTTTTCGAGTTAAGACACGGCAACTGGTGACTGTAATTATAACGTAGCTACGAGGCTTGTGAATGGTGGGATTTTAGTTCCACTACAGAACGCTAGGGGAACAACAAAAAATAGCACCGATGATAAGCCTCATAGTAATGGAGTTTAATTTACGCAGTCAGTAGCGAGCGAACTTACGCAGTAACTCATTGTCGGAGAGAGCATGCCGCTAGAGACGTGAAGTACCCGTTAGTCTACGAGGAATAGAGGTCTTTCTCATAGGTCTATTGGTAGGGCAAGTGGACAAAATTGTAGGAAGTATGGCGCAGATAATGGTGTTGAAATTTTTTTTTTTGCATACTTTAATCAAACTCATCAAGTCAACACAAAACTGTTATTTTGCAGAATTGCGAATGGGAAAATCGGGAGTGGGATAGCCAACAATTTCTCGTAATTTTGTTGGCAAAGACATCTTTGTTCAAAATCAAAGGAGTGTCACGTCTGTACGTAACATCTACCAACCAATTATTCTGTGGCGCGGATGACAAAATATGCGTGTTGTTTGTTCGAATCTGAAAATCTCTGAGCCTGTCTGGGATGGAATATTCAACAAGGGGTTACAAACCGCAACCCAAGTCCCCTAGTGTGCTGTTTGTGTCTACAGCACCTAAATATGTGGTGGCAATGTCAACGTACGTTTATACCTTCATGTTATTGTGGAATTGGTACAGAAATTCATTTGTTATACTATATATTGTGACGTTCCCACCCCACCCTTAAGCAACCCCCCCTCTACGCAACCCCCAAAAAGACTACGAAAGACCCTGAAGGGGTGAAAAAACACAAAAAGCTATAGAGCTCTACGTGAAAGCTACCTACAACATGAAGCTTTAAGATACTCTACCAAATAAAGAACTAAACTTCTTGCAAATAATGCTAATACTAAAGAATTGATAATAATGAATCTAATTTATCTATTACAATTAAATAATAAGGCCATTTCGTGATCGTCTACCCTACGTTGTTATTTCCTACTGTAGTAACACTCAGAATCTTCAAGGGTTTTGAGATCGCATTTACAGGATTGAGAAAAGAAACATTAGTCAGGTTTAAAACATAAAAAACATTTATTGACAGAACCTATCATACAGCATCTTCTTATTACTAGCACGATTAATAAAACTTAGGCTAAGTTATCTTAAATCTAATTCAAACAAGTTTCAATACGTCCCTATCTATAGTACAAAATGATATTCGTTAAAATGGAAAATAAGGTATTACGGATGAACAGGCTTGGATACAATTAATTACCTTTTCACATTATTCATTGCCCATCCCAGGGCCTGAACACAATACTAAACCTCGGCAATATATTTACAGAACTACCATGACTACGAGTCAACCCTATGAAACTTTCAAAGATCTTATACAATTTATATTGAAAATGAAAATAAACAATTAGAATGGCTAATTGAGAGAGGATCTTACAACTAATATTAAAACCGTAAACGGAGGTTGCCTGCAACCAGAAAAATAGGTTAATATCGACTTAAAGATGAGTTTCACATAAAAGAAGAAGAATTACACAAGAAATATATAAATAGGTAGGTACTGGTGGAGAATAAGTCTGGAATTCTGGATAGAAGTGAAGAAAATTACTCAGACATCTGAATCTCTGTAAAAAATTACTGTTAGATGTGAGGACATATCCTGTAAGAGGTTATCCTCTTAAAAAATATGATCTCACGGCCCCTGGCTCCACACCACCGCCATCGAGGCGATAGACACCAGCCAAGGTGCGTGTCTCCTCAGAGTGGATGATGGAGAGGAATCTGATATTAAAAGCTGCTATTTCGCAAGACTAATAATCTTTCAGTCCCTCCTATTGAAGTTCTTAATATTACTAGATTCATTCTAGTGCTTCTGGAGTGCCCAGTTACTGATAGAATTGGTTTAATCCAATTAGGTAGTAATTCAGACCTTCTGGTCAAGTATTTGCACATTGTGCGTACAAAGGTAGGTTCGATACCTTGTACAACTGGAAAGGTAGGTTCGATACCTTTCCACAAAATAAAAGGCAGGATCAATACCTTTTATATTTCCTGTGGGGATAATATAAGAATAGAATGAATTGTAGTAACGGTAAGAATAAGACAGACTGAAGAGATTGTTCACAAATAAAACAAGTTACATTTAATAAGTATAGAAATCAGAAGGGAGTTGGTTAGGATTTAGAGAGATAGGAGAAAGATACCTTGGAGGATTGTAGATCGGAATAGAATAAAAGTAAAGCCTAGCATTTAATACTACTGAATTAGCCTTGATTCGTCTGTGTTTGGTCATAGTTGAAGGTTGAATAAGCCGTGCTTTACATCATCGGCCAAGACGATACTCCACACAGCTAATTCGGCGTACAGAGTGGGGAAAATTTGATAGCTGCGGGTATAGTGTTACTGCTTGCCCCAATACTCTCACGAACCAGCCTCCAATAAGACCACTGGATATTGAAACAGTTTCTCGGGCCCTTCCAATCACAGACTGATCATAAAGTAAATAGCTTGCTCACAAAAGCACCAGAGAGTTGATGTATTGTAGATCTATAGACAAACCAGTGCTAACATATGGCGCCGCAAGGACGTTAAAGGTAAATTGAATTGAATGCTAATTCAATTCAACTATGATGCCAGACCTCAGTTCCATCTATGTTAAGGCTAGGTTCGCTTTGCTCACCACCACCATTGAAGACACAGTAATACACAGATGTAAAATAAATCACAAAGAAATCCACGCGGATCAAATGCTAATATAGGAAAAGAGACATTAATTAAACACACACAAAAACACAACAAAGAAATATCATAGGTAAATACAGTTTATAGGTAGGTCAGGGGAAAATAAAACAACCACACTTGTTCGTAATTTCAATAGTATTGACAGGGGCACACATGCAAACAATATCTCTCTCTGCCCTCGCCTCCCCGTAGGACTGCACCTAGGTAGGAGCTAATTAAGGGATGGATGAGCCTTAATTGACTATAGTTACTGACTCTTAAAACGTCTCACTCCTTCCATTAACCGCAATAATTATATCTTGGTTGTTTATAGAATTTATTTAAGAATTTCACTGTTAACTACTTACTTATTTACACACTATAAAGATTATAAAGTAAGATTAAAACATTTACCTAAACCAAGAAAACGATGAAGGAAAACATCGACATGAACCCTACATGCCGTAGAAATTAAATCTATGGCATGTGCAAACCGCCAATCCGCACTAGGACCGCGTGGTGGATCATGGTTCGGGCAATAGGGGCATAAATATATAGTCTAAAACCACATTGACGTATTAAAATATCCATCGGGTCACAATCTATGGCTTCAATCACTAATAACACTATAATTCTACTAGGTTCAATGCAAAATTTAACACGTGGCCCACAGAACAATCGTATAAAACTACCGTCGCGCGAGAATAAAAATTATACTATGTTCACTGCAGATAATAACACGTGGCGCACAGAACAATCATATAAAACTACCGTCGAAAGAGAATAAAATTATACTAGGTTCAGTGCAAATCCCAACACGTGGCGCACAGAACAATCATATAAACTACCGTCGAGAGAGTAGCTGTAATAAAATATGTGATTAGCAACAATTAACGTATACTCACGAACTCTCGATAATGGGATTAGATATAATAAATACATATATGCACACATAAGTACCTTTCTTCACTTGAAATCGCTGGGATTCCAAGCAGTTGGATCATGGAATGTGAGGAAAGGTTACCCGGCACTCTCATCCAGACTCAGACGAGATTGTTATAATACTAACACAGGATAAAGGTGTCTTGTCCTGTACCGGGCTGGTTGATTTATAGGAGGAATTTGGTTAGGAAACAGGTATAGGTGATGGTAATAGGAAGAATTTGTCCTAATGGTCCCTACGTGGGAAATATCATAGATAAATAAGATATCCAATAAAATAAACTTCAATATAAAGAAGTTTAAACTAAAAGAGCCTACTATCACTCACTGCGTAATAAATTCCCGCCAACTAAGCTAGGCTAAGCTATGGTTGCTTCCTTGGCCATGCGTAGTGCTCCATTGGCGCTTCTTCCCAGCCCGGCAGCGTCTCCTCTTGATGGTCCGGCAGCGTCTCCTCTTGATGGTCCGGCAGCCAGTCCAGCAGCGTCTCCTCGTCTTAATGTGTCCCTCTTGAAGGCCCGTGAATAATTAATCCAGCAGCGTCTCCTCTTGAAGCCCCGTAAAAAGTCCTTTACCGCGTGTCGAAAAAGTCTATTTAAGCTAGCGTTGCCTAACCCCTTCCCTCGAAAATGTCACGCGATGCTCTGAAGTTAGAACGCTTCCTATTGGCTGTCACTATAACGAAATTTATACTACTCAAACCATACTAAGTACCATTAAAAGGAAAGATTGTTATTCGTTCATAATAATAACTAATAAATTAAACCCTCATTAAATGTTCCCTTGAGCTAATACTCTAGTATAAATCAACCCTAATTTCCCTATGCGAGCCTTCCCTCCACATCAAGGGCGGAAACAGTAAACCGTAGAACGTTCCCCATTGGTTGTTAGTCTGTGGGAGTTCATGCCATTCAAATCATACCAAGTACCAAGTACTATTAAAAGAAAACATTGTGATTTCTTGTTAATAATAACTAATAAATTAAACCTTAATTTAACATGTTCAGACCTAATATTCTAGAATAAATAAACCCTAGTTTTCCTTATGTGTTACTTTTTTCCATATCAAATGCGGACATCGTCAGCCCGTTCATACAAACCTAACTACCCACTAACAAAATGCAAACTAAAAATAAATTCAATTACTTTTACCCGACTGGGCAATACGGAGGGTCATGTGTTAACAATATGAATATTAATTTAGTATGAATCATTTTAAAAGCTCTGATTGTAGCAAAAGTACCTACCTACCTATGTGTCAACATATTCAAGAGTATTTTCAATTGATTTCCGGAATGACCGGTACACCACCCCCTGGAGAATTAAACGAAGAGATTATTTATAATGTCTGAGGCTTGATTATCCAACCATTCAAGGAAAATACTCATACCTTATACAACTTCTTCCGCCTTGCCACTTCATGTACATTGATAAATGTATCTCAACCCTCATCGTAACGATTAGTCTCACAGCTCCCGCAAAGAACATCAAAACAAACCATCTCTCCGCGCCCTGGAACGAGATTGAAACCAATGTTAAAACGAATAATGAAAATTCACATCCTAAATTCCTAATTCACCTTGCGGCCAACCGACCCTGTACCCACAATAGTCACACCTACCTCGTCTACCTTCCCTGAAGTTCCAGAATGGAACCTATTCCCGAATATACAAAGTATACGACGACGACACTATCTTGCTAATAATCACAACCTAAATAATAACTTGAAATAATTGAAACCTACCTACAACATGCGAACGTACCAAATGCGAACTTGCAAAAAAAAAATCTATGCGTCATTCCACACGAATATATTGATGCTGCTAAGCTAATACATACGACATATCACAACACAATTTACTGTTAATGCTGTTATTTATAACAAAACAAACAATTCATAATTTCTTACCGAAAATCTTCCTCAAATCTGACAATGATTTGATTCCAGTGTTGTCACCTCGTCAAAATCAAATTAGTAAACATAATATGACAACGATTTAAAATTATTATCGTGAGTTGCATTAATTTTAATTAGCTACACGATAATAAGGACTCCACCCTAGCTTTAATTATCGAAGCTTGGTTGTAATTTAAAATTGAATTCGAAAAGCCTTGCCTAAAATATAGGTATACATATAATCTACAGAATATCTACGAAACCCACTTATAACAATATCTACTGAATTTGTAACTATTACGCCTAAATGGCAACACCCATTTAGAAGGAAAAAAAAACCTGATATTTATCGATAATCGAATGAGGGTAATAGTGTTCTGTGATCGAATGAGCCGAACCACATCACCACGCTTGTTGCGTCTGCTAATTGGTAGCGAACCTAAAACACTGAGCTAACCTAGAACCTCTAACCGAAACTGATAGATGGCGCTGATGACAATGACGACGCTAGCTCCCCCTATAATACGCCATTACAACTAAGTATACAAGGATGTAATATTATGACACGCCGATTCAAACCTATTTAACAAAATAAAATTATGAGATCCGTTGAAAATTCCACTTACTGCGCGAGCGCCTAGCGCTTGCTAACATACTTCTACAGCCTCTGAAACAATCAAACAAATTAATGACAACAAACCCTAGCGGTAAACCATCCAAGTCAATACTTCGCCCTACGTTGCTTATCCGAAACGATTAGGCAACACGTGCTAATAATGTAACCCAAAATAAATACTTATCTAAATCTTAGGCTTACTATTGCCTACACAACCAAAGATACAATACAAAAGCGGTCACCCATCCAAGTCCTGACCTCGCCCAACGTTGCTTAACTGGAACGATTGTTCTCAACAAATCCCACCTCGACAGCGAACCTACAATCAGCCAAACCTACCAACGATCAGAGTCAACAATTATTTGAAATTAATCAACAAATAAATAAATCAACAATTTGAAAGTACCTACTTAGTCAAATCTGAAAAATGGAAGGTAGTGAGCAAAAACATCTACCTACCCACAATATGTAACCTCAACCTTGCTTCCCGTAGCTGTACCTAGACCGCAACGATGGACGTGCCCCTAAAACGATGCTAGACATAAACGTGACTTAAAGTTGCCCAACGGCTCAAAACACGGTTGCTATGGTTTTTAACGATTCACGGCTAAGAAAACAGCGCAAGCTGGCGCCTATTTCCGCAGACAGAGATAATGAACGTATCTTCCTACATAGTATTCTTAAACCAATGCTAGACATAAACGCGGCTTAACGTTAACCCACGGGTTAAACCACAATCCTAATGGATTTTATAGTCTACCTACATAGTGTTATGCCTAAAACAATGCTAGACATAAACGCGGCTTAACGTTAACCCACGGGTTATACAAGAACAGAACAGAAATGAAGTTAACTAAGATTTATGGCTATCAATACAACCTGATGTGTCCTGTTTGCAGATACAATATGAGACAGACACGAGACGGAGGAACCTACCTAGTATTACCAAAACAATGCCAGACATACGTGACTTAAGGTTAGGCCACGGGTTAAAATACGATTCCTACGGTTTTTTATCGATGTGTGAACGTGACGAAATATGGATAAAGGGCGGCTACGTTAACCAATGTTTATGGCTAACGGCATAATGTGACTCCTATTTCCGCAGACAGATATGAACGTATCTACCTACATAGTATTCTTAAACCAATGCCAGGCATAAACATGGACCACCTAATATCCCTAAACCAATGCTAGACATATTATGGGCCCTCCCTTCCTAACTTAACAGTTTTTATCGATGATGAACATTTGTTAAGGGAAATGAAGTTAACCCAAGCTTATGACTAACAACCTACCGCCTATCTCGGCAGACGGAGTTGGTGAACATCTCTACCTACCTAGTAAGCTATTGTTAAACCAATGCTAGACATAACTCTGCTTTTATGGAAGCGTGAAAGTGTCAAAACGGAGGTTAACAGAAATGAGGTTAACCCAGATTTATGACTAACAGTACAAGCTGAGGTGTCCTGTTTGCAGATACATCATGAAACAGACACGAGACAGATGAACCTACCCTAAAATAAACATACCTACGTTAGTTATAAACGCGACTTAAAATAAGCACGATTAAAATCTAAGCACGATTCAAATCTAACCTATGGGTTTTTATCAAAATGTGAAACCGTCTAAGCGTGGATTCAGAGAAATGAAGCTAACCTAAGTTTATGGTTAACTCTTCCAAATACCCCCTGGCCTAAATGAGTTTGGTGAATGAAGGTTGAAGGTTGAATAAGCTGTGTATTACCTCGCATCCGCTATCACCGAATGTCAGTCTCAACCACAGACGTAAGTGGTCTGTGGTCTCAACCCATACTACGTCTGGTATTGTAACCCATTAAACTCCGCGATGCCACCATAGACCATTAATACCAGGGGTCGTGAGTCCCAGTATAGTTGGTCTAATAAGGCTCATATTGGCACTTTTCTTACTGCTGTGTGTGTATCCCTATCGGTGTATAGTGTAGGGAAAATTTGCGAGCTGCGTGTAGAGTATAGAGATAGTCCCAGAATACCGCATTCCCTAGACTATCTCCTGTTCACATTATTAGCATCGGTTAGCAACGATACCATGGAGTTACAAACGGGCAGGCTGTGGACCCGCTGGTTAAACAACTCTATGTCCAAACTAACTTCCACCAATAATGTTTCGAAAGCGTGTATGAGACGGAGCGCCAATATGTAGATAACTACTTATTTACTTAGGTATTTTTACAACACCAACTGTATAGATTTTAACCAACACCGACAACAACTTTTCACTTAGAGGAATATTTAACGTTAAAAAGAAACAGATAATTACTGATATTAAAAATAATGAAACAATGTAATAGACGACTCGAAAACCAAAGCTATTTGTTGACTTAGATTTTTATAGCAGGTATTTATTGCAAAAGACGTTATGAAAGGCAAAGCCTTACTATTAAATGACTTGATTATGATAAGCGCATGTAAGCGCTAATGACTCTAGGTTCTGGTTTACAAAGGGGGTTCCGCTGAGAGAAACCAGTAAAGAACTCAGCAGCCTACTGCAAAGCCTGCCTAACCTACATAAACCTAATCTGCCTCCTCAGATGGAGAATAATGTTGAAACCAATCGCATTCCTCAGATGGAACATAAACCCATATTGACTAATATCGACAAGCATAGGAGACTATGACTTACAACCGTCCCACTTAATTCTCAATAAGCCGCTGCTTGAGACCCATAATCTAGGTTCTAGACCTTACTTACTCACAGACATCTAGACTTTACTTACTTACTTACTTACTTACTTACTCACAGAAATCTAGCCTATACATACTTATTTCACTTACTAGCTCAAATCTAAACTTTACTTATTCAACAATTTATATAAATATCAGAGTTCGAATCTGACCTGAATAGTTGAACCTTTGTTTACCTAAACGCTAACTGGATAGGGTCGATATTAAGACTTCATTGCTAATTTCGTTAACTATTTCCCTAATGTAGATGAATACTTACATACATAAACCAACAATAAAACAAAGTCTAAACCTATCGGTTTTATAGCCTTGTTGCTTAGCAAAGACAAGCCAACCCACATCATAATTTAGTATAGACAAAGACGGTAGTGGCAATACGCCCAACCTCAGATCCGGTTCAGTAGTTTAGAGATAAAGAAAATACTATAAAGTCAATAATTAAACACTAACTATATGGGCTCGGATCAATAGCTTCGAATCTAAATTACACTTACGCATACATACATAAATCCGGAACCATTACCCTACTGCAGTCGGATAATGACCTACATTACATTATCCGAGCAAGTCAACAGATGTTAAGAGGGAATCGATATACATACATACTTTCGAAAACATTACCCTTTCCCTATCCGCAGCTGGTTAATGGGGGTCGTCTCCTATCTACAATCGGTTTAAGTTTCGATGCTACAGACATACTTAAGTAACTAATGAGAATCTAACTTTTAACCGCTTCTAAATTTAACTTATTAAGGGTGGGGTATCACCCCCCCGGCTAGTCAGTCCCGTATCTATGTATCCTATAGCAATCTCTAGATCAGAATGGATGTACTCATACATCAAAATACATTATCGGTTTAAACTACAAGAAATTACAAAAATACATACATACACTTTGAGAACCCTTCTACTATCGATAGTCTGTTAATAAAATACAAATTAACATAGCTAAACATGTTACAAATGGACCGACATACATAAATTCGAAAAACATTACCCTACTCCTATCTGCAGTCGGTTATAGCTGTGATGGGACAGACACTTGAGTTACGAGCGACATAACATTCGAAAACCATTATACCATTCTATCTGCACTCTGTTAATAACAAATCTCTTGGAATAGTAACTAGGAGAACACCGCCTATCTCCTACAATCCTGACACCCCCCCATCTTCTACAATCCTGACACCCCCCATTTCCCCGTTTGACCTGACACTCCTTAGCCATCACTTCCTATTATTACCGACAGAGTTACCTAAATACATCTTACACAATGTACGCGAATACCACTTTCTACCACAGAACTCGTTAAGTATACAACCTCAGTTTACAAACTCAAGTACTTACATAAACTCGAGTACCCATGAAACCTAAGGTATCATAAGAACCCATACACAACTTGAGTATAGGTACAACTTTAGTATACATAACCTCAAGTACATAAACCCATGCCTGTCTACCATAGGGGTAGACAGAGCCGACAGAATTCAGTCTTCTGCCATCATGACACCATACCTCCTCCACATTCATCGTAACTCTTATGCATCTACGTACATTCACGCAGTAGAATAGCTTATGCAATTTTGCTACGAGATAAGAAATACGACTAACCTTAACCCATTATTAACGCACCCCCGATTCCTGAAACTTCCTAAAATCCTAACTAAAATTAAATTTATGTAAATACCTATTTTACGCACGAATTTAACCTAGTAAACCTGTAATGAATCAATTCATCAAACCTGCAAGCGATCTCATAAACCCCTCATTTGTTTACACGGAACCATATTGTGGACCGAAGTCCACATTAAAGATATACATAAATACATAATAATATACATAAATACACAATATAACATACGTTATACATAGATATATACACATCCTGGGAATTAGGCAACCATATTGTGACGTTCCCACCCCACCCTTAAGCAACCCCCCCTCTACGCAACCCCCAAAAAGACTACGAAAGACCCTGAAGGGGTGAAAAAACACAAAAAGCTATAGAGCTCTACGTGAAAGCTACCTACAACATGAAGCTTTAAGATACTCTACCAAATAAAGAACTAAACTTCTTGCAAATAATGCTAATACTAAAGAATTGATAATAATGAATCTAATTTATCTATTACAATTAAATAATAAGGCCATTTCGTGATCGTCTACCCTACGTTGTTATTTCCTACTGTAGTAACACTCAGAATCTTCAAGGGTTTTGAGATCGCATTTACAGGATTGAGAAAAGAAACATTAGTCAGGTTTAAAACATAAAAAACATTTATTGACAGAACCTATCATACAGCATCTTCTTATTACTAGCACGATTAATAAAACTTAGGCTAAGTTATCTTAAATCTAATTCAAACAAGTTTCAATACGTCCCTATCTATAGTACAAAATGATATTCGTTAAAATGGAAAATAAGGTATTACGGATGAACAGGCTTGGATACAATTAATTACCTTTTCACATTATTCATTGCCCATCCCAGGGCCTGAACACAATACTAAACCTCGGCAATATATTTACAGAACTACCATGACTACGAGTCAACCCTATGAAACTTTCAAAGATCTTATACAATTTATATTGAAAATGAAAATAAACAATTAGAATGGCTAATTGAGAGAGGATCTTACAACTAATATTAAAACCGTAAACGGAGGTTGCCTGCAACCAGAAAAATAGGTTAATATCGACTTAAAGATGAGTTTCACATAAAAGAAGAAGAATTACACAAGAAATATATAAATAGGTAGGTACTGGTGGAGAATAAGTCTGGAATTCTGGATAGAAGTGAAGAAAATTACTCAGACATCTGAATCTCTGTAAAAAATTACTGTTAGATGTGAGGACATATCCTGTAAGAGGTTATCCTCTTAAAAAATATGATCTCACGGCCCCTGGCTCCACACCACCGCCATCGAGGCGATAGACACCAGCCAAGGTGCGTGTCTCCTCAGAGTGGATGATGGAGAGGAATCTGATATTAAAAGCTGCTATTTCGCAAGACTAATAATCTTTCAGTCCCTCCTATTGAAGTTCTTAATATTACTAGATTCATTCTAGTGCTTCTGGAGTGCCCAGTTACTGATAGAATTGGTTTAATCCAATTAGGTAGTAATTCAGACCTTCTGGTCAAGTATTTGCACATTGTGCGTACAAAGGTAGGTTCGATACCTTGTACAACTGGAAAGGTAGGTTCGATACCTTTCCACAAAATAAAAGGCAGGATCAATACCTTTTATATTTCCTGTGGGGATAATATAAGAATAGAATGAATTGTAGTAACGGTAAGAATAAGACAGACTGAAGAGATTGTTCACAAATAAAACAAGTTACATTTAATAAGTATAGAAATCAGAAGGGAGTTGGTTAGGATTTAGAGAGATAGGAGAAAGATACCTTGGAGGATTGTAGATCGGAATAGAATAAAAGTAAAGCCTAGCATTTAATACTACTGAATTAGCCTTGATTCGTCTGTGTTTGGTCATAGTTGAAGGTTGAATAAGCCGTGCTTTACATCATCGGCCAAGACGATACTCCACACAGCTAATTCGGCGTACAGAGTGGGGAAAATTTGATAGCTGCGGGTATAGTGTTACTGCTTGCCCCAATACTCTCACGAACCAGCCTCCAATAAGACCACTGGATATTGAAACAGTTTCTCGGGCCCTTCCAATCACAGACTGATCATAAAGTAAATAGCTTGCTCACAAAAGCACCAGAGAGTTGATGTATTGTAGATCTATAGACAAACCAGTGCTAACATATGGCGCCGCAAGGACGTTAAAGGTAAATTGAATTGAATGCTAATTCAATTCAACTATGATGCCAGACCTCAGTTCCATCTATGTTAAGGCTAGGTTCGCTTTGCTCACCACCACCATTGAAGACACAGTAATACACAGATGTAAAATAAATCACAAAGAAATCCACGCGGATCAAATGCTAATATAGGAAAAGAGACATTAATTAAACACACACAAAAACACAACAAAGAAATATCATAGGTAAATACAGTTTATAGGTAGGTCAGGGGAAAATAAAACAACCACACTTGTTCGTAATTTCAATAGTATTGACAGGGGCACACATGCAAACAATATCTCTCTCTGCCCTCGCCTCCCCGTAGGACTGCACCTAGGTAGGAGCTAATTAAGGGATGGATGAGCCTTAATTGACTATAGTTACTGACTCTTAAAACGTCTCACTCCTTCCATTAACCGCAATAATTATATCTTGGTTGTTTATAGAATTTATTTAAGAATTTCACTGTTAACTACTTACTTATTTACACACTATAAAGATTATAAAGTAAGATTAAAACATTTACCTAAACCAAGAAAACGATGAAGGAAAACATCGACATGAACCCTACATGCCGTAGAAATTAAATCTATGGCATGTGCAAACCGCCAATCCGCACTAGGACCGCGTGGTGGATCATGGTTCGGGCAATAGGGGCATAAATATATAGTCTAAAACCACATTGACGTATTAAAATATCCATCGGGTCACAATCTATGGCTTCAATCACTAATAACACTATAATTCTACTAGGTTCAATGCAAAATTTAACACGTGGCCCACAGAACAATCGTATAAAACTACCGTCGCGCGAGAATAAAAATTATACTATGTTCACTGCAGATAATAACACGTGGCGCACAGAACAATCATATAAAACTACCGTCGAAAGAGAATAAAATTATACTAGGTTCAGTGCAAATCCCAACACGTGGCGCACAGAACAATCATATAAACTACCGTCGAGAGAGTAGCTGTAATAAAATATGTGATTAGCAACAATTAACGTATACTCACGAACTCTCGATAATGGGATTAGATATAATAAATACATATATGCACACATAAGTACCTTTCTTCACTTGAAATCGCTGGGATTCCAAGCAGTTGGATCATGGAATGTGAGGAAAGGTTACCCGGCACTCTCATCCAGACTCAGACGAGATTGTTATAATACTAACACAGGATAAAGGTGTCTTGTCCTGTACCGGGCTGGTTGATTTATAGGAGGAATTTGGTTAGGAAACAGGTATAGGTGATGGTAATAGGAAGAATTTGTCCTAATGGTCCCTACGTGGGAAATATCATAGATAAATAAGATATCCAATAAAATAAACTTCAATATAAAGAAGTTTAAACTAAAAGAGCCTACTATCACTCACTGCGTAATAAATTCCCGCCAACTAAGCTAGGCTAAGCTATGGTTGCTTCCTTGGCCATGCGTAGTGCTCCATTGGCGCTTCTTCCCAGCCCGGCAGCGTCTCCTCTTGATGGTCCGGCAGCGTCTCCTCTTGATGGTCCGGCAGCCAGTCCAGCAGCGTCTCCTCGTCTTAATGTGTCCCTCTTGAAGGCCCGTGAATAATTAATCCAGCAGCGTCTCCTCTTGAAGCCCCGTAAAAAGTCCTTTACCGCGTGTCGAAAAAGTCTATTTAAGCTAGCGTTGCCTAACCCCTTCCCTCGAAAATGTCACGCGATGCTCTGAAGTTAGAACGCTTCCTATTGGCTGTCACTATAACGAAATTTATACTACTCAAACCATACTAAGTACCATTAAAAGGAAAGATTGTTATTCGTTCATAATAATAACTAATAAATTAAACCCTCATTAAATGTTCCCTTGAGCTAATACTCTAGTATAAATCAACCCTAATTTCCCTATGCGAGCCTTCCCTCCACATCAAGGGCGGAAACAGTAAACCGTAGAACGTTCCCCATTGGTTGTTAGTCTGTGGGAGTTCATGCCATTCAAATCATACCAAGTACCAAGTACTATTAAAAGAAAACATTGTGATTTCTTGTTAATAATAACTAATAAATTAAACCTTAATTTAACATGTTCAGACCTAATATTCTAGAATAAATAAACCCTAGTTTTCCTTATGTGTTACTTTTTTCCATATCAAATGCGGACATCGTCAGCCCGTTCATACAAACCTAACTACCCACTAACAAAATGCAAACTAAAAATAAATTCAATTACTTTTACCCGACTGGGCAATACGGAGGGTCATGTGTTAACAATATGAATATTAATTTAGTATGAATCATTTTAAAAGCTCTGATTGTAGCAAAAGTACCTACCTACCTATGTGTCAACATATTCAAGAGTATTTTCAATTGATTTCCGGAATGACCGGTACAACCTAATATTATATGAAAAAGACATTGCCATATTTCAATGGAGCTTTGCCCCACCTACAAAACTACGTGACCATTTAAGATGTACCTATCATTTTGTTAGGGACTTATTACAGGTTTCATATTGCATAATCATAATCAGTATCATTTTCTACTACTCTCGCAACTCCTGTAGAAGAATAACAAAAACAATTAACAAATCGCTTCGATTTCTTACTATTTTCAGAATTCTTAATTAAGCTGCTTTTTTCGAATCGCAACTTGTACAAAACTTTATTTTGAACCAATAATTTTAATAAAAAACGGAGATATTTTTACATTTATTCGTTATCTTGTACAACTTGCGGTTGATGGTGGGGCAGAATCTGGCATTGTCATTTCTACATAGAGCAGTAGGTGTAATTCTGTCATGGCCGCCAAATCAAATCCTAAATTCAACTTTTAGTCACATTACTACATCGCGTAAGACGGGGACTCCTTGCTTAGTTTGGTACACTCTAGTCTAGAATCAATGATGTTCGCAAATGACAGGATGGTGAAATTATTGGAGGATTCATGCAGGATCTGAAGTTTGGCGCTATAGTCAAGAGTCCCACTACGAGCTCGGTAATGAACGTGACTGTCGAGCTGCTTCGCCCAGAGTGATGCCGCTACGGCGACTCCTCTGGATGAAGACAAGAAGACGCGGATACCCAGGGTAACGATGCTACGGCGACTCCCCTGGATGAAGAGAAGACTATGATATTTTGAATATTCTGTAACATTGGCAAATGACGAAGTGTCGAGTCCATTAATAAAATAAATAATAAATAAATCGCTACAATTATCTCAACATGCCTCTCTAAATCCCTCAACAATCTGTAGCAGTATTTTCATCATTCAAGCCTACATGCAGTCATCAGACTCGGACGATGACAGTACGTCATGACTTTAACATGACGTCACTGATAGGTCAGCGGCGGTTGCTGTGAAAATCCGGGTGACCCAATCGATGCAAGGGATCGCTCATAGGTAGGTGTCTGTCAAAACACTCGAATTTTTAGGAAAGAAGTAAATAAATAAAATGCTGTAAGTTCATCCGTCTTCCCCGAGGCAGTTCGGACGTAGCGACGTCGTCCGGGCGTCGATAAAATGAATAGCCGATACAAATAGGTTTTAGCGGCGACTCGTAAAAGGATTTTGAACCGTGACACAGTCGCCATGTATCCTCGTTTAGAGCAAATCGCCGGAGATCGACGATGGGGCTACACTGTCCGTGAAAACGTGGCTTTAGTATCAGAGTAGTAATTTTCTGTGAAACTTCCAAGACAGTTTTATGGCTTCGATGAGTTTACTGCTCCATGTTTCCAATAAACTAAAGTAGCTTTTTCACAGTAGTCAGGCAGGACCAACTTCGAGAAAAAAGCGACAGGAGAATTCAGCTAGGATGGGGAAAGTAACGTCATTTCTACCCGTCTTCTGAAATCAAATCACTTGAAAAAAAAAGCTGCGTCAGATCCACAATGAATGACTCAGAGCCGAAATGTGGAAAATGACTGAACCTAAAGTCTAAAGTCGCTCAGCGAACTGTGCGGAAAGATAAGGCACTTCGTTTGTTTGGTGGGTAGATTCATGAACTAGTTTGCTAGGAACAATGACATAAAAAGGATTGAAAAGGACAAATGGCTGGTATGCCAACCGTCGAACCAAATGCGTAGACGGGTTCTAGAGTGAGGACTACGAACAAGATGGTGGGAGCATATTATGCGCCTAGTAATTGCCAAGAACTGCTTGAAAGCAAGCAAGAAGATTGTTTGCGCACCGCACGCAGTGGGTAGGCACTCTGCCTACCCACTCAGTACTACACTACACTGCGTGCAGGGGTGCAGTGCAGGCGGCGGCAGCTCTGGCTTTCAATGTGCGGTGTTGTAGTAGATGCTGCGATTGTCTTCAGATGTGCGCCCAACACAATTCACAATACACACACAGTTTGACCCAATTTAACCACCGAACCGATATAGTTTCTTTATATTGTATTACCGACCGATACCACCGAAAAGCCGAGAAAAGTGTCCAGAGTTGACATTAATGTCAGTGGGTTTCACCATAGTTTATGGCATGGACGTCCGCCGTGAAGGTGCTTGAGAAATGAGGTGGCATGCACCCAGATGCACCTGAACAAAGATCATCAGTCCACTAATGGACTTAAGTTTTTCCAAGATGTCAGTCAACCTGTTGACTGTTGTCTTGGAGAAACATAAGTCCATTAATGGACTGATGATGAAGAAAGTAGCAAGGCATGTGTCTAACGTCGACCTACAAGCATAGCTACATTCCGCGATTTATCCCGTACTCAAGCTTTCTCATTTACAAATGCAACCATTCCCCTAATGCCTGGTATAAAACACACGGGCCGTAAGCGGATCAGAAAGTGCTTCGCGCGAACTTAATAAACCCCGAACCGTCGACGTACGAGCGGGTTGATACTCGTAGTTCGCCGTAATTTGTTCCCGAGTCTTATTAAATTCATAAGTATGCGTCGACGGTTCTGGGAATGGTTTGAGTGAAAGGTTGACGGCGATTGTCTATTCACGCCGCATTCTGTACACATCAAAGCACATCAAGTGTAACTTTGGACTTTGGGCTGTTCTTATTATCTGCGTCGTAAGAGTTGAAATCGTACCGTACTGCAAATGTTACCATTGATCTGCTGTTGTCCATACCACTACCATGAGTTGCGTTACCTCAGTTGATGTAGTCAGTTCGCTTGTTAGCGACTGCGTAATAAGGTATCTCTGGTTCGCGATTGGGGGGATTATATTTTTTTAGGGTTTCCAACAGATGGTACAATTATAAACTACATGACCATTTACATTAATTCCAAAAATTGTGCCCACTCAGTTAAAGGTAACCACAGCTCACACTTAAAACATGACATAATTAAATATAACAGTATTGCCTTAAAATATAGATGACATAACATTATAGTTTTGCTACTGAGCTAGGGGTGCAAGATATAAAACTAGAAAAGAGCTGGTGACTTCACTGAACTGGTATTCTTGAATCACACTAAGGACACCCTCATCAAATCTCATTTTATACAAAAAAATCCGGTCACAATTTAGGAAGCTACGATGCCATCGACGCACCTGTTTTTGTATCGGGGATTAAAATAAAAGAGTAACAATCAACAAATTACAAGCGAGTCATCTCAGAAATAGAAGCAACAATACTCATTCCAAGTAGAGATACCTTGAAAGGGATGAGGACCGATGTGCATAAAAGCTGGTCCAAGGCTACTCCGCTATTGCCAGCAGCCTGTCCCTTGCACACCCGCGACAGTAGGTCATAAATCAGCTGAGACGGCTGTAGCACACGGCAGACAGTCTGCGGCGCCAACTTCGGGTGCTCATGCAAATTCATGAGTTGGCGCGCGCCTTTTTAATGAGTTACCTACGAGTTGGTAGTACGGGCTCATGGTCTCATTGTATGGCGCGACGACTGATATTGGCTTTAAACTTCATTGAAATGTGGAATAGCTAAGTTAGCTGATAAGACTTCTAAAAATTAAATATAGGAATAGCCTTATTAAGACTGAGATTTTCTCGAAAAATTTTCTTTTTTCTTCAGCGATTGTAAAAATTCGCATTTTAAATCCAATGGAGGTTTATGACCTGAGGGCATTTTTCTTTTCTTTTTTCTTTTCTCGTGTGGTTTAGTGACCGAACCTATTTGTCAAAGTTATTAAGGCCGCCCGTAGGCCTTTGACGTGGCCTAACGACTGCTGCCGAGCGACAGCAACCGCGTGCTTTCTGAGGCACGGAGGGGCTCAGATGAAAGTGTCACTAGCGGTCACCCATCCAGGTCCTGACCTCGTCCAACGTTGCTTAACTTACACGATCGTTTTCAACGTGTACTCGCAACTGACCTACGAGCCCCTTACCCAGGGCCTGATTTGGGGCCAGCTATGACCAATTACCACCCGTGAAATTTAAAATACCATAACAATTAGATATCCGCCATCATTATGGAGTGGCGGATTGATTTTTTATTCATTTAATATTCTATTTACTTGAATATTCTAAATAACTTGACATTGGCGAAATTGTCTCTTAAATAAGAGTAGAACGCTACATGCGTAGACACGCTGGCTCCGTCCCACATACGGAGCTCTACCAGAAAGGCTGGCGCGGCGGCTGAGGCGGCCGAGAAGAGTAAAGCTCTAAAATACAGGGGTCTCGACACCCTTTACAACTTTGTTGCTTTTGGTGTCAAGACCCTCGGCCCGTGAGGTCCCGGCGTTTGGTCGCTTTATAAAGAGCTTAGCAAACGAGTAGTAGATGCCACTGGTGACCCAAGAGCTGGCAGCTACCTCGCGCAACGGATTAGCATTGCGATCCAGCGAGGTAACACTGCCAGTTTTGAAATAAACTTACATATAGAGTAGAAGCCATTCAAATAAAAATAGACAATTGCTCCAATGAGAAATATGCTGACACAACTAGTTACTCCGCTGGCTCCGGACCCACAGTGGATCAACTCCGATACCAAAGAGAGCCACTGCAGCTTGTCTTGTGCAGTCTGTCACTAGTCGAATAAAGCTGAATGTTTTGATATGAAGTGGACCCATTACCTAATCTCCTACTTCGGCAATACTTCGATCCAAAGCCAATCTAAATATGTAGTGAAAGAGTTGAGTATAATGAACTCTAGTTAATCGATTTTACTAGACGCAAACCGGCCGCAGTTATGCTAGAACCGCAAAAACAGTGCCGTAGCTAGGAAGGGACTCTGGGTGACGCCAGTGTCGCTGCACTGAATTTTTGAGTAAAACAATATTTTTACCAGTGCAGTAAGATATAAATAACTAACAACGAATACGGTCTTATTGTATAGTTTTAAGCAGTAAGACAGAAACTGGCAAATATTTCGGAATTTGTAGCCATCATACATCATAATCAATTAAAGCAAAACTATAATTTTCGTACAGAATTGAGGGTGACCCCGTATCCTCGAGTTCGGACAACATCCTGCCTGAAATGTAAAAGGTCCCCAAGGCAGTTCGTTTAATAACTCAAGTATATCCGTAATCAGACTCTTTACAATACTGTTGATGCAAGACAATAATTTCCGTGAAGTGACACATAAACCCCTGCAGAACTAAGGGTGACCGCGTATCCCCGACACTAGCCACGTCCCTGCCTGCCAGCCGTTGACCCAAATCTAATATCTGCTGCACGCAACGCCCTCAACTATAAAAGGTAACTGCACTCTCTGTGCACGGCTCGCTCAATAGCTCCTGTAAATTGCATCTACGAGGGAAATGTTCATCGCTGGAGTAAAGTGAAATTTAAAACTCGTCTCCTTTCATCGAGTAGTAATCGTTTATTAGAAATTTTATCCTCGCTTTTGATGGCGTAGTAAATTTCCCGGTTCAGCTTTATGTATTCCACGTTTGCATGTTTGTTTTCTCGAGTGTAAAGGTAAAAGGTAATGTTATTCAGGGAGTATACGCGACGACAAAGAAAATATACAGGGGGCCTCAATAAGGTTGAGATTTTCTCAAAAAGTACTGGATCAAT
Organism: Tachystola acroxantha; assembly: GCA_963506565.1. Lineage (NCBI taxonomy): Eukaryota > Metazoa > Arthropoda > Insecta > Lepidoptera > Oecophoridae > Tachystola > Tachystola acroxantha. The sequence goes on from OY735872.1 coordinate 2,639,861, forward strand.
TTTGATAATTCTTTTAAAGTTAGACAGTTTTAACATTTATCTATCTTACAGAGAAATAATTTTTGCAATAGTTCAAGTAATTTTTGAGGAAATCTCAAAATTAAAAACGCTCCTGTACACCTTTTTCTGTGTTATCGTACGTACGAGTTTGTCGGTTCCTTGGTGGCTTGACTTATCTAGTTAATGTAAGAACAACACAGGGTTGCCAATATGGATTTTTAAAATTTCCCCGGATTAATAATTTCATCGTTAGATACAGGGATGGGTGGCTGGAAGAGGCTCAGGACAGGGATGGATGGAAGAGGAAGGGGGAGACCTTTGCCCAGCAGTGGGACAATTTATAGGTTAACAAAAAAAAAACCCAAAATGATGTTTTATATAAAATCCTAAAAAAAATTTTTGCCGGAATAATTTACCTTAAAACATTTTTCAGGTGTGTTTTAAAAAAAAACGACGATAGACAAGACCACTTGTCTAGAATACACGTGACTACAATTTATATAAATATAAAATGTAAAATTTAAATTAAAAAAACCGTAAACGTTAAATTTAACGTTTTCTAAGTTGAATTTTAGCAGTCTGCATAAACTTTGAGCATCCGCCACGGGATATTAAGCCATATCCCACCCTAATTATGTGGTCATAGTTTGAAAAGTTTTCGCCAGACTTTTCCCCAGCAATGTCGGTTCCTCAAAATACAGGATTAGTCCTAGCTTGAGCACCAGTCTTCCACCAAACTGTGTCTAATAACATGAAAATGTACCCTAATGTGGAAGGAAAATAAAAAACATTTGAATTTGAATTGAATTCCCCGAAATATCTCCAACGGCCAATTTTTCCCCCAAAATTGCGAGAAAAAAACCAATCTGGCAACCCTGGAACAACACCGCTCGTGGGTTTGTAGTACGTATGCTTGTGGTAATGTAATTACTCCTAACGTTGTAGCCACTAGCCATACAATACACTCCACAGTACATAATGCAGTGTAACATGTTGCTGTGCAATGCCACAGTTGCACAGAATATCGGAATCCGTTACAACGAGGCCGATCGATGGACATAGTAGAGTCGCGTAATGTGAAAAAAATTATATCATGTATTTATTTTCAATAAAGAGATATTATGATTCTGATAAATAATTCATTTATTGCATATCACACACATATTAGGTACATAACACAGTTAAAGTTCACAATACATGTGGACGCCGTCGGGCACAGCAATATAGGATTATGTGGTAATTGGAGTTTTTACTAGAGTGTAAAAGGAGGGAAATGTTTTTCAGGCGTATGGATGATAATTCCGCGGTGTCAATGTCGTCAAAATTAGGACTTTTTGGGTCCCTCATTTCTTTTTTAATTACCACCATTTTACGTTTAAAGATTTAGTTTTCAGTTCAGTCTTTATTAATACTTTATATTTACCTATGTATTTACCTATTATAGTGTGTAATTACAACATTAATATAAAACTTTTAGTAAGTAGATACTTATTACTTTTTAAAAATTCAAATTTTAGTCCTAATACGATCGGAATTACGAGTAGTCCTGGTTTAAAACATTGCCAATGATATATATTCACCCTGCACGAAAGTCCGACTAAAATGAAACTATGAGCTTATCCATCGAATCACCTCCTTACTAGCCGTGCTTTGTAGCGAGTCTCGTGTTCGTGGCCCAATTACACTGTGCTACAGTATTCGTACTGGTTTAATTAATCTTGTATTGGTTTGATAATGCGTGTCCATAGCGGGAGATGCAAACATTTGGTTTGACAATATTGACGGTATATAAATATACACATAGTGGCATTGAATTCATTCAATAATAATGTCGCATCCTTCTGCTTCAAGTTACAAGACGAAGAACCACACAATAATTTAAGTAATATACAGGGGGGCCTTGAATTCATTCGACAAAATTAAATGGATGGTTAGGCTTGTGACATAGGTAGGTACATTAATTATGCACAGCGTTTAAGTAATTTAAACAATTTGGGGAAAAATAAAAATAAAATATTTACAATAAATTAAACTATCCAAAAAATTATTAATATGATGTGCATCGTTACTGAGTTTTTACGTTTTAAAGTATTTTTAATTTTTTGCAACGATTTCCTTCACTGGAATTTGACCTAATGACCTAATTTCTAAGGTTCTTACCTTAGAAATTAGGTCATTAGGTCAAATTAACTTCCCATAACACACAAAACATCCCCAAATGCACAAAAACGTCCTAAACCATAAGAAAGCACATCGTAATGTTTGGGACGTTTTTGTGCATTTGGGGATGTTTTGTGTGTTATGGGAAGTTAAAAAATATTATTTTACGAGTACTGGTGTGGAAAGTAAGCTATAGTTGTCTTTATATCATATAGATGACGGGTACTGGTACATTTTGCTGTTTGGTTGACCCAATAGCCGTCAACGAATTTGAAATGTTATTATTGAATTAATTAAAACAAATAGGCATCGAATCAAATTACAGAATGTTATTAATATTAATCAAGTTTCATTTTAAACATCAACACTTACAAATAAGTAAATACATGAGCCAGCGTTGAAAAAAAACCGTAGTCGGTAAAAACAGCAGTTTAGTAATCGAACTTCGATACTTTTTTTACAAAAACGTGAACACAAACTTTAAAGTGATATTATATTATGTTATTTGATGTTTTACTGTATTTTTGCCAGTTAATTAGCAGCAAAATAGTATTTATTTTCATAATATTGCAGAGAAAACGAAAAAATCTACCATTTTCGTGAGATATTGGTCAGTTGACTGGCATTGGTACATTGACGGGTATATGTACAGTTACCTTAATTAGACGATCATATTTGTTTACAAAATAAGACACTTGATTTTGGGCTGCGGTATACCAACACCCGAAAAACATTGTCCTCCTCCTGGGGCAGTCGGGTAATAACCCGACGATATGAATCTCAAAAACATACACCGAAATTAAGATCCTTCTCCTTTTAGAAGTCGATTATGTCTTAATAGGCCTAAAAGTACTTACCTCCATAGTAAATGCGAGCATCCTACAGAAAATATTGGACAATTTTATTTGCATCAACTGTGATTTCTAAAACAAACAAAAGCACGGCCAATTGTCGTTAAAACGGCAAAAACAATTCACAAAAACCAACACACGAGTGGATTAAATAATGCACTGAACAATTCACAAAAAACAACGTTGACAAACAGAATCGGACCGGTACTGGGCGCAAGGATCGACTAACCGCATTTATGAAGGACGGAGAGGAGCCCCTCCGTAAAAATTGTTATCGAAAAACGAGGTATTTGGTCGATATAGGTACTTTATCAAAAGTTAACTGCACTAAACCAAGAACTTTTTTTTCAGAGTTTTTGAGGTGTTTATTGTTATTCAAGGAGAGATATAAAATACAAATAGATACAACAAAAATTATACTAAAATAAAAAAACCAAGAACTTTGATTATTACAAGTACAACAAGCAGATAAATTATTTAAGGAAACAAAAAAAAACGACTACTAAAAATTTAATCCTACAATCAAGACGAATCTAATGAAATCTCATAAGTATGTTAAAATCCAACAAACCGTTTAGGCTGCATGGCGTGCCAAAGAATCAAACATATATACACTCGAAAAATATAACACTCTTTCTTGCGCAATCGGGTAAAAATGACGGTTTTTTGGTTTAAAATTAATCCTATGCCAATCCCGTGATTCAAGGCAAGAAGAATCAAATCATAGACTTTGAGAGCGACCTTAGTGTGAGATCACTCTTGACAGGTAAGAGCGAGCTCATGCTAAGCTAGCGCTGATTCAATACCGGTTTTACATAAATTCGAAAAACAATACCCTCCTCCTTGCTACAAAAGGGTAAAAATCTAGTCTACGCAAAATAAAATTAATTGTTTAGATAATTTACAAGTTTACGAGTCAATGAAAATTTTAATAGGTAATTGGAAAACTTGACGATAAGTGACACTAACTACTTTTGAAAAATAAATTTTGAATTTAATTAACATTTGATTACCAATATATCTAGTTTCAATATATGTGACGATAACAATATATTAGAGGGGAGCACTCTGTAATGTTCGCACACCTCGCTACGGAAACTGACACGATTATTGATACCGGTTTGCAGTTGGGCACTCGACAGCACAATAATCTATCTATAATGGTATGGTATCTTGAAGTACAATTTTATCTCTTATACCACTGACAATAAGAGTACAAATTTCAAAGTGTAACACTTCACATGTTGTCGACTTATATGGAGCTTATAATACTCGTAAGTTACACTTATAAGTTCGTTCCCATTTGTGCTGGCGTATAATCCAGTTTCCCGTGTATGACGGTATTTTTCATATATTTATTCCCGTTTGATCTTATAGGTAGACACCCAAACGCTGAATAAAATTACAACAGTTATGTTATGACATAATAGGTGTAAGTACCTCATTGATCTCCTATAAACAACTAGATACACAGTCTGCCCTCTAAAAATGTCTGAGCGCAAAGAAGGGCCAAGCGGATGAATGGACCCTCATTTGCTTTATTGGAAGATCAATGTTTGAAAAACAAAAAACAAAACTCCAACTAAGCTGTGCTAGTAGCGGCCACCACACTAGTTCAGAGGTGGAGATGGAACTTGGGACGCAGTCTCATGCCCTAGCCATATATTGGGCTACTGCGACTTATTACTTTTTTATGTAAGTAAAATACATAAATTGCGACGACAGCAAGAGACCCGACGGAATGACGCTCGTGCCCTGGAAGATGGGACGGTCCCTAGTATGGGACGCCACCTGCGTGGATACCCTGGCGCCGTCCCATCTTCCAGCAACATCATCAAAGGCCGGCGCTGCAGCAGCTACCGCAGAGGCAACTAAACGGCGCAAATATGCAGGTCTCAGTGGAGACTGCATATTTGTGCCGTTTGGTGTGGAGACCCTGGGACCGTGGGGACCAGGCGCACACAGCATCCACAAAGATATCTCTGTGCGCCTGGTGGATGTGTCTAATGACCAGAGGGCTGGCGCATACCTCGCGCCATGCAGCCAGCCTTCTGGGGACACTCCCCGCGGTCGGTGATTTAGGGCAATTTTTTTATTTATAGTTTTTATTTGTATATTTACTGTTTCTTTAATATAATATTTTGTAGTTTAAATTAAATAAATTTATTTGACGTGATAAAAAAAAGAAGTAAAATATTGTGTTTTTTTTATTCTTGTATTTTTTCGATTATTTCTAGCAATTTCGTAACAATCGCCTTCAACGAATAAAACAGTAATTGTACATTTGAAGTACAATCCCATGGTTAAACCTTTACGCATATTAAAGACATGCATATTAGGAGAATGGAACAACATTGAAGGCCACGAGGCCTGGACATAAGGAAGTAAAACAATTAATATCAGTTGTTAACAATTTATAGGTAGGTACCCACGTAACTCTAATTTAATCACCACGGTATAATTTACATGTTAAATTGTAATATTGCAACTAGAACATAGGGTACCTATTTAGCTGACAAGCATTTTAATTAAATTTTTCTCGTCATTTTAGAATTAAAACTATAGTGAGCCATTACTACAAATTATTATATATAAACGGATATCACTCACTTATATTGTTAAAGTCGGCAATTAGACCAAAGTTATGTCGGAGCGCCCACAGAGGGCGCTGATCCGCAGTGCGCGAAGAAACGTCAACGGCGACGCGGGCGTGGCGCGCTCACCTTGAAAAAGACCGTCGAAATCGGTCGAAACTCTCGGTCTAATTGCCGACTTTAACAATATAAGTGAGTGATATCCGTTTATGCATAATAATTTTTCTCGTCACTTGAAAAATAACGTAGTTACAGGCATTTGGAAATCAGGAATCTGATACTCGCAGTGGGAGGTGACGTCACGCCTTACTAATTCCACACAAACTCCATTTTATGTTCGTTTTGCCAAAAACGATTGAAGCGATTAGGTTCACAACGTTCTCTTCCTAAAATGTCCACTTCCCGAAACGTCCACTTCCTAAAAGGTCCTTTTTCTAAATCGTCCACTTCCTCAGTAGCACGATTTGAATATCGTAAAAATATTTTCACACTAGCTGCTGCCCGCGACTTCGTCTGCGCAGGATTATAAATTATAGCCTATGTGTTATTCTGATGTATGAGCTATATTATTGTAAAGTTTCATTAAAATCCATTCAGTAGTTTTTGCGTGAAAGAGCAACAAACATCCAACCAGTCATCTATATAAACTTTCGCGTTTATAAGATTAGTAGGATAGGATCATTACCTGTTCGCAGAATTGAGTAAAAACATTTTAAAATCCAGACGGATTACATATCTAACATTAGCATTTAATTAAATATTGAACAAAAGAAACGCGAGCTTAGTACTAAAAATCCCAGATTATCCCGAACGTTAAAACAACAGAAATCAAATAAAAAGTTAGCAGAGGCGTAGTTAAGGGCTAAATAAAGGCACTCGAGACAACAACGGTTTTGTCTGAAATAGTCATAATAATTTTTAAGAGCCCTTATTTCGGCTAGAGTTCGGCCAGTTCCGTAAATGTACGAGTAAATTTCATCCTCATCCGTAACGGATATTTTCAGGGTGATTTGTCACATGTAGACTCTGAATCTACGTAGCAGATCACTGATGAGATGGACCGACCAGGGTATAAGTGCTTCATATATCCATGAAACAAATATCCCGTTAGTCCCGACATGGAACTGCTCGACAGAACTACTGTGTGTAAAGTTGATGTAAACAAAACATATAAGGCATTTATTTAAAATATGTACAATAACAGAAACTTATAAAATAATAGACATAAAAACTAATCAAATACAATATAAACTATAATAATAATAATAAAACCCTAATTAAAATCACACAGACATACCAGCTCCATCTTCACATTTTATCCCTCGCACTCTTCGTCTTGTACACCTTATTCTAGTTGAAACAGACCTAATTATTGATATTTAAATTAATTAAATAAACAAAACATATTGATTGCCCATGCTGTGTAACTAAATGAAGTACATTTTAAATGAGATGCTATAGAAAAACGTGTAATGTTACTTATGAAATCCAGCAAGGGTATGTCAAATGATAATTCCTTATAAGCAAGGTTAACAAATAGGCCTTCGAATTAGGAAGTGGACGATTCCTTGCATGTGTCAGTGCAAATTGCGATCAAATATGAGGGCACTGATGTCTACCAAAAAATAATTATTGTCTTGCCGAGTCTTGATTGGCCTAAAACATACCAACTTACCAATGTAGGTATTCCTTCAGGAAAGGGGCTCGTAGGCCAGTTGTGAGAAGGTACACGTTGAAAACGATCGTACAAGTTAAGCAACGTTGGTCGAGGTCAAGACCTGAATGGGGTCACCCATTCGGGTTAGTGACACTTTCATCTGAGCCCCTTCGTGCCTCGGAAAGCACGTTAAGCAGTTGGTCCCAGTTGTTGTCGCTTGACAGCAGTCGTTAGGCCACGTTAAAGGGCGGCCTGAATGACTTTGACAAATAGGTTTGGTCACTAAACCACACGAGAAAAGAAGTAAATGATAGGAATCTGAATCCCATCCGCATCAAGTTTAATTGCAGCGCGTCCGGCATGTTCGCGGAGACGCGCACTGACGGGTTCCACGCAATCATGCGTAAGAAGTGCGCGTCTCTGCTCTGCAGAGTGCGACGCAGCGACAACAGCATCCTGCAAATGATAGCCGGCAAATACGACTGCCGTATTGTAAAAAAATGTGTGACGTTGCATGTCCTAGGCTAGTTACTAATATAGTGTATAAGACTCTACTAACAAATAATGAATCATTGTCATTCGTAAATAAAATTATTATTATATTATTATTATTATTAATTACAATATCCGCATCAAAGTAACACAATCTACACCCCTACTAATTCGAACGGTCGTCTACTTTTCTAGACAACGTAAATTGGACTTTGGCAACCGTGAAATATGCTTTAATTTATAATTAAAGCCAGGGACACCGAAGGGGAGGAAAATGGAAGGGCCCCAGAAATAAAATAAATGGCGATGGAACTCGGGAAGCAATGGACAACGCCCTCCTTAACTAGATTGCCCGGTACAATTAGCCGGGGGAAATGTTTTCTCTCCAAAGATAAGCAATAAAATCAGGATATTTAACTGGAGTAGCTTTTATAACGCTTTTAGATATAATTCTCGGGAAATTGATGTCTTTCTTGGGATTGGATTTAAAATAGTCGCTAAAACATTTTATTAATATTTAAGATTGATGTTCGATTCACCTTTTACGATACATATTTTATTGTTAAGAATATGATTATTGCTATTGTATAATAATACATTTGTTAGCGGCTGGCCATATAGGTTCTTTTAGTTTATTTGTAATATATTTAAACCTATTGTTCTTTTTTATTTTTATTGTCAGTTCCGTCCCTGAACTTAAAATGGTCTAGGAACTATTCCCAAGTGCTTGGCTGGCTCAGAGTCAAGACTCAAATATCAATAATTAGGGCTGTTTCGACTAGATTAAGGGGTACAAGACGAAGAGTGCGAGGGATTGAATGTGAAGATGGAGCTGGTATGTCTGTGTGATTTTAATTAGGATTTTATTATTATTATTAGAGTTTATTATTATTATTGTATTTAATTAGTTTTTATGTCTATTATTTTATAAGTTTCTGTTATTGTACATATTTTAAATAAATTTATTATTACATGTTCCGTCCCTGACCCCTACAAATTAAGTATATTTTTACCATTTTAAGTTATTATATTCAGTTTTCATCAGTTTTCAGCATTTTATTTACCAACGAGCCTAGCTCCTCAACAACATTGATAGGTTAATTTTAACTACATATACCTTTTAGATTAGCTCTAGTAACATATTGTAACTGTTCGTTACTTAATAAAATAAAAAAATATCATTTTCCCTTATTCAGAATATTACATAACACCATGTTATGTAATGTTATGTAGGCTTGGTGGAGACATTGGACACATTCTCAATTCGACCTATTCGCAATTCGTCACAATTTAAATTTATCATCAACTTTTCTAATTTAACAGAATTTATCAACATCAAATCTATGAAATAACCTGTATATGATAAAAATTTTTATTTACAGTAAGTTTTGTATGGAACGCGAGCGGCTCGTTAAAATACTAGAAATGTTGAAACGTATTTTTAGAATGTGGAAAAGAGAATCATTATTTTTATTTTATTTATTTATTAAGAAAGCAATATATGTATGTTACACACCATTTATATAGACTCGAATACACGACCAAGTATGTTTTGGCGTGGAAAGTAGTGACCGTAGCATGTTATAGGGCCGACTAATTACATTAATGGGATGACCTATAATTATTAAGAAACGACGGAGAATATAATATTCACAAAATAGCATAAATAATAATAATAATGTTCCAACAATATTTAATATAATAATAATTTGACTAAGCTATAATGACATAATGATAATTGTGAATTGTAATTATTTGTAATTAAATTATAGGAGGGCTCTAATAAATAAAAATAAAATATATAAATTACATTAACTAGTGTGAATAAGGATTCCTACAAAAAGAGAATAAACAGCGGACAAAAACAACGTGATGAGACGAAAATTAGATTCAAAAGCGATACACCCGAGTCTCGTCAGTCGCCGCTTTCGCCAAATGAAGTTTGATCCTTTTTATTGGAGTTCGCTGCGAGCACAATACCCTTGCCATAGAATACCAAATTAATGGGATGGTGTATTTGGTCTATACTGCTCGGCAAAGTTGAGGGCTCTAGACCACGTGGCCGGAGACCAGCCCGCTGGACTGATGTGGTTGGCCGAATCCTCGGCGTGCCCTTTGAAGAGGCTGTGAGAAGAGCACAAAACCGTGTCTCCTGGCGCCAGTGCATACATGCCAAGACGGCACCTGCTGTTGAGGGTCACGATCCTCAGCACTGAGGCAACGATTAGGGAGGAGGTATTTGTTCATTCGCTCGTTCAGTCGGACATCTGACACTGAAACACCAGCGGCACGAGTCGCGTTAGCGGTCGACGCAACGCCGCGGAGCCGTCAAACTAATGTCAAACGCCTTGTAATAATGTCATTTTGACAGCTCCGCGGCGCGGCGTTGCGTCGATCGCTAACGCTGACTCGTGCTACAAGGGCAGGGTTGAGATTCAGGCCGGCACTGTTTTAAGCGCAAGCTTAACTTGAGTTCATAAAAGCTTTCACCAGTAGCTCATCATCATCAGTCCACTGTTGGACGTAAGCCTCTCCCAAAGCGCGCCACTCAACCCTACTCTCGGCCCTCTGCATCCAGTCCCTGCCAGCCATCTTCATCATCCCTCCATCTTGTCGGGGGGCGTTCCACACTACGTTTACCCGTTCGTGGCCTCCATTCGAGAACTCGTCTACCCCATCGGTTACGATAGATGTGACCAGGTCACTGCCACTTCAGTTTACTGATTCTATGAGCAATGTCAACCACTTTTGTCTTATTTTGTCACCAGTAGTTATCTTCAGCAATCCTTTCCGCTCCACGCGTCAATATTTCTTCAATCTTTCCGCCGCATTAGCGAGTCCATTACGGATACCTCGCTCCGACAGGGAAATCCTTTATAAATGAATTTTGCGTCGGGACAGCATTGATACCAAGGCTACTCCGAGTGATGTATCCAGGGAGGTACAGTACAACTCAGACGGGGGCCTCATTAGAAAGAAAGAGATTTATTTAACACCGCACAATGCAACAATGAATGAGAATAACGTACAAAACGTCACTAACGACATTAAGATTGAGATTATCTCAAAAACAACTTCACCGATTGAGAAATGTTATGGCCGCAAGCGAGTGGCGACAGATGAAAACATGGAAATAGGAAGGGGGCTTAAATTAAATGCGGGGGGCCCAAATAATTGCAGCTCCGGCCCTGGCTCCAAGTAAAATAGTGAAGTAACGTCGCAATCAGGTTCGCTCCGTGCAAATTGAATACGAAGTCAGATGGAAACTTTTATTGACAGTTGAAGTGCAATATTTTACTTCTATTTCAGTTTTTACTCTAATATCATGTAAAATTAAACTTCAACTGAGTCCACAGCCAGTTTACAATTTCGTTACGTGAGCCCCAAAAGAAACGTTTTCTTTTCACGTGAACTAGATCCCAAGCCTTGCTCTACTTTCTGGAAACAGCTAAGTAACCTACCTAACCTACACATCTGCCGTGGACAGGGCCACACGGAAAAATAACTTCTTAAATCAACACAATACAGTTCTTTTCTTAAATAGGAAATATATATAGTTTTCAAGTTCAAGTTAATTTTTTATTCGTCAGCAAATCACTTTGTGTTCGAAATTAAGTATAAATTAAAAATAAATTAAAAGCTAATCACAACAACCACAACAAAAAAAGACAATAAACAATATACATTACTAGGCGTCATGTCAAATAGTTTCGAAGTTTTGATGTATATAATAATAAGTATACTTGAAGTGTACCTCTCTATCCCCCTATCTATATTTTATAAAACTTAACATATGTACGTCTGTTCGCATTAACTCAAAAACTGCTAAAAGGGAAGTACAGTGGCCAATTACTAGAAATAGAAATAAATTATTATAATAATTATTCAATATTGTATAATATGTCGCAGTCAACTGGTTGAAATAGACGTTTGATTGAGCAGGTAGCACGTTAATTGAACGACGCCATTCAAACGTATATACCAAATGGATTGTATATACCAAGATTGTATATATCTACCAAACCAATTTTGTACGTCTTATTTTGTAAACAAATGTGATGGTCTAATTACCTGTTATGTTGTAATATTGAAGGAACTGATTGATTGAACCTGTCATCATTTAAATGTTAGTAGTTTTTGTATACAAAATAAGACACTTGGTTTCGGATTCGGTATGCTTATACCTATTACTTATAATTTTGTTTTTCAATCAAGTAAAACTTAGTTTTCCTTAAAGGAAACATAAATTGTAATACTTGTTTATCTGTGCAACAAATAAGTATTTCTGTAGGCAAAGTTAATTCACAAACAGATGCATTTAATAGAGTTAACTCGTTTCATAGTGCACTTATTATAAGAGAAAAATAAGAGCTTGTAAAAACAAGAGGCCAGAAATAAAAGTGCGGAAAATACGGCTGGCTTTGTTCCCGCGTCGGCATATTTTACTGAAGAATGCAGAACTTCTGCTTCGGCTTAATTTCGTTGAAGTTTACTCCCATTATTCAGGAAATGGTGAAATTACTGCTAATTTTTGGTTCCGGTAATACTGGCGTTCATTATTCATATTTTGTAACTTTGTTTACTAAATATGATTTGTCATATTCATATTATCAAATTATAATGGTAGCACTTCACTTGGATATTCGTATTTGCGTATTTGTCATAGTAGCAATGTGTGGTTGGTATTCTTGACAAAATATTCGTCTTATTTGTATTTACGTCAGGTATTTGACAAATACGACAAACATCAAAAAGCGAATACGAATAGCCAAGTGAAGTGGGAGCATTATAACTTATACAGCAAGGTTTATTGGTATAGTTGAGCCGCCGAGAAAAGCCCGATATGACGTTTGGGGCCGGTGCGGCCGACATAACTTTGAAACGGTGCACAAGTTACGAATAAATAATTATTGTCTTGAACTCTCATTTACGTGATCCATTTTGTACAAAAATAATAAAATTTAAGAATTTCGTAATAATTTCAAACATGCAACCGAGTAAATTCACATTCTTTCTTATGAAAAAAATTTATTTAGTTTTCCATGAAGCACAGTTACAATGTTATGTCGTCCGAATTAAATCGTAGAGAAGAGATTAAAATACTAAGTGACGATATTTGGTATCAGTTACTAATATCGCTATTATATCATCACAGGAAAATTCTTTTTCGTTACTTTCGTTCAGCCTTAATTTTAGAATGAAACTGGTGTGATGGATATCTTTGTATCAAATTAAATACAAAACAGTTAAAAATAAATCTTTAGTAAGGAAAGCCGCCGACAAAAGCTATTCAATTACTAATACGTTACCTATGGGTACATCACTATTAACGTTATATTGTCATGTGTCATATCGGGCCTATTAAAACGGCCGTACTATAATTGTAATTACCAAAATCTCATTCAGACAATACAGTCGCTCGACTGATCGGTATTAAAATTTGAAAGTCGCAAATTTTATATTTGGGAAAATGGAAGAGATGTAGAACAAAAATGGTTCAGAAAAGCTGATTACTGAACAGAAAAATCAACTTACATCTAATATACTATTTTTACATAACACCTTTAGGTATGTATAGTCCTCGAATAAACGTATACAGGAGACTTCATTGATGTTGAAATTATTTAAAAAAAATAGGTACGAGTACCTTAACACATTGTAACAATTAGATTCTAGTAGAAAATTAAATTAAATTAGAAATAGTTTAGAGTGCACACAATGTAATTCACTGTAAAATAATTTCAAAAATATGTCAAGTATTTTTTTTATGAATGAATGAATGAATGAATGAAATCTTTTATTTTCAGACACAAGTCCATAATATGTTAGTAACAATTTGCTTACAACTATGTTAGTGATTTTAAATTATAATAACATTTTTGGGGTGAAGTTACCTGCCGTAGCATGTACCTTCACCCAAAAATGCAGGATGGGGCAGTCCCACCTGTCGACAATTAACTTCAGGAGGCTGTTGGGGCTACCCCTCACTCTGAACATCAGGGATGCTACTCGCTTGCGCATTATGGCGTAAAAACAATCAGTTCGCGCCTCCGCGAACATCCCTGACGCGCTGCAGTATCTGGGCAGCCCCAGCAGCACCCTGAAGGCATTGTTGTATTGGACTCTGAGGGCCCCGTACGACTTCTGCGTGTATCTGGTCCACAGGCTGCAGGTGTACATCGACTGGCAGTATGCCTTGAACAGTGTCACTTTTATGTCTTTCGTACACCGTGCAAACCTGCGGGCCAGCATATTGCACCGCACGGCCAGGGCCCTCCGCTCCCTCTCCATGTCTATATCATCTGTGAGATCCTCCGTGACCCAGTGACCCAGGTACTTGAATTTCTTGACTCGTACGAGAGGCGAGCCGCTGAGCATAACTGGCGGCACTGTAGCGTACGTTTTGTTTCCGGCCTTGAACACCAGCAGCTCGCTCTTAGTCGCGTTGTACCTGAGTCCATGCGTCACGGCATATCTCTCACAGATGGCCAGCAGTGTGCGAAGACCGCTGATCGAAGGGCTCAGCAGCACCATATCGTCCGCATAACTTATATTATTGACGAAGCTGCCATCGATAGAGCACCCGACCCCGGCGCTGCTGAGCTCAGCGATCAGCCGGTTCATGTACAGGTTGAAGAGCTTCGGCGAGGACAATCCCCCCTGCCTCACCCCACACTCCAACCTGTACACGTCCGATAGCTTCCCCGCCCACCTCACGTAGTTCGACTGGTTATCGTACCAGTACTTAAAAATAGACGCGAGCTCCGGAGGCAGGTTTGTATCACGCCTAACCCTATCCCAAAGCACATGGTACGAAACCAGATCGAACGCCTTCGATAAGTCCAGGAAGCACGCGTAGACGGGTGTCCTCCTATCAGCATAGTACTGGACGGTGTGCTTCAAACAGAGCACGGCCGATTCTGTGGACAGGCCCGATTTAAAACCGAACTGCGCATCGTGCAGCTCGAGATGCCTGTCCAAGTGTCTGTTGAGCACACGGTCCAGCACCTTCGCCGTGATGGTCGCCAGCGAGATCGGCCTGTAGTTACCCCTGTCCGAGACATCTCCTGTCCTGTTCTTGGCTATCGGTACCACAATAGTTTTCATGAGGTCCTTAGGTAGATAGGAGTGTCGGATACAGAAGGTAAACAGCATGGCCAGCACCCTCGGCAGGTGGACACCCGCGTACTGGAGGTGCTCGATGCTGAGACCGTCGTGCCCCGGGGATTTCCCTCTGTTCATATGTCTGATTACTGTGGCTATTTCCTTTGCCGTGACACGAACAGGAATCCCCGCGGCAGGACGCTCGCCTTCATCTATAATCTTCATCTTTATAAAATCTCAACTTAAATTAAGATTTTTTACAGATATACCATACCTACCTATATTAATGTAATCTAGTATTATCTAAGTGTAATATAATACTCTACCCAAAGGTTGGAGAGCAGTGGCCCGCGATAGAGAAGATGGAGGAGACCTATATCGAAGGACGGCATGACAATCCGACGCCGATGTCATAATTTTTTTTATAAACTACCAACTTATAAGCTCGTATTGTGAGAGAAATAAAGGCTATTTTTATTTTTATTATCTAAGTGTAATATAATATTGCTAAAACAATTTGGTACATTTTCAGTTTCAGATAAGTACTATATTGATCGACATTTGAGCATGAGTGTTGTCTGCTTGGGTATTAGTCAGCTGTCGGGGGAGACGAGCGTGACTCACCCCTTGCGGTTTCATTGGAGCTTAAACAAGGGGTGCGAGTATTTTTTTATTACAAATCAAGTTCTTTCGGGTATACTTGTCCTATCATTCATTCATTCATCATCAGTCTATTTATATTGCCCCACTGCTCGGGCATTTCCTTACATCGAGGGAACTTGTCCTATCATTTGATAATAAGTGATGAGGAATTGGCAGCCAGGTCCGATGTGACTCTGGATTTCACTTCTATTTTGTATAAACTTCTATTTGGTTCAGATGCCAACTAGATTATTGATAGAGGTACTGGTGATGCTGGATGCATTGTTGAATATGACAGTTTTATTTGTATTATTATGAGCTGTTGGAGCTAATTTTAAATTTTTATGACGTATCTGTATATAGTCTCTCACGTTGATAACCCAATCAATCAAATAAGCCATATATTCCAATGTAATAAAATACACAAGTTTCATCCGTAACTCACTAGCTCAAAGGATCATAACACTAAAATATTCGCCGAATAAAAAACTACGTTACATAAGGAGACGAAAACACATGAATAAAATATCGCATATATTCGGATCGCTAAGATTATTTACGATACGAATCCGATCGCTCGTGTGGATAAAACACAAACATCTGCCGCCCGGGAAATGGCCGATAATAAATATCGCAAGGCATAGGAGTGAACACAAAAACGATAAATCACACAATGGCCAGAGAGGGCAATATCGAGTGGAAGGTAACCTCACGTGAGACAAAAGAAAAGGCACGATGTAAGAATGGGCTGATAAATGGCGAGACTGTATAGCAAGATGAAGGTATAATATAACTCGATGGGGCCTTATTGAGGGCAATTTCGCCAAAAATAGCACTTCCTGGGAGTGCTCTTAAAAGGTGTCTTTAAAATTGCTAAGACATGGTTGTAATGAAGGGTATCTCGGGCCCTTCTGGCGAGAGGGGAGTCTATTGTTGTGGTTAAAGTTATAGACGAGGCGAGAATCAAAAGCAATAGAACTGAAATACACGCCATTGGATTTCAATTCAGTATTATTTGTTGTTTAATTGGTCTGTCTCGTTATGTCGGTTCATTGAATCGTGAAGATCAGAGTGATATAACGTCAAAACCAAAATTATAAAGGAAGATAAGTCGATGGATAGGTGCCACTGAAATTGATCGAGTGTTCAGTCTTTTATACTAATGAAAAAGCACTCAAATAAAATTAAAATCGGTTTTTAACCGTTGCTAATTTTAACATTTATTACTTCTTGTCATTGATCTCCTATAAACAACTAGATACACAGTCTGCCTTCTAAAAATGTCCGAGCGCAAAGAATGTCCAAACGGATGAAATACCCTCATTTGCTTTATTGGATATTATTTGGACGTTAACAATGGACCCTTATTTGGACGTTTTTTAAATTGTTTTAGTAAGACCTTTGTGTATCTAGTTGTTTATAGGAGATCAATGCTTCTTGTACAGATAAAATCAGATGATGCTGACAGTGCTGACTATAAGAATTAAATATCGTTATGACAGTCGAAGACAGAGATAAGTAGGGGGGGCCTCAATAAGGTTGAGATTTTCCCAAGAACTATGGACCCATTTTGATAATTCTTTTACAGTAAGTACTTACATAGTTTTAGCTTTAATCTATCTAACAGTGAAAGAATTATTGCAATAGGTCAAGTAGTTTTTATGAAAATCTCATCCTTAATCTACTGTACACCTTTATCTGTCTTCGAACGTACCAAGATAAGAAGATACGGCTTCCGACATCAAAAACAAATTTAATGTACTGCAATAATTCGTTTTATTTTATGAGTAAAATCGTAGGTATTTATTTTGGACATGGATAAATAGGTAAGAATGTCTGACAAAAATACAGGTAGGTACTTAAATTACAAATACTCACTTATTTTATTTATTTTATTAATGGACTCGACAGTTCGTCATTTGCCAATAGCATGTTACAGAATATTCAAAATATCATATCGTCTTTTCTTCATCCAAGGGAATCGCCGTAGCGTCGTCACCCTGGGTATCTGCGTCTTCTCGTCTTCATCCAGAGTCGAGTCACGTTCACTGCCGAGCTCGTAGTGGGACTCTTGACTATAGCGCGAAACTTCAGATCCTGCATGAATCCTCCAATAATTTCACCATATTGTCATTCGCGAACATTTTCTGATTAATTAAACATTAAACTGAAAATTATCAAAATTTGGGTCAACTAGCCTACATCTGAACATAGTCAAAGAGCCCATCGCTGCCCTTTGCCACTTGTGCGGTTTCCGGCGAATCAGTCGGGTCGAGCGACACGCACGCGACATAATTGTCGGCCCTCCCTTCCTCACCCAAAACCAACGGTCGCACAATGGAGCAATTCGTTCACAGTTCACGGGTTTCTTTGTGTTAAGGTGATTTAAGGGTATGCTCCAAGTAGGTCAGTTCTACTTCATTTCATTCTTATAGAAAAAGAAGAATTGGTAACTTTGCGTTATTACCTTAGCTCAAAACTGTTATTTTTGTGGTAAAATAGATTGAAAGAAATACTTCGAATGTGTTTCTAGTCAGCCATTGCACTATTTTATGGTGAATATTAAAAACTGACAGAAGTTTCTTAAAGATAGAAAATGTCGTATTTTACTAATAATAATAGTTAAAGAATAAATATGTATACCGAAGCCCAAATAAAGTGTCTTATTTTGTAAACAAAATCTACCCTACCAACATTTTAAGCTTTTCTGTGACTATTGCATAGTTATTTTCACATTATTAGAACGGGTCACTTAATTTTCACAATGATGAACAGGTTCAATCAATCAGTTCCTTCAGTGTTACATCACAACAGGTAATTAGACGATAATATTTGTTTACAAAATAAGACACTAGATTGCGGTATACCTAACACCTGTTCAACTGTTAACATCCGTAAAATCCTTAAATAACAATATCACAGATAGACAATGACTTTATTATTTAAGTTTAATAAAGCATTCATAAACTTACATCAATCCCATGAATTTCTGGACGAAAATTCTCTTGAAAACACCAACTACCTGCAAAAAAGAAAAGAAAATTACAGAATTTCATCAGTACCGTCTCGGATCGCCAGGGAATTCGCGGCACACGGAATGAAACTATAATTAGGAGCATTAAAGGTTCAATAAGGGAAGCAAGCGGTCGGAAACCTCAAGGGATGGCTTGGCGCAAGGTTTTGCCGTACATACCTACCTACAGTCGAAGTGTACAGGAGAGTCAATATGGTTGAGACTTGAGACTGATCGAAAAAAATATTTCAGTGGTGAGACTATCTACCTTAGTAACCGTCATCATGGGGTTGACACCACGGATCCCCGGATCCGTTTGGGTTGGAAACGGATCACGGCAGTTTATCTCCACCGATACCGGGATCCGTTTGGGTCGGAAACGGATCACGGCAGTTTGTCTCCACCGATACCGGGATCCGTTTCCAACACAAAAACCAATCAATAATTTTACCCACCGTTCACGGTATCCATGGCTACAAGAAATAAATTATATTAATTCCGTATCAGTCCACTGCTGGACGTAGGCCTCTCCCACAAAGCACGCTTTCAACCCGATTCTAGGTCTTTTGCATCCAGTGTCTGCCAGCCACCTTGCAGGCTGTTTAGTAACCGTACCGAAAATAAAAGTCACTGACAAGTGGCTAGGGGTCAGATATACAGGGTGTAACGTAAAGGGTATAATAAGCCGAAAACAGCGGGTAGGCCAGATGCCACCTAACACGGGAAAAATACGCCCAGGTCCAGAAAAAATTGTATGCAGGAGTTATACGATCACAAAGTATGCCTCAAATCAATAGATGACAAAATTCGTGTTTCATCCTTTTTGGCAAAACGCACACTGAAATTACAGACTTGTCAGGTACCCATGAAGCAACGAATGTTCGGCCCTGGTGGATCGGCCAGGGCCGGACTTCATTGTTTCATGTACGGACTGCTGTTAGCTGTACGACTGTACGTACCCTACCCTATTGTAGATTTATTTATGTAATGACAGGATTGACAGGTAATAATGTTAAAAATATGGTAGGTAAAGAAAAATGCGGGGCAATAATAATAACAATAAAGGTTTTTATTGACTTAAGAATTTAAGAACAGAGTTTCTTGATTGAAAACTTATAGCTAACAGCATTGTGTGGAAACAGTTTACAAGAGTGTGAAACGATAGCAACCGTACTAGTTTAAAAAACTGTATGACGGATGCTAACGCCTTCCAATCGGGTTGTAATGTCGCATATTGTAGTGTAAATGCCAAAAATAACCAATAGTGTACGGTGTATAAAATAGAGCTCCTTAACTGCCTAGAATGAAAAACTATTATAATAACAATTAGTACCTACCTACATTGGGCGGCGGCTCTCAATCCGCCCTGCCGATGGAAATTCATTATTTTTGTAAACATTTCAGAAAATAACCAAGAAAATAAAGCTAAGCCTTTCTACGTGACACAAACAAAAGGTACTACAAAAGGGTTTAATATTTTCTACATTATGATGTAATAAGCAATTCGAGCGCTACATTTTATGGAATAATTTCAACAAGCACATAAACCCTTGATAACAAACAGGACGCTATATCTAGCGCCGAAAGAGCAAAAAGCTTCGGGACCCGGACGTCGCCTCAGTAAAGATAACACGGGACCCAAAAGTTAAATAAATAGCTCACAGAAACCTGCAGACCTACGATGTGTGAGATAACTACGTGTAGATATCCAAGAAAAAGGGGATTACCTATATCAGATACAGTTGTCATTTACGAGATGTTCAAAACATTCCAAATGTAGATTATGACTGGCAATATATGATAAATAAATCACACTCGTGGTCTATTCTCTAAATCTACAATTCGCTGTGATGACATCTGAAGAAAAACACAAACACGATTATAAACCACAGACTCGGAAATAGAGTCCGTCACCAAATATGTCTCTCCGCGAAAAAAAAGAACTATACCTACTTTAAACATGATAGTAAATAAAATCGTATATCAAGCGCATTGTTTAGGGGACTTCTTTGGTGGCGTGGACTATTATCTAGCGGCTTTATATCCAATGTATTGAATGCAATGCAATGCGATTGGATTGCAATGGATTGAATCCGTTGCATTGTACGGGCAACCGCAGATCAATGGTAACACTTGCAGTACGATTTTAACAATTACGAAGCAGATAATAAGAACAGTCCAAAGTTCAAAGTATTACCTTGGTGTGCTTTGATGTGTACATGCTTCCTTGTGTGACACAAGGAAGATGTGGCAAGGCAACAACGGCAGTCACTCGTTTATCTCCTTATTTCTGTGTACTGAACTCAGACCGGTGTTTTTGCAGATGGAAACCGTACGGACAATATGTAAAGGGAAATTGTTGAGATAAAGTTTGTTCTGGGAACCAACGAGCTCATCAGAGAGAGTACAAGATAAAATACGCTACGCAACAAATAGAACACAGCAATTTAATATGAATGTAATTAAAGGAATATTTTGAAGGAAATGAAGACAGAAAGGTAATGAAAGATTGGAGGTGATTTGTTACCCAATTACGCATCCCAACAACGCAATTACTAGATCCCGGCTAGATGTAGGGATGATCTACGCAAGGTGGCCGGGACTGCATGCCGAAGATTGGGTTGATACCTTGGGATATGCCTATGTCCTAGGGCTGTTTGGTAATGATGATGAAACAACAGCTCAAACGTCTTGAAAAATACATAGCATTTAGATAGGTTTAAGAATAAATTAAAAAGAAACTCCTAATTGCAATGCAATACGCCGAGTATTGGTGATGGTGTAAAGTCTAAAAGGTAAAATAGTCGACCACCTCACTATAAAATCCTTCGTAGTTTTCTACTAACCGCCGAGACATCTAAATCTTAATCCAACACTAATTTAAGGCAATAGAAGCTCTGTAAATCCACCAGAACTAATCCCAAATGTCGCCACTTCTGCGTTAATACGTGATACGGATAAGATAAAAGTTATCCAAACCCTTATCTCGTTGCCATAACACTCTAGTGCTCATCCTATAACAAATTCAGGTCCTCAATTAAGATACTGGCGGCTAATGAGCGTTTCGGCGAGGTGGGTTAGTCAGTGAATATTATTTAGCACATAATTAGGTTCTATTTCGTGTTTACTTTGCCTGATGAAGTTTTCATACTCGAATGTGTTTACTCGAGAAACCCTCGAGCGTATAGAGAAGGTGTCCTAAATATAAATTGGGTATTGTGACGATCCCAACCCGCCCTAAAAAGCTACGCACCTCTACACCCCCAAAAAAGAGTCTACGAAAGCCTACGCAACCCTGAAGGGGTGAAAACCTACAAAAAGCTAAAAGAGACCTACCTAAATACTTACGAAAAGCACCAGCTCTGGAACCTCTACGTGAAAGCTAGATAAACCTACAAAATTATTAAGCTTAAAAGATACTTACCAAAGCTCTTACTAACTTCCTTACATTTAAAGCTATGTGTACCTACTCAATTGACTTTATACTACTATGTAAAATATTAAGCTAATTGAAATAAAGTAAATTGGAACTAATATTAAATCATAATTAAAGCAAAATTAAAGATAATAGAATAATTAATTACTAGAAATTAATAAGGCCAAAATGTGATCGTCTAACCCTACGTTGTTATTTCCTAATGTAGTAACACACAGAATCTTCAAGGGTTCAGAGGAGATCAGGTAGATGAATATAAATTAAAGCATAACAGGTTTATAACGAAAAGAAAATATTTATTGCGATAACCTAACATACAAAACTACTAGACTTATTACTAACACGATTAATAAAACTTACGCTTAAGTTATCTTAAATCTAAATGAGCGTACTGACAACTATTAAGAAGTTACTTAAGTTCGAAATAACGTCCCTATATAGAAGTATAAAAGGTTATTAATTAAAATTAGAATTAAATTAGATTATTTACAGATAAACGAATTTGAAATTGAAGTTAATTAGCTACCTACCTTCTGACATACTTATTGACCATACCCAAGGCCTGAATACAATACTAAAACGCAACAATATACCTACAGAACTACCGTGACTATGAGTTAACCCTATGAAATCTTTAAATCAAAAGAACTTATACATTTTATATTGAAAATGAAAATAAATAATTAGAATCGAGAGAGGTTCTTACAACTAATATTAATACCGTAACGGAGTTTTCCTGCAACAGAAAAATAGGTTAATATCGACTTCAAGATAAGATTTACACAAAAGAAAGGGAATTACAGGAAAACTATATTAATGGTAAATAATGGAAGAGAACACAATTTATTGGTTTGGAACCCTGGATGGAAGTAAGAATATTACTCGGACATCAGAATCTCTGTAAGAAATTACTGTTAGACGTGAGAACATTTCCTGTAAGAGATTAACCTCTAAAAAAAAATGTTTTCACCCCCCTGGCTCCACACCACGCCACGAGGGGATAGACTCCAACCAGAATGCGAGTCTCCTCAGGAAAGGATGATGGAGAGGAATCTGATGTTAAAAGTTGCTATTTCGCAAAACTAATAATCTTTCAGTCCCTCTCATTGAAGTTCTTAATGTTACTAGATTCATTCTAGTGGTTTCTGGAGTGCCCAGTTACTGATAGAAGTATTTGCACATTGTGCGTACAAAGGTAGGTTCAATACCTTGTACAACTGAAAAGGTAGGTTCAATACCTTTTCATTGCAACTGGAAAGGTAGGTTCAATACCTTTCCACAACTGAAAGGGTAGGTTCAATACCCTTCCACAAAATAAAAGGTAGGTTCAATACCTTTTATATTTCCTGTAGGAATAAAATAAGAATAGAATGAATTTTAGTAACGGTAAGAATAAGACAGACCGAAGTGATTGTGCATAAATAAATCATAAGCTACATTTAATACGCATTTATATGCCTTCAGAAAGGAGTGGGTAGGAAGTTCAGAAAGATGGGAGAATGATTGTTAGGAGGATTATTGAAGGGAATAGATTTAAACTAAAGCCAGCAACTTGCCGTACTAGTGGGTTGAATCCACATCCTCATTACCAAAATAACCCTGGCCTAAATGAGTTTGGTGAATGAAGGTTGAAGGTTGAATAAGCTGTATATTACCTCACCGGCCAAGCGAGGTTCCACACAGCCAATTCGGTGTGCAGTGTGGGGAAAATTTGATAGCTGCGGGTATAGTGTAACTGCGTGCTCCGATAAAACCACCAGCAAGTCACATCGTTTAGAATAGCTTGCCCGTGATAATATCAGAGAATATGTCTCAATCAACCCAGAGTTACGTTAGCATGAATCAGGGTTCGAACCCGATGATTATTAACTTTAGGCCAATATAGTGCTAGGCCTCAATTCAATCTATGTTCGGGGTAGGTTCGCTTGCGTACCGCCACCCTTAATATTACGCCTTAATTGCCTAAGCGGTTTGAATACACAAGTATACAACAATGAACACAATACAAGAAAATATATGAATAAACTCATCAACAGTAAAATGTCAGTCAAGGAATATTATAGAATAGGCACATAATAAATATACACACACACAAGAGAAATACCAGGAGAAAGAAGTGTACAATTAAAGAAGTGAAATAATTAAATCAACTATCCGTTCATAGGGTTGCCAATACATTTCGCATAAGCATGAACCCTAAGTACGAATCTCAATTACCCACAATAGTAATAAAAATAATGAAACATTAAAATGTACACACAAAGCAAGACAATAGTAGCACTTACCCAACACGGAGAATAGCTGTAATAAATATGATTAGTAACAAAATATTTAAACCTTACTCACGTCCGACTCAGCCGTAGGGGAATTAATGCTAAAGAATGTATAATAAAGATTAAATGATAAAATAAATACGTACACAAATAATAAAGACTTTTCTTCACTTGAAATCGCTGGGATTTCAAGCAGTTGGAACAAGGGAATGTATAGGAACTAGGTTTACCCGACACTCTCACTCAGACTCAAGCAAGATTGTTATAATACTAACACAGGATAAAGGTGTCTTGTCCTGTATCGGGCTGGTTGGTTTAGGAGGAATTGTGGTCAGGAAAAAGGGTATAAGGTAGTGGAAATAGGAAGAGTTTGACCTAAGGGGCCCTACGTGGGAATATAATATATAAATAGAATACACAAATTAAACTTCAATAGAAAGAAGTTTAAAATTAAGAGAGACTACTACTGCACAACAAATTGCGCGCCAAACTAAGCTAAGATCGCACGTACGTCCGGCAGCGGTTCCGCGATCCAAAGAAGAAGCCCCCCGCCACGCTCGGTCAAGTCTATTTAAGCAGGCGCTGCTTCCCCTCCTCTCTTCACCTCTCGTCCCCTCCTTTTCGGCGCCGGTCTGTCGCACCAGCCACCTGTGCGAAGTGGCGTGACTTTCTGAAATAGTTCCTAATTAGACGTAACTAACATTAAATGCTACGCTACTATAGGCCTTGGGTATAGTAAATCAAAGTCCATAAAAATACTATGAAAGTTGAATGAAAATCATACGATCGACCACTGGCGCCTGCCTGTCGCATGAACACCTGTGTCGTCGTGGCGTGATCTCTATGCAAAAACGCTCCTAATTAGGCTTAATTAACTTATCGGCAACTAGGCTTTATTCCTACTACACTAAAGTCGAAACTCGTTGTATTGACTTCATATTGAAATTACATGTGGTAGGCTTTCTACTACAGGGTGATTTATTCCCTAATAAAATCTCAGAATTAAATGAATAACATTTAAATAACTCCTACCTAATAATCTAAAATAATAAATTTTACCTATATGGAACATTCCATTATAAAAACTGAACGGCGGGAAATCCTACCTAGGTACATGTAAGAATGCAAAACCAAAGAAAATTCAGTAGCTTTTCAGTAGACACGGTGGAAATATGAAAGCTTTAATGTTGTGAAAGACAAAGAAAATTAAATGAAGCATTTTCCATTGTAATTCCGGTATGACCGGTACACCACCCCCTGGAGAATTAACCGAAGATATTATCTATAATATCTGAGGCTTGATTATCCAACCATTCAAGGAAAATACTTCTTAATAGAATTCCAAGTAGAATTCAACACTTAACGTAACAATAAGCTACCTCCCAGCCTATCACAATACCTACACATAATACGATGAAAGATATTATCTTTCTACTGCTAATTACAATTCACTGCTTAGTTCGCATCCGGCCCTATGCACACAATATACCTACCTCTCGTCATATCACTTCCTAAACGTACAGAATGACAACAGACGCGACGTCGATAAAAAAAAGTCTACACGATAATAAATACTATCCTAAGCTTGTTTATCGAAGCTAAGAAATCGAACGATTATGTTGAACCACTGAACGACTCACCGAATTTGAACTCTAAAAGACCTCCCTATTAAACATACTCAATTGGAAACCTAAGAAACAACGTGTTGCTGTAAAACCAACACGCCTACAACAAGCATCAGACTGTCCACTGCATGTCTGAACGCACTACAATTAGTATAATTAAACCTGAACAATTTCGAGGAATCTAATAAATATACTATCTATAAAAATTCACCTGAATTTGTAACTAATTCGCCAATCTGGTAACACCGATCAAAAACGACAACATTGTTTTCGACTTCAGGAGATAGGTAAAGGTCATAAGAACCATACAAGTTTAAATAATTAGTGTACTAACGACAATCGAAGTAACACCTTACTCCACTACACAACTGCTACAATTCAATTAAACATCGACAATCGAACAACCCACAACGTCTGCAAAGTCTGCTACTTGGTAACAAACCTAAAACTATTTACCAAGGCCGATAGATGGCGCTGTTAATAAAAATGACACGACAACGCTAGCTCCACCTGTCTTTATATCCACACAACTAACGATAACGGCGACGCTAGCTCCACCTGTGGTGATACACGCACAACTACCTACCTAATACAAGTGCAATTACACATCTATCTAAAACAAAGGAAAATATGAGGTCTGTCGAAAATCCTACCTACTGTGCGAGCGCATAACGTTTAGCTAGGTTAATTTTATCGACATCATCACAAGTACTCCACTGCTGGACATAGACCTCCCCTAGACACGCTACACAACAAGACTTCAAAGTGACAGTGGCCCTTCGCAGATCTTCCGTCTATCTGGATGGGCCGCCCAACACTACATAAATTCGAATGATTTAGCAATAGGATAAGTACCTTAAAAAAAATATGATAACAACTAAGGTCACGGAGGCCCGGGTTCGACATCCAGGTCAGTCCGTACCTACCCTACTAGCACTGCAAGCAAAAATAACTTATCTTAACGTAGCACAGAGTACAGACGAACTTTAACTTGAAGCTTAAACCCAAAGCATTATGCGTTATATTTCAACTGGAACAACAACAACAAAACAAAAGGGAACAATCAGACAAATTAATAACAAAACAAAAAAAACCTAGCGGTAACCCATCCAAGTCCAGACCTCGCCGACAATTGCTTAACCGAAACGATTAGTGTCAACAAGTGCTAATAACATAACCCAAAATAAATAACTACTTATTCAAACCCTAGCTTAACTGGAACGATCCTTGTCATTTCTCAGCCAAATACCTAGTGACAAAACAACCAATCATTCTTTTTTTCTAACGAATTAAATCCTAACGGTCACCCATTCAAATACAGACTTGTCCAACGTTGCTTAACTTGAACGATCGATGTCAACGCGTGCTCGCAAATCGCACCTCGACTAGGAATCTCCAATTATTAACCAAACCTACCAACAATCAGAGTCAAAACAATTTAAATGTACCTACATCTGAAAATGGAAGGTAATGGATAAAACGATACCGTGATAACCGTGGCGCACGCGCTCAAACATCTACCTACCCACATACATAAACTTAAACTTGTTTCCCGTAGCGGTACCTAGACAGCGACGATGGACGTATCTACCTAGTACCCCTAAAACGGTGCTAGACATAAACGTGACTTAAAGTCAACCCATGGTTCAAAACACAGTCCTAATGGATTTTATAGTCTAACTGGCTAGTGCTATCCCTAAAACAATGCTAGACAAAATTTAACATTAACCCACGGGTTAAAATACTATCCTAATGGATTTTATAGTCTGCCTGCCTAGTGCTATTCCTAAAACAACGCTATACATAAACGCGGCTTAACGTTAACCCACGGGTTAAAATAAGATCCTAATGGATTTTATAGTCTACCTACCTAGTGCTATTCCTAAAACAATACTAAACATAACCGCGGCTTAACGTTAACCCACGGGTTAAAATAAGATCCTAATGGATTTTATAGTCTACCTACCTAGAGTTATTCCTAAAACAATGCTAAACATAACCGCGGCTTAACGTTAACCCACGGGTTAAAATAAGATCCTAATGGATTTTATAGTCTACCTACCTAGTGCTATTCCTAAAACAATGCTATTCCTAAACATAAAACTGCTTTTATGGAAATGTGAAAGTGTCAGAACAAAGTAACAGAAATGAGGTTAACCCAGATTTATGGCTAACAAGCAACAACACATTTTGACTTCAGCTTCCGCATACACAGAGAAAACATGAAACAGACAGACAGACGAACCTACCTAGTATTCCTAAAGTAAATACGTAATATATTAGCTATAAATGCGAATTAAAATAATTGCACGATTCAAATCTAACCACGGTTCCTATCCTACCTACCTATCGGTTTTTATCAAAATGTAAAAAGGACTACGCGTGATTTAAATATCAATGAACCTAAGTTTACGGCTAACGCCCTTTGAATTACACGGCCGGCCTCACCCCCGGCCTGTGTAGCCGCTCATTTTGAGAAACTCTCAAGCAACTTAGAATCCTACATACACTATTTACACACATACAATATTCACGCCAGCCTCACATGGTGGTAGGCAGCGACGATGGATATCCATCTGCTGCCATCCTGATTTCTATTTTCCAAGACCTACTAGAAGTGACAAACGGACCGACATACATAAGTATCTAACCTATATGAGTAACTAGTGAGTATCACTTTTAACCGCATCTAAACTACATACAAGTGACAGTTATTAAGGGAGGGGGTCTCACCCCCACGGCTAGGTAGCTCGGTACCCATGTATCCTACAGAAATCTCTTGATCAAACCTAATGTAATAATACATCACACATCAAAAATCAAAATACACTAGCAATTAAACCTACAGGAATCGCAAAGAGACATGTTCTGAGAACCCTTCTACTGTCGGTAGTCTGTTAACAATTGACAAATTAACATAGTTATACAAGTTACAAGAGGACAGACATACAGAAATTCGAAAACATTACCCTACTCCTTTCTGCAGTCGGATAATGGCCTACACATTATCCGAGCAAGTGACGACCTTTAGTCTACAAGAAGTTGCGAGTCAAATACATA
The DNA here is from genome assembly GCA_963506565.1 of Tachystola acroxantha. Lineage (NCBI taxonomy): Eukaryota > Metazoa > Arthropoda > Insecta > Lepidoptera > Oecophoridae > Tachystola > Tachystola acroxantha. The sequence goes on from OY735872.1 coordinate 2,668,768, forward strand.
CCTACGTTCGAAAACATTATACCTTCTATCTGCAGTCGGTTAATGACCCTACGCATTTATCCGACCAAAGCAAAACATTTAGTCTACAAGAAGTTACGAGGGAACCGACACACACATTCGAAAACATTACCCTTCCTATCTGCAACCGGTTAACTACAACCTACACATTCCTAGCAAGTCAAACCTTTTGCTACAAGAAGTTACGAGGGGACTGACATACATACGAAACATTACCCTACTCAACTTATACACTATCCTAATAAGCCAAAACTTTAGCTACAAGAAATCAGGAGAGAACTGACATACATACATTCGAAATACATTACCCCTTCTCCTATCTGTAGTCGGATAACCTACACATTATCAGACTTAACCTAAGTATCAGAAGTAACTAGGGGACCGAAACATATTCGGAAAAATATTTTTCCTAGAATATTAAATAGAGAACACTCCATATCCTACAGTCCCGACACCCCCCATTTAGTACAGTCCTAACACCCCCCAGTTCCTGTGATTACCATGACAAAATGACAGAATTACCTGAATAAACCTACGCAATGCAAGCGAATAAATACCAATACATAAACTCATGTCTGCCATAGTGCTGAAAGCGCTGACGGAATTCCGTCTACTGCGATGATGACATAACACCTTCTCCACATTCATCGCTACTTGTGTTTCCTACGTAACCAACTTCGCTGCCTAGACCCTATATTATTCACCTAACATTACCTAGTACTATTTACGAGTTACGACTAACCTTAGCCCTTTAGCCTCATAACCCTAACGCACCCCCGATTCCTTAAGTTTCCTAAAATCCTAACAAAATGTAATTTTACGTACCTAGTTTATTAAGACTATTATTAACGCGTGAATTTAATCTAGTAAACCTGTAATTTAACGTAATAAACCTGTAATTTAACCTAGTAAAACCTGTAATGCATCAATTCAATCCATCCACAACTGATCTCTTGAACCCCTCATTTGTTTACACGGAAACATATTGTGGACCGAAGTCCACATTAAGATATACATAAATACATAATAATATACATAAATATACAATATAATATACGTTATACATAGATATATACAGATCCTGGGAATCAGGCAACCATATTGTGACGATCCCAACCCGCCCTAAAAAGCTACGCACCTCTACACCCCCAAAAAAGAGTCTACGAAAGCCTACGCAACCCTGAAGGGGTGAAAACCTACAAAAAGCTAAAAGAGACCTACCTAAATACTTACGAAAAGCACCAGCTCTGGAACCTCTACGTGAAAGCTAGATAAACCTACAAAATTATTAAGCTTAAAAGATACTTACCAAAGCTCTTACTAACTTCCTTACATTTAAAGCTATGTGTACCTACTCAATTGACTTTATACTACTATGTAAAATATTAAGCTAATTGAAATAAAGTAAATTGGAACTAATATTAAATCATAATTAAAGCAAAATTAAAGATAATAGAATAATTAATTACTAGAAATTAATAAGGCCAAAATGTGATCGTCTAACCCTACGTTGTTATTTCCTAATGTAGTAACACACAGAATCTTCAAGGGTTCAGAGGAGATCAGGTAGATGAATATAAATTAAAGCATAACAGGTTTATAACGAAAAGAAAATATTTATTGCGATAACCTAACATACAAAACTACTAGACTTATTACTAACACGATTAATAAAACTTACGCTTAAGTTATCTTAAATCTAAATGAGCGTACTGACAACTATTAAGAAGTTACTTAAGTTCGAAATAACGTCCCTATATAGAAGTATAAAAGGTTATTAATTAAAATTAGAATTAAATTAGATTATTTACAGATAAACGAATTTGAAATTGAAGTTAATTAGCTACCTACCTTCTGACATACTTATTGACCATACCCAAGGCCTGAATACAATACTAAAACGCAACAATATACCTACAGAACTACCGTGACTATGAGTTAACCCTATGAAATCTTTAAATCAAAAGAACTTATACATTTTATATTGAAAATGAAAATAAATAATTAGAATCGAGAGAGGTTCTTACAACTAATATTAATACCGTAACGGAGTTTTCCTGCAACAGAAAAATAGGTTAATATCGACTTCAAGATAAGATTTACACAAAAGAAAGGGAATTACAGGAAAACTATATTAATGGTAAATAATGGAAGAGAACACAATTTATTGGTTTGGAACCCTGGATGGAAGTAAGAATATTACTCGGACATCAGAATCTCTGTAAGAAATTACTGTTAGACGTGAGAACATTTCCTGTAAGAGATTAACCTCTAAAAAAAAATGTTTTCACCCCCCTGGCTCCACACCACGCCACGAGGGGATAGACTCCAACCAGAATGCGAGTCTCCTCAGGAAAGGATGATGGAGAGGAATCTGATGTTAAAAGTTGCTATTTCGCAAAACTAATAATCTTTCAGTCCCTCTCATTGAAGTTCTTAATGTTACTAGATTCATTCTAGTGGTTTCTGGAGTGCCCAGTTACTGATAGAAGTATTTGCACATTGTGCGTACAAAGGTAGGTTCAATACCTTGTACAACTGAAAAGGTAGGTTCAATACCTTTTCATTGCAACTGGAAAGGTAGGTTCAATACCTTTCCACAACTGAAAGGGTAGGTTCAATACCCTTCCACAAAATAAAAGGTAGGTTCAATACCTTTTATATTTCCTGTAGGAATAAAATAAGAATAGAATGAATTTTAGTAACGGTAAGAATAAGACAGACCGAAGTGATTGTGCATAAATAAATCATAAGCTACATTTAATACGCATTTATATGCCTTCAGAAAGGAGTGGGTAGGAAGTTCAGAAAGATGGGAGAATGATTGTTAGGAGGATTATTGAAGGGAATAGATTTAAACTAAAGCCAGCAACTTGCCGTACTAGTGGGTTGAATCCACATCCTCATTACCAAAATAACCCTGGCCTAAATGAGTTTGGTGAATGAAGGTTGAAGGTTGAATAAGCTGTATATTACCTCACCGGCCAAGCGAGGTTCCACACAGCCAATTCGGTGTGCAGTGTGGGGAAAATTTGATAGCTGCGGGTATAGTGTAACTGCGTGCTCCGATAAAACCACCAGCAAGTCACATCGTTTAGAATAGCTTGCCCGTGATAATATCAGAGAATATGTCTCAATCAACCCAGAGTTACGTTAGCATGAATCAGGGTTCGAACCCGATGATTATTAACTTTAGGCCAATATAGTGCTAGGCCTCAATTCAATCTATGTTCGGGGTAGGTTCGCTTGCGTACCGCCACCCTTAATATTACGCCTTAATTGCCTAAGCGGTTTGAATACACAAGTATACAACAATGAACACAATACAAGAAAATATATGAATAAACTCATCAACAGTAAAATGTCAGTCAAGGAATATTATAGAATAGGCACATAATAAATATACACACACACAAGAGAAATACCAGGAGAAAGAAGTGTACAATTAAAGAAGTGAAATAATTAAATCAACTATCCGTTCATAGGGTTGCCAATACATTTCGCATAAGCATGAACCCTAAGTACGAATCTCAATTACCCACAATAGTAATAAAAATAATGAAACATTAAAATGTACACACAAAGCAAGACAATAGTAGCACTTACCCAACACGGAGAATAGCTGTAATAAATATGATTAGTAACAAAATATTTAAACCTTACTCACGTCCGACTCAGCCGTAGGGGAATTAATGCTAAAGAATGTATAATAAAGATTAAATGATAAAATAAATACGTACACAAATAATAAAGACTTTTCTTCACTTGAAATCGCTGGGATTTCAAGCAGTTGGAACAAGGGAATGTATAGGAACTAGGTTTACCCGACACTCTCACTCAGACTCAAGCAAGATTGTTATAATACTAACACAGGATAAAGGTGTCTTGTCCTGTATCGGGCTGGTTGGTTTAGGAGGAATTGTGGTCAGGAAAAAGGGTATAAGGTAGTGGAAATAGGAAGAGTTTGACCTAAGGGGCCCTACGTGGGAATATAATATATAAATAGAATACACAAATTAAACTTCAATAGAAAGAAGTTTAAAATTAAGAGAGACTACTACTGCACAACAAATTGCGCGCCAAACTAAGCTAAGATCGCACGTACGTCCGGCAGCGGTTCCGCGATCCAAAGAAGAAGCCCCCCGCCACGCTCGGTCAAGTCTATTTAAGCAGGCGCTGCTTCCCCTCCTCTCTTCACCTCTCGTCCCCTCCTTTTCGGCGCCGGTCTGTCGCACCAGCCACCTGTGCGAAGTGGCGTGACTTTCTGAAATAGTTCCTAATTAGACGTAACTAACATTAAATGCTACGCTACTATAGGCCTTGGGTATAGTAAATCAAAGTCCATAAAAATACTATGAAAGTTGAATGAAAATCATACGATCGACCACTGGCGCCTGCCTGTCGCATGAACACCTGTGTCGTCGTGGCGTGATCTCTATGCAAAAACGCTCCTAATTAGGCTTAATTAACTTATCGGCAACTAGGCTTTATTCCTACTACACTAAAGTCGAAACTCGTTGTATTGACTTCATATTGAAATTACATGTGGTAGGCTTTCTACTACAGGGTGATTTATTCCCTAATAAAATCTCAGAATTAAATGAATAACATTTAAATAACTCCTACCTAATAATCTAAAATAATAAATTTTACCTATATGGAACATTCCATTATAAAAACTGAACGGCGGGAAATCCTACCTAGGTACATGTAAGAATGCAAAACCAAAGAAAATTCAGTAGCTTTTCAGTAGACACGGTGGAAATATGAAAGCTTTAATGTTGTGAAAGACAAAGAAAATTAAATGAAGCATTTTCCATTGTAATTCCGGTATGACCGGTACAGTATACACTATTAGCATTTTGATATTTAGGCTTGCTGAAAGCTTTAGTCACCCTGCATACCATCATCATCAGCCCGTATCAGTCACTTTGGACATAGGCCTCTCCCAAAGCACGCCACTCAACCCTAGCCTCTCGGCCCTCTGCATCCAGTCTCTGCCAGCCATCTTGCGAAGGTCATCCCTCCATCTGGTTTGGGGACGTCCCACACTACGTTTACCCGTTTGGCCTCCATTCGAGAACTCGGCTACCCCATCAGTTATCGGTTCTACGACAGATGTGACCGCCCAATGCCACTTCAGTTTACTGATTCTATGAGCAATGTCTTTTGTCTTCTGGCGGATATACGAAGACGCTGTTTTAGGCTTTCTGACCATGATGGGAATAAAGTGGTAGTAAAGATGAACATAACTATATCAAAATGCCTTGGAAGTTGAACCTTAAGGAAGAATGTATCCTACCTTGGTAGCAGAAAGGTATAGCAGATAGTGCTGGGACTAGCCAAGAGAGCGAATGGAAGCTGTAAGTAGATTTGAAGAAATGGTGGCTAAGTGGATGTGACATTTACATCTGAGTCCCTCCGTGCCTCGTAGAGGCGATGTCAGAAGCCCACGGGCGGCCTGAACATCTTTGACAATAGGATAAAAAGAAAACTAAGAAGGAATTACATGACACTTTTATCGTTAACCTTAACAGTCGGTCTAGACAAAATAAACCAGAAACAACATCAAATCAGATCTAAGACTGCCACCTGGCAGCTTACGGCAGATCGCAAATCGTTCTTTTAAAAAACAAACTTTTGAAAAGAGTTAAAGGCTCGCTCTCCGCGGAGGCGCTCGCAATCGCATCAGTTTCAAAGGGAACTCGTCAGGATTACCGGCGGCTGCTAGCCGGTTCTAAACGGTTCCCTCTTTATTTTGTTTCAATTTAAGCTTTGAACTTGCGGGAATCCGGGTCACTGCATTTCCAGATTGATGTTGAAGGGTTGTCTTGCGTTTAAAACTAAGAGTTTAATTTAAAATTAACCAGTTTTAAGACCAAGTTAAAGAGTCCAGAACTGTTATCAGACGAATTTGAAATACGGGTGACAGGTGAGGGACTTAGACACTAACCATGAAATTATCGGAACCTACCTAGGTATGACAAGAAAAATTACGTCATTATTTTCGTAAATATTGATGGTCAATTGATAAAGTGTGGAAACAGCACTGAGAAAACAGTTGAATAATAAAATAATTACAGGCATTTGCAAATCAGAAATCAGATAGTAAGACGTGACGTCACTCTTACTAATTCCATACGATTCGATTTACCAAAAAAGGATGAAATGACATTGCCACATTTCAATGGAGCTTTGCCCCATCTTTGGTCACCTATAAGCTCATATATCATTTTGTTGGGAACTTAATACAGGTTTCATATTGCATAATCATAATCAGTAGGAGTTGCGAGAGTAGTAGAAAACGATAACAAAGACAATAAATAAATTCGCTGCGATTTCTAACTACTTTCAGAATGTTTTAATTAAGCTGTTTTTTCGACTCGCATGTTGTACAAAACTTTATTTTAAACCAATAATTTTCATAAAAAACCGAAGGTATTTTTACATTTATTCGTTATCTTGTTCATCATGCGGTTGATGTTGGGGCAGAATCTGGCATTGTCATTTTGATCATAATAATCCTAGGAGCTCATGGTAATGCTACAGACAGAATACATGGCATAACCCAAACGCTGACAAGTCCAGGGTTGCCAGATTGGGGGGTTTTCTCGCAATTTTAGGAAAAAATTAGGCTGCAAGGGAATTTTTGGGGAAGTGGCATCGCTGGGGAAATGTTTGGAAAAAAATTTCAATTGACTACGTAATTGTTATTACAGTGTATTTATTACTTTTGGGGAAAAATTATCAATCCGGGGAAATCGGAATAATCCAATCTGGCAACCATGAGACACTACGGAATCATAGAATATGTTACAGATTCTGATTGCAGCCGCTCGTGTGTCATGTAGAGAGCAAATATCCAATAGCGAGCGTTGAAATTCGAGCTGAATCCGATCATAACCGGAATTAAGCGGCGCATTGAGATTAAGTTTGTTAGCGCGAGTTTATCCGGCCCGGTAATGGGTCTGGCGGGTTTAGCCGGACGCCGTTATTGGCTCACGTTTATGGTTCACGGACATTTGAATTAGAATCAATATATTATGCACTAAGTACGAGCTCGTTAGATGTACAATGTCACAATAATAAGAGGAACTATTCGCCCCTAAGGAAACAGAACTGGCCGCTAAAGGCGCAACAAAACTCCCATCAATCCCGTACATCGCAACGTAGTTGCTATAGTCCGTCAACGTCGTGCTTGCCGCGCCCACGGGGTACGGGGGTTGGCGGAGACGAAGGAATACAGTCTCGGAGGGGCTGCGGGCGGTGTGGCGGGAGGGCAAGCGAGCGCGACGCGCACGGCTGTGTATAGAGTTACCTTGTCCCCGCCAACCCCTGTACCCCGTAAGCCGCGAAGCACGACGTTGACGGACTATAGTGAGCGTCGTCAACTCTAGTACCAGTCCCAGACAATACATTTTTGAATAGTTTAAACAAAACATTAAGTGCCTAATACTAATAACTATTGGCATCATTGATCTCCTATAAACAACTAGATACACAAAGGTCTTACTAAAACAATTTAAAAAACGTCCAAATAAGGGTCCATTGTTAACGTCCAAGTAATGTCCAATAAAGCAAATAAGGGTCCATTCATCCGTTTGGACCTTTTTGCGTTTTTAGAAGGCAGACTGTGTATCTAGTTGTTTATAGGAGATCAATGATTGGCATCCATAATTTGCGGCCTTCCGCCATAATTCGCGGCCTCATAATTCACCCGCTCCGTTCTCATTACTTAGGTCACGTGATGTTAATTCCGCGCTGCATTTTCCCATATATTATGCGCGTACTTTGATACAGTGAAGTGAAGGGGTTTACCCGGTGCTCGCTTTGTGGTGGAGTGTACTACGGAGTGCAGTAAAACGGGCTTAAAACCGCTCACGCTAACTTTGAAGATAGTGGATTATTGGAGTGGAAATAAGCTTTGATGCTGTATAATAAAATGCATACGTTTTACATATTTTCTGCTTCATCATTGGTGTTCGAAGTATTTTTTATTTTTTCACGTCATCTAAAGCCCAAATCAAGTGTCTTATTTTGTAAACAAATATGATCGTCTAATTACCTGTTGTGATGTAACACTGAAGGAACCGATTGATTTAACCTGTTGATCATTGTGAAAATGAAGTGATCCGATATAGGTAATAATGTGAAAATAACTATGCAATAACCACAGAAACGCTTCAAATGTTAGTAAGTAAGCTTACCTAGTTTTTGTTTACAAAATAAACTTGATTTGTGCCTACGTCCCTTTACGATCTACGTGAGCTGATTGATGCTCCATAATAGGCTAGTTGACTCAATTGATTGATTAAATAGATATGAATACATTTGAAGGCTCCTTTATAGCTAGATTTAACCAGGCATTACGATAGTCTGTCGCCTCAATTCTGAGGATCGCGACCCCCAACAGCAGTGACCAAACCTATTTGTCAAAGTTATTAAGACCGCCCGTAGGCCTTTGACGTGGCCTAACGACTGCTGTCAAGTGACAACAACCGTGACCAACTGCTTAACGTGCTTTCCGAGGCACGAAAGGGCTCAGATGAAAGTGTCACTAGCGGTCACCCATCCAGGTCCTGACCTCGCCCAGCGTTGCTTAACTTGTACGATCGTTTTCAACGTGTACCTACTCGCAACTGGCCTACGAGCCCCTTTTCGTAGTAATATACTCGATTTGGCGATAAGCGAGGGCTTACCACCGTTTAGGCAGTTTTTATGGCTACGAGCCATTGATCTCCTATAAACAAATAGATACAAAAAAGTCTTACTAAAACAATTTAAAAACGTCCAAATAATGTCCAATAAAGCAAATGAAGGTCCATTCATCCCTTTGGATCTTGCGCTCGGACATTTTTAGAAGGCAGACCGTGTATCTAGTTGTTTATAGGAGATCAATGCTACGAGCCAATATATTTTAAGCAAAAATGCTTTAAACAATCTCACGATTATATTTTTTATCTAGAACTCTATAAATTCATAAGAAAAACCATTTTTCTTGCTTTAGAACGACTTAGGATGAAAAATTGCTTGAGTAATGGGTGGTTATTTACCTCTCGAAAATAATTGCTATTTTCTATCGCCCCACCAAATTACTTCCGTTTATTGCGCATCATAACAATAAATATGAATTACTGAACTTTGCTGTCTAAATATAGCCTTTTTATTTAAAACAAACTGCAAAAAAGCCGTACTGTTGGCGCTTAATACAATTTAGGTACCTACTTAAGTATTGAAAAATGTAGATTAGTAGTCATATGACGAATTTACCCTTAATTTAATTTATTTAATTTACCCTTACCTACCTGTGACAAATTAACACATATTTTTTATTGCATGTGACGAATTTACTTTCAATGTATGGAGTGTACAAAAATGTGACGAATTTACTTTGTGACGAATATACAACAACCCTAATAAAATACCTATTTTATATACGAATTAGAGTAGTTCATAAAACAACAATAAAAACTAAAAACAATAGGTCGGTTGAACTATCTGAATGGTTTAATTAAAGCATTACAGATAGTTCAACCGATCCCCGTTGTCCGGCAACGTGTCCAAAATGCATTTCCCCTCTGCATCGCTACATCCTTTGAGCCAAATCTTTAAAATAATTATACGAATTTGGTATGGATATGTATAAATAAATTGTCTCTGATGGGAAATAAAGAGTACTTATAACATTTTTCAAAAAACCACAAGCCCAAAAGTTGCGTTTTTTTTCTTTTTCACATTCACTTGTTTCATAAATGTTTTCCAAGGTATTTAGTACGGAATTAATAACCAATTACCTATTTACTTGCGAGGTGAAATGAAAAGCGTAAAGCAGGGTAATGTTTCATTTCTCAGCCTAACTCTGATATTGCGGGTATAGGGAAAATTAATTGCCTTTTTAAATATGCCTATATTAGCTTATTAAGCTTTAGAAGCAGCTTTTAGGGCTCATTTTGCACTTCCTTGTGAACTTGTAGACAGGAATTTTAACAAATAAAGTGAAAATAATGAAAGAAAGGTTTTACTTAATTACCCATAACAGCTATAGTTGGTATTACTTACTTACCCAAGTATAATGAACTATTTCAAGAAAGTCACGAAACCAAGTGATCCTGTAATGGTTCCTTTTTTCCTTTCGAGGTAACGAAAACCTGAAAATATGTGTTACATCAAAATCTATCCGCTAACAGCGTTTTATTATGTAAATAAGAAGAACTATCATTTTAAGTTTTGTGATTATTTATTATTAAATTATTTTTACCTAAATCGAATCAGTGATACTGCAACAGGTAATGAATAGAATAATATTTTTTAGGTTAATATTATAACAGTTATTTTTAATTTTTATTATTGTTACTTGTATGAATAAAGTTTCTAAATATAAACTAAAAACTATATGTACAATAGGTCGGTTGAACTATCTGAATGGCTTGCATTATACAGATAGTTCAACCAATCCGCGCTGTCCGGCAACGTGCCCAAAATGCTGGCGGCATTTCCCCTCTGGATCGCTAGGCTGATCCTTTGGGCGAAATACGGGCCAGCATTTTGGTCACGTGTGGACTCCAGGTAATTAGATGATCATGTTTGATTACAAAATAAAACACTAGCTTATTGCTAGCAGCGGGTTGAGCTGAGGTACACAGGAATACCAAAGAAACTCAATAATTTATTGCTCTATCATGGTTGAAATGTTATTATACCATGATTGCATGGCGCCCTGGTGAATTAACTAAATGATTGACGTTTGCGTTATCACCAACGGTAATGTCCGTTTCGGAAACATATCTGAGACGGACATGCACGACGCTTGTGACGCGATGGCTTGTAGAGTAGGTACTGTACATAGTTGGCGAACTTTTCAAACTCGATGTGTTGAACGTGCCTCTGCCTCTCTCCACTACCTACTACAGGTCTTAGTTTGTTCTCAAACCTTGCTTAACTTTATATTTTAGTAGCTTCCACTTCGCTAGTGATGTGCAAAGAAAAAAAAGATACTGGTCCTAGTGAGTGAGCTATAATGCTATTACGTTGAGTGATGAGTTATCTAAAATACAACCTATCTAGCCTAGTTGGACTCTGTCCGACTAGTAACTTGTAAGGTGTACAGGAGAGTTTTCAAGGTTGAGATTTTCTTAAAAACTACTTGACTTATTGCAAGAATTCTTTCACTGTTTGACACATAAAAGTTAAAACTATGTAACTGTAAAAGAATTAACTGCGTCAGTACAGACCCTTATTAAATTCGGTCCAGTAGTTTTTGAGAAAATCTCAGCCTTATTGAGGCCCCCTGTATACTTATATCTGTCTTCGACTGTACCTGCCTGTATGTTACAATGGCTCCTGCCTGGGTTCCAGTAGTTTCATTAACTATCGAGGCCATTACATAGGTGTTTTGACGTAATCTTTGTGCATAAATATAGACAACCCATTTACTTGCTATACGATATGAATCTGAATTGTATGATTAAAATATCGGCGACTATAGATGTCTCAGTTCATACATGCCAAGACGGCACCTGCTGTTGTCACGATCCTCAGCACTGAGGCAACGATTAGGGAGGAGGAGGGTGATAAGTGGACCGGACAGAGACCGGCGGCCGCGACCCAGCGACCAACTGCTTGCGAGCGCCGCGCGCCTGGTCGCCGACTTCAGAATCGTACCTTTCTCAAATGGTTAATTTTTGACCAAGACCAAGGAGTGTATGCCCCATTGCCCCTCACCGCTCGCTAACTAAGCAACTAGCACGGTTTGAACAAACAATGTGCCTTAATTCTGCAGTGGAGTTAGTAACTGAGCTAATACGTTACCTGCCTGTCTCGCAAAAGTTCCCAGTGAAATACGGTTTCAGTCGGAACTCACAATAGTAGCTTAATTTAAGATTCGATGATAGGTTTACAGGAGTTACACCAACTATAGTCGGTAGGAAGTCAGGTTAATTATTAAAACAATGCAACAATTGTCATTATTACCATAATTATAAATAATACAGGTGTCTCGGCGTCCAATATGACTTTGTCCCTTTTGGCGTCGAGACAGTTGGTCCGTGGGGTCCGAGCGCACACGCGCTCCACAAGGAGCTCAGCAAGCGCCCGAGGGAGGCGACGGGTGACCCTCGTGCTGGCGGCTTTCTCGCGCAGCGGCTGAGTCTAGCAATCCAGCGCGGGAATGCCGCCAGTGTGATGGGCACCCTCCCAAGGGGGCCGAATTTTTAGACTGTTTTTAGGCAAGGTTTTTTTTTCTAGGTAGTTTTAAAGTATTTTTAGGTAGTTTTAATTTTTTTAGTATTTTAAATATTTTTAAGTAGTTTCTATTAAGTACTTACATAAAACAGTTGTCTTTTGGGGCACCTATCTAGTGAGTGGCAACCGCCTGCTAATTTTTTCATAAGTTCGAGACAATATGACAATGGCAGGTATCCGTATAGTCTCCCTGTAGGCCAGACATACTAATACTGGCCCACCATCATCCCAGACCAATATCCCAATACCATTGTAATTTCCAATCACTGCAATAAGTAGTTCCATTCATCGAGCGGGTTCTGTCTTGGTTCTGCCTTTGAATGCATACAGATGCGCTCAGAGATGAGTCCCGCTAAGGGTTTCACATTTATATCATTAGGTACGAGTATATTCAACCTCTGTAACGGCATGGTTCGTGTCTAATTATATTCTTAGTAATCTGTAGACGTAAGCGTTATCTATAGGTTGATCTCTAACAAAATTAAAAATGCAATGGCAATGGGCCGAGAGCGATCGAAAAGCCGATATCTAAACGAATGCAGCACCACACACACACACCATGCTGAATACAACAATAGCGCGGAAGCACAATAGGTCTGGCTGATGGTAGCCGGTAAATATTCGTTTTGCTGGCAATGTCAACTGCATTATGTGGTTATGAATTCATGAGGTTTTGTTGATATGAATTTAACAGCAATCTACCTACACGCAAACATAAACGCACGCCTATTTCCCTGTGACACAGACGATAAATTTCTGTATATGGTTCGAAACTGATCCTTCATCACTATTACCTACTTCCTTCACATGCATCGATCTCTTAAATGTATATGTATGAGTAGTAATCATGTATGAGTTGAACCGAATAGAGCATGACCTACATGCTCTGTTCGGTTCAACTCATACAATATCTAGTGCAACACCTGCGACCGTGATTTAAAAGTTATTTATTATTTATTTATTTATTTATTTATGTTATGCCATGGTGCTTACACCATGGCATAACATAACATTAATAAAATAAATAAATAGAAAGAGACTGTGGCTTACCACAGTCTCTTTCTATTTATTTATTTTATTAATGGACTCGACAGTTCGTCATTTGCCAATGTCATCTTACAGAAATTCAATATATAATAGTCTTCTATCTTCCTCCAGAGGAGTCGCAGTAGCGTCTTCACCCTGGGTAGCCGCGTCTTCATCCAGAGGAGACGCCGTAGCGTCATCACTCTGGACGAAGCAGCTCGACATTCACGTTCACAACCGAGCTTGTAGCGGGACTCTTGATAAAAGCTTGAAACTTCAGATCTTGTTACAATTACTTATCCAATAAATTCACTATAAGTACTGTCATTGTCATTCGCGAACATTTTCTGATTAATTTAACGTGATATTAAACACAAAATAACCACTGTAGACATTGAAAAAAAATATTATCAAAAAAAATTGCAACCGTCGTTTCCCGCCATTCTCAAGAGAACACAGTCTCTTTCTAACTTAACGCTTTTTAACGAAGTGTCAAAGTGACAACGTTTACGGAGCCTTGATGTCGCTTGATGTACTTTTTCGAGAATAATTCAAGGTAAAGATTAGTCTACTTTATGATACTCGTACCCTTATAAAGAAAGAAGTCGAAGCCTCTTTTACACTCACTGGAAAACACAGTTTTCTTTCACATCCCATCATTCACAAGTGCTTATCATAAAAAAGAAATGCCATCTATCCTCTCGCATTTTCCACAGCTCAAACATTAGGATTGTATTACCGAAAGTGCCGAATAGAGTATCTAGGTAAGCCTATCAGGGTTGTACGTGCGACAGGATTCCGCACTTTGGGGGATGATTAATACGGTCACAATGGAATGAGGAAATAACGGGGAGAAAATGCGATTGTCTATCATGTTTCTAACTCCTGTTTACTGACAAGGTTATCAAAAATTGTTAACTGAACGTTACAATTTGGTGCCGTGATAAGGATTTATTAGTATGTATTTGGACAAAAACAATGATTACGATATGTCAATACAGAGATATAATATGTCACGTCGAATTGTAGTATTGCATAGTTATGTTTAGATATCATCGCGAATTGTGACGTCATGGCTGTTAGCCGTAAATCAGCAGGTTTGACATTCCTTCCCTCATATTGTATTCTGTCACTTTCACACTTCGTTAGGGAATGATAAGTTACAAATGGACCATGGCTTAAACCGTGGAATAACTTTTCGTTTATGGCTAAAAGGGTAATTATCTTCGGTATTAATTTGAAATATACGTATTGAAAAACGATCAGATGTCTTTTAGAATGTAGGTAAGTTTAGGTCGAACCTGATTGAGGCAATGGAAATGTATTCGGTTGGTTTCATACTCTATGAAAAGCCCCACATTGTATTCAAAGGACGGCACGTCTTACAAGATCCCTCAAAGATAGCGCTTTACGCGCACTCCGCGAACAACTGGTCGTTGACCTAAAAGCCTATTTTCCAGAAATCTAGACATTCAGCAATCGTTACTACATAGCTAGTATGTCGATTTGAATACTAAGGAACTCTACTAGAGGCTACTTAGTTCTAAATTATGAAATGATGCTATAAATATTAGATACCAAAGCAGACTTATTCTGAGACGTATACGAAACACCTGAGAGCACAGACCACTTACCCCATAGACATGAAATCGGTACAAATGACAATGCCAGATTCTGCCCCACCATCAACCGCAAGTTGTACAAGACAACGAATAAATGTAAAAATATCTCCGTTTTTAATTAAAGTTATTGGTTTAAAATAAAGTTTTGTACAAGTTGCGATTCTAAAAAAACAGCTTAATTAAAAATTCAGAAAATAGTAAGAAATCGAAGCGATTTACTCATTGTTTTTGTTATTCTTCTATAGGAGTTGCGAGAGTAGTAGAAAATGATACTGATTATGATATATATGAAACCTGTAATAAGTCCCCAACAAAATGATGATGATAGGTACAGCTTAAATGGTCACGTAGTTTTGTAGGTGGGGCAAAGCTCCATTGAAATGTGGCAATGTCTTTTGCAAGCGAAAAATTCTGTCAAGCGATAGGCGATATTAGACCAGGCGGGGGGCAGGGCGCAATATTAAGCCCCTTGTGAAATATCTCAAGGTTACGTGTGTCGCGAAGCAATTTTGCGCTCATGTGCAGGCAGAAACGGGCTCCTGTTACAGGTCTATGAGGTAAGTGGCCTGTGCCTGAGAGCAAGATTACTATTCTATCGTTTCGATGTTATCTATCGCTGTGATTATCAGGTTCATTTTGACAAAAAAAAAGGCTCAAGGCGATAAATGGACTGAAAACGGTGGTGGTTTACGCTACGATGAATTTTTATGGACTTAATACAAAATCAGTGATTTAGCAACTGTCAAATTAAGCCACGATTTTGGTAGTTTTTATTGCTAACAGCCTTGGAGTGAACTGAAAACAGGCATAGCCACAAATTGATACATTTACATACATATTCATGTGAGAGTATTAATACGGAACGTGGCATCTTATTTCCTGAGTCACACACGGCGTTATTGCGTAATGGGACGTGTGCCCTGCTTTGAATACGAAAACTAATTCATATTCAAATATCAGACTTATTCTGCGCCAGATGTGATCGGTATAATAATTACAATAACCTAAAATGCCGACTGATTTTTGAGCATATAAACTGCATCCTATATACAATCTCGTGATCAAGCAAACAACTTCAAAATCACACACGTTTTTTTTTATAAATCGAATGTTTTGCCGCCGAAATACTTTTCTAGAATCCGCCATCTTTCTTCTAAGAATTCCTTCAACGTATCATCTCAATATCAAGGCAAAGCGGCTCTGTGAAACGTACATCCAACTTTTTGCAACATTTTAGAAAGTGCCAACATCGCCAACCCTCGTTAATCCGCCGAGCAAACTTCACCCCCATTCGTTTGCAGCCCGTTTGTTTAAAACAAATCGTGCCGTAACAATTATTTAAACAAAAACAACCTATGAATTACTGGAATTACGCACTCTGAATTTTAACTCGAGACAGAGACGCATCAAGGGAAAACATTTAGGGACGCATATAATTTTGGGCGAAAAAAGTAACCAGTAAATAATGATAACGTTATGAAAACTTCAATACTTTATTGCCTTAGATACCATAATTTGATGTTCGGGGTTGATTTTTTTCTAATAGGAAAATAAGGTAAAAGTTACTTAACTATGGTAACGTAACACTTTGGACTTTCAGCAGTTTACTTTCACCATAATAATTGAAATCGTACCTACTACAGAACCAGGGGCGCTTATTTTTTAACCGGCCCTGTAAGAATTTAAGGGAGATGTTAGGAGATTTCGCTGTGTCGGGGGCGAATCATATTATTTGGTGTAGGTAACTTTTACGGCGGGTTTATTTAGACGTTATTTATAGTCTTCCAGAAGCGCGGGCGGTGCCACCTGCTCTCGTGTTTCATAGGATCCGCTCAGACGACACGGAAACGCGCACATTAATAGTATCATTTTAACAAAAACTATTCCAAACGCAGCCACGCGTATCAAGCATCAATGTGACCGCTACGATGCCTACGTCGCATTAGTGTAATTTCATTTCCCATCACATGAGGCATATTACTCGTACAATTTAGTGTTAAAGGTGGCAATTCTTTTGAAATTGTAGAAGTCTATTATAATAGGCGACAGGTCAAATTCAAATTCTTTATTGCATTCCGTAAGTCACTGAATTGATGTTAGTACCTATATATAGGTAACATTACGGACCCTGTTGGGCACACAATTAGGAGAGAGAGGAAGGCTAATCGTAGCTATTAAGGTCATTAATAGAATAATATTATTACTTGTCATTCATTGTAGTAAGTATATTTTTTTTTTGCATTTCTTTGTCAAGGTCACTGTCGCCTATTATAATAGACTTACTCATAGGCACCATTAGGTGGTCCATCCGCTTGTTTGCACATCAATAAAATGCGCGAGCTTTCGGTTTGGTCTGAAGCGAGCCTTAGTCGCGTTCGTTTGTGCCTAGCCGATGGAAAGTCTTGTAATAAATTACAAGATAATGCTTAGTCGTGGCTCTCGGGGGTTGGCCATAATAATACGGCTTTATTCAAGATAGACATCTAAATTATATTGCTAAGAATAAAGTAATAGTAAGTAATCCCGTCCCACCTTCAATCCCACTTCTCACTAATATATAAACGCGAAAGTTTGTATGGATGGATGGATAGGTAAATCTCATAAATCAGAATAACACACAGCCTATAATTTATAAAGATCCTGCGCAGACGAAGTTGCGGACAGAAGCTAGTACTTAAATAAATAACGAATTAAACATTTGCATGCAACACAAGTCTGATGCACTGCCACCTTGGAGAGCTCTATTCACGTATCAGCTCTTTAAAATTACGTAGGTCATTTCAAATCTTGACGAAGCTACTCTGAATTGCGCGAAGCATGCAAGAAATGTTAAAATTAGTAAGACCTGAATGCTCACACTTCGAACGCTTATCGCCAACTTTGTTGTAACATTGTAATTTATGCGTAGAGTTGCCGCCTGTCCGGGAAACATAAAACGCTTTTAGCGCCGTTTCAGTGCGAACCGCGTAATTCAGCGGCGTTTCAAACGCCATTAAAATGAATGCTAAACGACGATGGTTCGCCATTTAGTAATATTTATCATTCAGACGCGAATTTCCGACATGATAAAGCAAAAAAAAGTTGCCTAAGTATGTATTTAAAAGCAGATGGTTGCAAAGTTCTTTGCTGAAGTTGACAATGATACTGAAGATTGCGTATCAAAAGCCTATGAGTGTTTGTATCTACAAATATTTAACAGATAGATTGAGAATTTAATATAATAAAACAAAACAGTTCTTAGATCAAGACTATAGATAAAATTATAACTAACGTTCTAAGATGCGTCACTTGAAGAAGCAACTTGGTATACCTATTTGATGAAAAACTTTGAACATCGAAGGGTGTATAGGTATACCTAACTGCTAACGAAGTTCTGACAATACAAATGCAACGTTGGTCAATGCCAGCTACCTATATGTAATTTGAGATAGAATTTTCGAAAGTTGGTCCAAACTATTTGGTCGAAACGATAACAAATCATATTTTCTATGAATGAGCTACATTTTTTTGAGTTGTAGCATGTTAGGAAAAAACATGCATAAAACATCAGCCTATTTAGATCACCGTGGTTAACTAGGTGGATTACACAAGGCTTAGATTTGTAATATTCTCCCGCATGTAGGTTTTCCTCACGATGGTTTCCTTACCTAAGGGGACAATCACCCAAAATTTAGTACAGTCATGGACAATTATTACAGCTACTATTTGGTTCAGTCCGCCGAGTTCCACTTAGCATCAGCACGCGTCAACAGTTCAACTATTAATCTTGCAGATGTTTCCCAAAACAATTTATTAAACAAAGGACCGTTACCGTGGGGCTTTGTAATTTGGAACGTGAAGATTACTTGGGTCAACGCAATAATACATTCTAATGCCCAAACAAATGATTGAGTACTATTTTGTAGGTTATGGGCCTGCGCTTGTTCTGTGGAACAAAGGCCTGTTTTAGGCCACAAAAGCCCTGTGAATGTGATGGACAGGTTGTACGGGAACGGTTGGCGTTGGCCAATGTTTGCGGAGCTCTCATCGCGAGATCTGAAGAGCGGTCGAACTAACCAGGCTTCAATATGCATCACAGAGCTAAAAAGCTATAACAGATGCTTGCCCATTATTCTACAATATGTAATAACATTATTTTTATCGTAATAAATTCCGGATATCATATTTTTTTACGGCTGAATTCTGTAAACAAAGGTTGTCTGGAAGAGATCGCTTTAAGCGATAAGACCGCCAATTGTGATACTAATTGTATTAGCATATTTCTTTTGTGTAATTCCTTTTACTTTGCAATAAAGAATATTTATCTTATCTTATCTTATCGTATGTAGTATTTTATTTTGCAGTAGCAGGGTCCTTTTTTTAAATAATTACCGACCAGCAATCTGTTAAAACCTATTAATTATTCCACAGTTGGTTCGGCTGTTGCGGGCTTTTTTCAAATACCACTCAATTTACACACAAAAATGCCACATTCAAACAAGTGAAAAACAAAACAAGTCTCCCGCGCAAATAACTCGAAACTCCTAACAAAGGAACGAGCAAAACAAAAACAAAACCATCAAATTGATCGAGAAAACGAATCAGGTTTTTTCATATATTCATTAATCTATAGAAAAACATTGTTTTCTGATACAGCCACGCTAACGTATTTCCAAGTGCCTCCCATTACGTTCTGCACCTGTGCTGCGGTTTGAGGTTATGGGCCGAGCCACCCAAACTCGTTCAATATTTTCGCGAGTCATGTATTCGCAATTAAAGTTGTATGCGAAACTTCGCGAACGTTCGCTAACCGCTCTTTGTGAGCCCCAACACTAAGCCGTCATGAAAATTGCGCGTTAATAGTTTTAGGTGAGTTCAGTTTATCATCCACCCAGTTAATGACTGTAAAAGCTAAGCTAAATACAGTTTTAGTTAACAACATTAATGTACAAAAAGTTTATCGCTTCAGGGAATAACTCGGCGATCAGGCTGGATAATGCTTGCAAGCTTTCATAAAAGCTTCGCGGAAACCTTTTCGTAGCATAAAATAAATACGAAAAAGAAACAGGTCCTCAATCCTCGTGCTTATTGAAGAGAAATATTATTTAATCGTGCTACGTAAAGCCTTATGTTTTATGGTTCTTGTTTTCTAATTTTCTATTTTCTTACTGGGATTGAAAAAGATCGTTGCCGTTTGTTCATAAGGTACAAAAACTAGGTAGGTCTAATACTTATCAATTTTAAAAAATGCTTACACTAATATACACATAGTTTCGAGTGCATAATTATGTAATTTTGAAGTAGCCTTTGACCCTTTGTATATTGAAAAGAAAATCTTAACATAACGCTTCATGCTTTTCACTGAAGAAGTAGAAATGGTATGTTTATTTACAGAAAGGCACTTATATACTTTTCCTGAACGCGATAGTAAATTAGGCCAAACATTAAGAGGAAAAGCGGATACTCGAGGCCCGTTTGTCTCGGGCCTTTCAGGGTTAATCAAATGAACAATCTTCCAGCTCCATGGCTCCCTACAACCACTTTGGATCTTGTTACAAAGAAAATTTGTTTTGTCAAAATAAAGCGCCACAAGATATTTTTACACAAAGATTTTCGGCTATTGTCTCGAAGTGACCGAGTCAGCTGAGTCTTAATCTCGCTGATAAATCGTGATAATGTGGGATGTGAGCTCCGACAGCAGATCTTTACATTTATTTATTGTTTCTTACTCTCACATTCCATCTACCCTCATTGTTGTACAACAATAAAAATACGTTCCTATCCTGATAATTCCTAATAAATTGAGGGGCGCTTATTACATTATTTACATCCCTTAATCCGTCACTGAGTGTCCCTTACCGTGATACTTTGATTGAATCTCTATAATCTCGTCTAAAATGTTTCATTAATCTTTGCTCAAAGTATTAAAGCCGACCACCGACGAAGTATTTTACCAGAATTTGGCGGCCTGTCATATTTCAACGGCGATCCCCGCGGGGCCCCTCGAGACTGGCACCGAGAGGGGGTAGGAAAGTCTAGTGTCTGTGGTAAATTCATAGAGCTGATCATGCCACCGCATCCTGGCCAGTCTGTGGTTTTAATTACGGGCGGTGTGCTTCTAGGTACAAAACAATGTCGTAAAGTAGGTCGCAGGTACGCTTATATAGCTACCTAGTGCATACTCTATGATATTGATTGCCGTTATGAAATTCTCAACTTCCCGAGGTATGGAATTGAAACTTCTACGCGGTTAGCCATAAATAAACGTGATTTATAGTTATTCCAAGGTTTAAGCCTTCGGTCCCTTTCTAACTTAACGTTTTTTTAACAAAGTGTGTAAATCACAAAATATTGTACTTATAAGGAAAGTGAAGATAAGCCAGCTTTATAGATAACAGCCATATATTTTTGTCACTCACTTCGTTTAAAAATGCAACGTTTGTATCCGTGGAATAACACTATTCCGCGTTTATGAGTAGATACATACTCTAAATTAGTACCGAATTTAGTATCTACCTACTAATTTCGACAACTTTTACCGACGCAAAACAAAAGCTCAATAAAATCCTCGGCGGCATAACAATGGAGAAATGGAATGGATCGTGAAAAACTTGTAACTGCGGTTTTGGAGTAAAGGAACCCTATACCAGGGCCGCCTGAAGAAGGCCACAGACACTATTTACAGTGAGCAAAAGGACGTGCCTATTCGTATATAGAACGGCACACAAGTTCATCATCTAAGCTGTTAACAATTTTAGAACAATGCCACTACAATCTGTTGTAAACACGGAAGTTGTAAACATCAAAGCACATCTAGTGTAACACTTTGGACCGTTCTTATTATCTGCGTCGTAAGAATTAAAATCGTACTGCAAGTGTTACCATTGATCTGCTGTTGTCCGTACTGAGGTAGACGAGTACCATACTAATCAATGGCGCCTCAATACTAAGGGTTAGCCTTCGGTTCGCAAAATCCTTACTCAGTCGCAAGTCTACCTATTCGCAGCTCGTCTGATTCTGCGTAAAGTAAATTAGTAATGCATTTTTTTAGATTTTCAAGAGGTGTTGTTAACACACCTAACTACGGCTCTGTAGCCTACAATAATATGTAAGAGAGCAGACCCAAAGAATAATGGCTTATTCAAATTTAACGTCGGAAAAACCGCAGTTTGGAAAACGATCGGGCCCAGAACGCACCTGCGCCACGCCAAAGCTTTTTAAACATTGCAGACTGTATTGGTGGAGATTTCCTTTAGAGGGAATAGTCTGGGGATATTCATTTGTATTTGAAAGAAAGGAAAACCCCAGTTATGTATGAGATTTCCTGAAAAACTACTTGACCGATTTGAACGAAAATAGCTTGCGCAAAATGTGATTTTTTTTTTACTCGGAGCCTTATAAGGGATTGGGATTTTTAAAGAAAAACGTGAATGAATTGAACCTTTCAAAGGTCAGGGTGCTGATGGAGCTGTCGCGATGCTGCAGCGCGTCAGGGATGCTTGCGAAAGCCGGCGTGGATTCCATGCCATCTTACGCAAAAAAAGTCGCGTCTCTGATGCGACGGGTTCGCGGCAGCCTTAACGGCATCCTGAAGGGCATTGCGGATACCATGGACAGTCCGATTCTGAGACACTGGGCACACCTACATGTCCCGGGGTCTCAGAGTCGAACCTAAGTCGGGTATCAAAGCTCATAATTCACCACCTATAAACACTAACATAGTTTTAAGTTAAGTAAGTACTTACTAACACTTATATTATGGCCTGACTTATATGACTGCAATAAATCGTGAATTTGAAAGTCAATAGTGATTCAACAATACTTCGGGTTGTACAGCTAACAGCAGATCAAGTGTAACACTTTGGACTGCATCGTAAGACTTGAATTCGTACTGCGAGTGTTACCATTGATCTGATGTAGGTACCTAGTTGTTGTAGTTATCTTTATTCGACGATGAACGTTTAAAAACTAAAACTAACTGTAACTGTGTTCTAAGACACACCAAAATGATCACAAATTACACCCAGGCTCACAAAAAGTGTTTATTTATGTAAGTATACCTTAGGTACAACCACTTTAAAGACTGTTAGTAGGAATCCTCAAAATTAAGTATATAATGAACTGATATTTCAAGTATTTACTTAACTTTTCCGCACCACACTGCGTCACGAAATATCGTTGCCATGACGAACGGCCGAAACGTGGTAAGAACTACAAACTTTACGTCGTTATGGGGGACCGAACTGTTGTGTCGCCCTATACAATTTGCTATCGCAACGCACGTTGCAACCTTATCAATATTAGTAATCAAAAGTTAGTGGAAATCAAGAAAAATACGCCTAGTGTCCAGTAGTCCGTTGATCGGAGACTGTCGTCTCAATAGTTCGATGATACAGAAAAGCGAACTACTGAGCGACTCGCCCACTTTCGAAAATCTACTTATGTTCCAGTTTATAAAGGTGGTTGAAAAAAATCCAGATTCTGTAATAAAATAAACTTTTAAAGTCAGAAATACTTGGCTTTAGAGAACTTACACCTTATTTGTTATGTAGGTAAGTATTTTAGATAAGTAGGTACATTTTTTTTTCTTCAATAAAAAAACGTAGCGATCTTTTCATATTTCTAATTATCTCTTCAAGCATTCGAAAAGGCAAAAGTTTGTGCTATAGTAGTCCAGAGGCAGCATAGTTGCAGAACTTGCAACGATTGTGCCACAGTCTAACGCTAGCCATTGAGCTACTGTAGCATTAGTTTCTTCGGAGATCTATTCGGAGAAACTGCATTCAAAGTTAGGCTATCTTTCCACCAGTAGTACGAGGAAGCTAGGAAGGACAACCAATCAGATTGCTTGCTGGATGTTTTCGCACAGCCCTATTCGACGACTTTTTAAAGACGATTATTTAACACACCTCTGTACAATCGAATGCGACAGATGCTCGATGAACTGTCGCAATAAATAACATCAAAATCTGCGAAATTCCCATCGAATTAATAATAAATTGTGAACTCCCCTAATGATCTATGTCATTAAGGAGCAATTAATCAAAAAGAGAGGAATGAAAGTCTAAAAAGGCATTTGGTGCCAGTGATAAACATCATTAAGTATTTCGGAGAATGAATAATCTATTTTCGCAATAGATAGGTGGGATTCAATGGATATTTGTGATAAAGAAATTGAGGAGAGCTCAAAGACTTATACAATCAAGAGATGATTGAAAGGATCAGATTATCTTAATACATTCATATTCAGACTAAAGTACTTTGTTATTTTAAGACTACTCACCCGTCCAATATGGCAATCCTAGGTTGCAATAATATATCGAAGATACAATTTAATTTAACAATATTAACAATCGCCGGATGGGTGATGTCCGGTCGGTCGTTCTAGATATCGCGCGCTGGAGGGACGAAGTGGAGAGGAATGTGGACCGACTGCAGACACACACGTGGCACGAGTCGGTACAGGACCGCTATGAACGATGAACATGCATGGTGTGTGTCGCCGGTTCCGCAAGAGGGATAAAGTCTAGATTACTAACAATAGTAATAGTTGTGTAATACCTAGTTATTAAGTAATTGTGTATTATTATTATATTATTTTAAAAGATGTGCTGCTGAGAGTTTTTTGCCACTTTTTCTCCTCAGCGTTGGCACCTTTTCCTTGCAAAGTGGTGTAAATGTAAATTCAAAAATATTTTAACGTGCAAAAATGTACACAACGTGCTTACTTGCAATAAAGAAATTTGACTTTGACTTATGTGTCTTGGCCTTGAAACGAAAAGACGCCAGGTCAAATAAAATTATTATTTATTTATAACAAGTGACAATCAATACATAGCAATCAGGACACAGAACAGATTATTGTAGATACCTATGTAAATCAGTGTCAATAGGTACTCAATAATATTATACAGTGTGTAATAGTAGTATGTGAAGTAGCTATTGTATGTGAAGTAGCTTGTCATCACCCATATCAGTCCACTGATGGATGTTGGCCTCTCCCAAGGTGTGGCCAAGCTGATAATCGGATTTGCATGCAGCACAGACACTACCTTTGGTTCCTATAATTTTTCTGCAACTACAATGTATATAGGCACATTGTACATACTTATAAGTTGTAAGATATTATTTTATTTATTTATTTATAAACTCACGCCTGATTCCCGTAGGAGTCCCTGAGGGACGTTGGCCTTGGGAGCGAGATATAAGAACTCGGTGCGCGGCCACAATAGACCTTTGAGGTCGCAGTGACCCTTGGGCGTGTACCAACACCGTGATACCAAATAATAATAAATAATAATAATTCCCGTAGGGGTAGGCAGAGACGATGTAAGATATTATACCTATATAATATACCTAGGGAATTGTAATATCTTTAGAAATATACCTAAAGATTTGTGCAGATATATCGACTAATTACTTACACTACCTAGACCTACCTAAGTATAAAAGTAAATCTAAAATAAAAAATACAGACAATTAAAGTTTTAATAATGATATTTCAAAAGGTAATTATTTATTAATAACTGTATTTGCAATTAATTTTCTTCAGATGTAGGTAATAGGAGTATCTTCAAATCATTGTCAGGAGCAATTGGAAGTAGGAGCATGCAGGGTGATATGGTGAAGGATCTGGTAGGGTTCAATGTTGACAACTGGAAAAAAATATTACGATTATTATTATTTAATTATGGACAGGCAGCTCAACGCTGATATGTCCATTTCACAGTGTTTGTAAAGTCTATCGCCTTAGTGGTGGTTTTTAAATAATTGTCCAATTTGTTTTTGAATGCGTTAACTGAGACGGCAGGGACAACATCGTCCGGGAGTGAGTTCCAGGCATGAACCACTCTGTTGCTCAGGAAGTGACGTGCGACATTAATGCTGAAGGTGGTGCAGTCTAATTTCATGTGGTGTCCTCTCAATGGTCGTGTGTCTGTCATATTAAACATTGCCTTATGTCTGGGAGGTTGTATCTGAAGGTCATGATTTTAAATGTTTCGATCAAATCTCCTCTCAGTCTTCTCTCCTTTAATGTGGTAAGCTGCAATATCCATAAACCTATTATGGATATTGCAGCTTACCTACCTATTTTAATTACATTCCACCGGATTTGGTTCAAAATTTAATAGTTAGTAAACTCAGCACATCAATGGTACCTTTAGTTCATAGACTAAGCCTGAGCTCTCTTTTTACCCGACTGCCCCAGAAGGACGGTAATGTTTTTCGGGTGTATGTATGTATGTCCCTTCCTTCCTGCCATCCTGTAGCCTAAATGACTTGATGGATTTTGGAGTATGAGGTATAGTTAGATTCGTCTTGATTACAGGAATGTCATAGGTTATAAAATCTAATCTGTGAATGTCATAGGTTATAAAATCTATAGTTATTAAGTAATCATTGTTTTAAAAGATGTGTTGCTGAGAGTTTTTTGCCACTTTTTCTCCTCAGCGTTGGCACCTTTTCCTTGCAAAGTGGTGTAAATGTAAATTCCAAAAAATATATTGACGTGCAAAAATGTACGCAACGTGCTTACTTGCAATAAAGAAATTTGACTTTGACTTTGAATCAAAAGGGGATAGCTTTTTTGCTGTTGTGGTTTTATGTCTTTTGAAATAATTGTAATGTCAATTTCGTAATATTTTACTTCACCCAGGTAGGTAGTTTCGATAGGTCACTTATTGCAATCTAGCTAAGAGCCTCACGCAGAAGTAGTTAGAAAAATATATTTGAACCCCTTTCAAGACACTCAGTCCGGATTCACAAATAATATCGAGTGAGAGCTTAGTGCGTTCACACTTACTTACGACAGTAGCTGTAATGTTAGTTACTAATAATATAGTAATAGTTGTGTAATACCTAGTTATTAAGTAATTGTGTTATTATTATTCTAAAAGTTGTGCCGCTGAGAGTTTTTTTGCCACTTTTTCACCTTTTCCTTGCAAAGTGATGTAAATTAAAAAATATATTGACATGCAAAAATGTACACAACATGTTTACTTGCAATGTCACTCTAGGCTCGCTCTCAAAATTGTCTTTATCAATCATTGCTTGACAGTTTTAAGAGTGAGCTCAAATGAAGCAACAGTCAAAAATTGCCTGCCTGTATCTCTGCCTCTTTATTGGAATTTATCTTAAATGTAAACATTGTCATAAATTATTCGATAATTACTTTTGTAAGTAAAGACAAAACCTGTTTTGCAAGATTTCCAGAACCTACGACATAATAACTAAAACACCAAAAACTAGCACAACAATGTACCCAGGGGTTGTCCTTTGTATCAAAGACTAAGTTTAATAAGTTTTTTGGCCAACAGCTGGGAAAACACACCTCATATGAGCATGCGAGTGTCGGCCAATACGTAATTACCATACCCTTAGAAAGTAGCCCCAAGACGCACTTTAATAAATGGGTCACTGTAGTTTCACTCGTCCATAATGCAGTTTAAGCCCACAGCTAATGTAATTCACCGGATATGGGTGCAATTATCGAATAAAACATTAGTTTTCTAATATCGATCGGCTGTGTTGGTGTCAGTCTGCTATAGAAAATATGGCATAATGAACTTACCGAGAAACTTTGCTGCACTGGAGCTCATACACTGTATTTGAAAAAGAATCCAATATTTTCAGTAACACTCACAAAAACAATAGCACATCACTCACTGGAATTAAAATATATCGATTATTTTTGTTTTCTCGCAACGTAAACTCCAACGAAGGAGCTATTTAAACTTCAAAACCATTTCACACAACAAACCGTCTACACACGGACACGCACTCACACAAGCATACCTTTTTTTAGAGCGAAAGGCAAGGCCAATCAAAGCATACAGCCTGGTCAGATAAAAATGGCATTTTTAATTTACCCTAAAGTAGTTACCTTAAACTGGACAAAATGTATGGAATTTTCATGGGCTAAGTTATGGGTTATCTTTTATTGCAAGTCACAAAACTCTTTCTACATCAATGGATGTATGATCTAAATTAGTTTTGTTCTCTCGGAAAACATTTAACGGCTTGGGTTGCCAATATGTGAGGAATTCCCATGGAATGAGGTTTCTTTTAAAATAATAATTCACTCTCAGACTATGTTGTCTCTGCCAACGGTTCGGTTCTTTTTCTTCTTTAAAGGGTTTATTACATACGGCGGAACCTTAAAATAATGGGCCATCATCCGCTTTTGTGTACTGGGCTTTAGCTAGGACTTTGGAGTATAGGGAGGGGTAAATATTTTTAGGAGTTGGTAACACAGAATAACACCGCAAATAAATAAACGATTTTCGTTTTCAAATTTGTTCAATTTTGTCAGTTTCGTTTCATTGTCAGTTTCCTCAACTTATTTCTCTGAGGTCAGTTTCCATGGAAAATGTCTACATGTGCAAAAAGCAATGGTAAACATTTAGAGATAGTAATAACCAGTACAGAGTGTAATTATGGTAGGCAGACAGGGTACGGAGTCTCTTGGTCTGCAGGGGCTGTGGTAATAAACATGAGTCTTTGAAACACTTGTTGCGTGAATGTGACTCGCTGGCTAGGTAGCGAATGAGTCTTCTGAAGATTGCAGACTCCGTCCCATGATGAGCTGCATAGCGAATCTAGTGAGTTCTATCTTTAAAGATGAGGAAGGAGTATAAAGGAAAGGAGAGCGAATGAGTCTTCTGAAGGATTGGCGGATTTCATATGCCTTAGATTTTTCTTCTTCTACGGCATGCAGGTTTCATCACGATCTTTTCCTTCACCGTTTTGAGAGCACTCGGTAAATGTACGTAAGTTTTTCCGTCGAAAAAGGATAACTCATTGGTACATGGCTGCCCTGGCTGGGAATTGAATCTGGGACCTTCGTATCGCAAGTCCAGTGACCCAACCACTGAGCCCTCCTTTCGATTGGCATACTTACCAAGAATTCCCATTTTCGAAAAATAAATCGTAAGTAATACAGGTTGTAACGTAAAGGGTATATGAAGCCGAAGGGAAGGGCGTTCAGTATCGGTAAGTGAACAACTTTTGTTCTACGACTTTTCGATTTTCTATGTTTCAAGCCAGTGCGCCGGACGTGGTGATGAAGAAGCTCGAATCGCATTGGGAGTTAAATATAAGAGTAAATATAGATTAATATAGTAAATAGTTTGTAGTTAGATGGGGAGCAAATTATTGCCCGCGTCCGCAGGTCACAACCATGTAGCAGTAGTAGAATGTCCCTGCACGCGCTCCCCGGGTGGTGCTAAAGGGCAACCAAAGTTACTCTCTATTTTTATAGTTACAGTTTATATAACGACATATAAATAAAACCTAACCATTTATAAACTGCAACCTGAAAATTTTAGAGATGCTTTAAAACTTCCCGTGGTACACCCAGGTGAACCACGGGGAGAAATAATTTCCCATGGTTCACCTGGGTGTACCATGAGGGAAAAACTTCCCGTGGTACACCGAGGTGAACAGCCGAGGTGGACCACGGGTAATAACCCGTTTATTGTATGCTTCCTTGTGTAATAATATATATATTTTTTATCTAGCCATGTAAACTTATTGATGTCTCTCTCACTCAACTCAATTCAATACTGTGAAGGAAAACATTACAGACAGACAGGTACCTAAATCTATTTTAGGTAAGTATGTAAGTCTAATTCTCACTTCACATGGGTGATCGTGATCTGCCTGAGCTGCCTTAATAATGTAAGGTAAGACCCCTGTGCGCCAGTAGTAGGTACTACCTTTAACTCAAAGTAGCTAAGCAGATGGAATCCATATTTCATAAAACATTCTTCATAATATTGGTAAGTAGGTATATAATTTATGTTTAGATAAGAGATTAGGTCATCGTAGATATATTACTTTAGATTAGAACATCATATCATAGCAATTTGCAAAAATAATGGTGTTTGTTTGGAAAATTGATTTCAATCAAACCAATGTAAACAACATTGGTTTGTTTACATTGAATGTAAACAAATCTACGTGGCTCCGGCCACTTTCGCAGCTGTTCGTAGATGTATATGTACGTTTCTATAGACTACTGTCACTTTTTAACCAATCAAAAGAGACTCCGTGATCCCATTGGCGGATACATGACATTTCTTCATGTCGTAAGCGAATGAACGTGAACGTAGGTAGTTATAAGTACTAAAGTGAAAATAGTACCAGCCAAACTCCAAAGAAAACGTGAAATCGCGAATACGATACGAAATCGAAGAAAAACAGTACAGATGGCGCCACGATCGCATTGTGTGACATTTTGTCTAAATGTTGCCAGTAGTAAAATATTTTTCAAAATGGTAATTTTGCAATTTTCCATTTTTAGTGACCTCGCCATTCAAACATAACTTCAATAAATAGAAAATATACATAAAGATTTATTAAAAGTGTAAATTGTGGGAATGTTATAAGATTAATTCGTTTCGCAATATTTATCAAGGTATACAAAAATATTCCACTTTTTATAAATACCTATATAAAACTAGTAATGGCACATAATATCGGAATGTTTTCATAATATTTAGGTAATATGAAATAGTTACTAAATACCTAACATTAATTTAGAAAATAATGACATCCCTATATTGAGCAGTCTCATATTTCATAGCCGCGACAACTAGACAAAACTTCTCTCCATATACAAATAGGTACTCAAAATATATAATTTTACCTAATTATATACTTCAACATATTAAACAGGGTAGGTCATATTAATAATTTTAACAGTCTGAAATGGAATTTAAGTAGCTACCCTGTACATTTGTTTAACATGTTCATCATTATGGATATTAATATCACATAATCAGTCTACATTATC
Source organism: Tachystola acroxantha (assembly GCA_963506565.1). Classification (NCBI taxonomy): domain Eukaryota; kingdom Metazoa; phylum Arthropoda; class Insecta; order Lepidoptera; family Oecophoridae; genus Tachystola; species Tachystola acroxantha. The sequence continues at coordinate 2,699,449 of OY735872.1, forward strand.
AGCTGCCTCACTGTTATAATTATAGTTTGTCTTATTTATTAGTTATTATCTCCAAAAGAGTGAACCTGGCCAAAATAAAGATAAACTAAATGGAAACTTTATGTTATTTAAATTATGAGATCAGGCAAAGTCTACTCCGGTATCGAGAAGATCCCTGATGAGTACGGTCGCCTTCCGCGGCAGGATTCGTAGTAGGTGACCGAGGTACAGCAGGTGCTTGGGAACAGAAGCTTCGGGGTAATTTCGTCGTACACTCTCGAGTATAGATGTCGCAGCGTCGCTTGGAGATAATGTGCCGAAGTAACTTTGAATCCTAAAATAGTTAAAAAGTAATTAAGTAAGTCCAGCTTAATTATCATTTTTAATTTTTATTTAAATTTCATACACAAAGTATTTTGTGTTGTGAGTACATGTTTATTTTTTATCAATAGTCAGCTACAGGGGATGACGTCAAATACGCATAAAAGTTGTTGATAGCTGACTCCACTTCTGATAAGTAACTATTTCCGCTATGCCGATGTCGCTTTTTTTCTTCATCTCTTTGTATTTTTATTTATACAAAATGTCATTACATTTGCGGTAATCTACAGGCAATAGAACAAGTCGTGTAAAAATAAACACAGCGGATCTAGATAACGACTAGGGAAATTAGCTTCACTGGCTTTAACACGAATTCAGACTCGGCATGTAATGTAAGTAATCTTGATAGATATGTCTGTACTTTTACCTTAGTTTCAAATCTGCGCTTTCTTCGCCAACAATGAAAGGGTAAATGTGAATTAGTGTGACATGGACACCATCTATCTTGTTGACCCTCAAGTCTTCCATCAATGACTCTGCAAGACCTTGAACTGCAAACTGAGCTACACTGAGAGGCATCTGATCTTTTAAGTAGCTGAGACCAGCAACTGATGTCAGTGCTATTACGTGACCTCGATTTTTTGCCTTCATACCTGGTAAAAACTGCTCAATGAGCTGAAATGACAGAAAATATTTTTGAAAATAATGATTATAAACAACAACAAAAATCTCGTTAAGAAAATCGTGACGTCACCGTTTGCACTTTGCCCGTGACGCACATGTTATCTGCTTTATATTAGGGACCGATTCTGATAAGCATTTTTATATTATCTATAGCTTACTAATAAAATATCATATAACTATTACGAACTTACCCAAAAATACGAGGTCAGTGTAAGGTCAATAGTGTTATGTATATCTTGCGGAGGTTGTGTCAACAAGGACCTTGGGCTTGGTATGCCACAACAGTAGAACAACATACTGACAAATCCTAGGTCTTTCTTAACTTTAACTGACAAGTTCCCCACATTATCTCTCTTTGTAATATCACAACAATAACTAATGGCTGATCCTCCGTTCCGTTTTATAACTTGAACAGTTTCGTCGTTGTTCATCTTGTTCTTATCCACACAGAGAACGATGGCGCCTAGATCAGCCATTTGGATGGCAATTTCACGACCTACCCCTCTACCGGAACCGATAACCTAGAAAAAAGTATGGGTATTATAAACAGCACAGATAGGCAAGGCCCCTAAATAAAGCTAATTAAATATCATTAACCATCTTTACATGTGATAAGATTGTGACAGAACGCCACGACCACACAATAAACGCATGGTGTATATACGTGTATTGTTAAAAACATTACCAATTAGAACATAGTTAAGGTAGACAATTACTTTAACTTACCAAAGCAGTCTCCAATCTCACAGATTTCAAGGGTGGTGGTCTAAACAATTCATAAATGGCCTGCAGAATTGCATATATTGCATTTACCACCACCCAAATTATGTCTATCAATAATATACTCAGAGAATACGTTCTGAGCAGCATCCTTATGGGAAACATAATATTTAACAGTTTACCCAGTATACTGTCCAGCAGTCGGGGCTCCTGGAAAATAATTAAATATATTATTAGATACCTATTTTCCATTATTAGTTATGTTCATTGTTCATCTAACTGTAAACTTACCATTGATGTCTTAGAGCAAGAACCATTTATGTACTATTTTAGGTTTTATAAAACAGTGTATCAATCAAACCCTGAAATGTCAAGATTTGCAATAAATAAAAATTACTCAACAATCATTTATTAAATTATAATAGGTATAGGCACTTAATAGGTTTCCAAATAACAGTCTTCATAAGTAGGTACTAATTCATTCGTGCAAATTATTTTAAAAATATATATGCGGTATTTAGTAGACGTATTGTCTTACCTACAAATATAAAATTATCGAAACATCACTTAATTCAAAAAGATCATATAATTTTGTAAGGATTAACATTGATTAAATACTACTAGGTAATAAGAATAACAAAGTAATAACGTCCATAAATACTGATAGAAAGATAATAATAATTAGAGTTAGAATCAGAACAAAAATGCCAATTAGGTGGTTGTTTTCATTATTATTTTTTGCTTGTTTGTACTTACTTATTGAATAACACTAGCCTAATTTCAATATTTTAATAATTTTATTTAGATTAAAAGGTTACACTTATCACTTGTGTTGATTGTCTTATCACTGCTAACATGGTGCGGTCATGCGGTGCGGTGCGGTGTATTGTTTTGTTTAACATTGACAATTGACATTTTAATAACAAACACTTTGCTTTGTCAAGTTTGACAGGCGACATTATGGTAGAAATTTATGAAAGAAATTTTTGTGTTAATTATTAACCACGTTTATAAATATTACAATCATTGCATTTTTTTTTAATTCCTTTATCTACTCACTTTGATCGAACAAAACATAAATATTATATTACTTTAACTTTATATGAAAACGAAAAATGGGTAGAAATTCAATGTTTTCACATGGTAACATTTAACTGTCAAAAGCTTTTTTTTTGTCAAAAGTTAGTTTTTTTGGTTTGTGTTATTTTATTACATTTATTTCCAAGAGAAAGGCTACGGCTACGAATGTAATGTAATATTATTTTAGTATTCATGTAATAGCTAAGCTAGATTTTATTGATGATACTGTCATAATATCTTTTTTTTATCTTCACTTTTCATTATAATATTTGAACTCCTTTATTAGGCTGATGGTTCCGAGGTAGCCGTGCCTTAATGACAGAAAGTAAATGACAAGTTTCCGAAATATTTATTTTGATTTTATCTTATATTATTTTGTGTAAATATACAGACAAACTAACGATTTAATTATCAATACCAGCTAACTGGTGAATGTAAATCTTTCTTTAGCTCATAATTTGTCAGCCACACACACGTCCGTTTAACAAACCATGGCATTCGTTTATCAGGGCGATTCGGACTTGGAGGCTAAATCTAAAAAAGGTAAGTGAAATTATTTATTTACCATTCTTACACTAACTTACATTAACTCGTTAATCAGTGAAGCACACACAGGCTTATGGCCACACACGGTAGGTTATGATTGAAGGTTTTGCCTGCACAGTTAAATTGTGCAGGGAAAACTGAATGTGTGTGGGATATATCTGTACAGTTTAGCCTACGATTAAACATGGTTTTGCCTGTCGGTGACTGCAAGGTTAAACCTGTCAGTCATAACGTACGGTGTGTGGTCAGCTTTAATGCCCCATGTAGTTCTAAACGTAATTAATTCAAAAAACAGAAAACCTGACTGCAAAAATACTATCCTCCTTTTGATTAATTTTTTTATACCCTGTGCCACTCCCGTAATCAAGACGAATCTAACAATACCTCATACACCAAAATCTATCAAGCTGTTTAGGCTACAGGATGGGAGGAAAGAATGGACATATACACCCGAAAAACATTACCCTCTTTCTGGGTCAGTCGGGTAAAAGGTAGTTACTTTCCTACTAATTTTGATTTACCAAATAACTATGCACAATATATTGTACTTACCTATTATTTCTATGTAAGCTTGAGAATCGCCAGTATATAACCCTAGTGTTAGAGTGGGTAAATTAAATAAAACGCGTGTTTAGGGATCTGAACTGATTCAAAATGTTTCGAGGTTGACATATTTATTTACTATTTGAAATCTACACCAAGAGAAAACAATACTTATCAACATTCTTACTGCAAATGATCCTCAAATGTTTCTATTTCTTAATTCCAGCGGCTGAACGCATATCAGAGAACATGCACATAGTAGCCAACGAGCCTTCCCTGGCGCTGTACAGACTACAGGAGCATGTGAGGAAGGCCCTACCTCCCATGGTGGAGCGCAGAGTCGAGGTCACCAAGCTGCAGCATGAGCTTCAAGGACGGTGCTATGATGTGGAGTATGCTCTTAGGTAGGCAATGTACGGTCAAAGACAGAGAAAGGTGTACAGTAGGGTTTTTAGGGATGAGATATTTCAAAAATTACTTTACCTATTGCAATAATTATTTCACTGTTAGATAGATAAAAGTTAAAACTATGTACTGTAATTTTTATTATTAAAATAGATCCAGTAGTTCTTGACCAAATCTCGACCTTGTTGAGGCCCCCTGTATACTTATCTCTGTCTTTGTGTGTACCAGTTGATAAATATAGTATAAAATTGATATTTTGTGAGGGACTTGCAATAAAAGATAGCCCTAGATTTTGCAACTTAACCTGATCAATATGTATGGGATTTTCAAGGGTTAAGTCGTTAACCCTAGAAATAAACGTTAGAGTTATTTTTTATTGCAAGTCGCCCTTAAGGCACATTATGCCGGGCTGCAGTGGGGCGGAGCGGGCCCCAGCGCAGCGTAAAATGCTTACCTAGCACATTAGTGACGGGCCGGGTCGCAGCGCATTGACGTATTTTGAGTACAGTGTACTGCCAGATATCGTAAAATGAACACGAGCGCACGTGCACTCCATCCGCTTGCTATAAGCACACTGTGTCGGGGCGCAGCGGGGCGGGGCGGGGCGGGGCGGGGCGGGCCGCATCGCACGGACGTAAATGCTGCGGCCCGACAGAGTGTGCGATAGTTCATATAAATTGTATTAAAGCGATATGAGCGGATTTTTGCGCTCCGGCCCAACACGCTGCGGCCATAATGTGCGCGAAGCATTAATAAGCAGTAGGTTAACATAGTAACAGAACATATTATTTCTCAATTCCAGTGCCGTGAAATCAATGGACGGAGCCGCAACCAGTTTCAAGAACATCCAAGAAATGTTAAAACAATCAATATTCCTTAAACAACAGCTCAAATACGAGGAGACTAGGAGAAATAAAAAAGATACCAACTCTGTTTACAAACGTCTCTCTGCCCACATTGTGTTGGACCTGCCTGACCTCTCCGAGTTCTCTATGGTCCGTGAGACTACCAATAGGATAGAGAATATGATGGCTCATGCTAGGGGCTCCTCGGCTGAGCTACATCGATCTCACACTACGCTGCATTAGTTTTGTTATGATGAGATTCCTTGAAAAGCGCGCCAAATGCCATTAGCTACTTTTTTGTGAATATTCTAATTCATTTAATTCCCGTGGTGTTTTGTGATTAATGATCACGTTAAGTTAATCAGAAGATGTCCGCAAACGTTTCTATTAATCAGAGTGCTCGAAAGAAGTCGTGTTTGTGAAGTTTTGTGCTCTTAACAAGGATTCCTTGCATAACTCGATGATTGCGTGGATCGTTGAGTTATTTCGTTTAGGGGTTTAGGTTAGGTTATCTTCGTATATATGTATGTATTTATAGGAATTCAGACATTCTACTAACATCAGACCAGGCTGTATGCCCTAGTTGGCTTTGCTTTGGGAAGAATTTCATAATAAAAAAAGATAAATGATTATTACAGGCTCCTTCCCATGCGCTGCATAGCGGACCTATTGAGTTACATATTTAGGGAGGAGGAAGGGGTATAATGGAAAGGGGAGAGCACAAAAGATCCCAATGGGTCGAAGTGCCGCCACATGGGCACCCAATCAGGATAAGATCTCAAAGCATTTAAATAGTTCTAGGAATAAAACAGGCCAAAATATGCGCTGCAATTCTGCAAATGATCAGTGGTAGCGCAGTAAGTCCCAAGAGATCCAAAAAGAACATATTCCTATTCATTACTTCGCTATTCACTTGCTACTTGCTCTTGCATGAAAAGTTGTGTAAACGCAGCGCAATAATCACTTAACACATGCACTTGTCACTCACATTTATTATCATTAATCTGTGTGAAAACAAGGCTTAAAGCGTTCCACACACAGCCACCTGCACGCGGTTTGCGGCTAATTGTAACGCATGCCCCGCCCTATTTTCTGGGCATTTTAACGTTCAGTAGGTAGCGATCTGAGGCCTAGGCCGTAATCCGCTACCTACTGAAAGTTAACGACGACAGAAAATGGGGCAGGATATGCGTTTCAATTGGCCGCAACCCGCGTTCAGATCGCGCCTGTGTATGTCAGGCTTAAAGCCTGACACACACAGCCCTACCCGCGGCCTGAGGCCAGTTCATCCGCATGCTTCACCACCTTTTCTGCTAGTGTAGTAGCTACCTACTGGACGTTCACGACGGGAGAAAAGGGGGCGGGGCATGCGGTGCAACTGGCCGCAGGCCGCCTGTGTATGTGTCAGGCTTAAGACATCAAATGATGGCAAGATAAACAACATTGTCATGCGTTGCATTTTCATGGGAGCCATAATGAATCTAAAATTTGTGGTACGGTCGAAGACAAAGAATGTACAGGAGAGTTTTTAAGGTTGAGATTTTCTCAAAAACTACTTGACCTATTGCTAGAATTATTTCACTGTTAGATAAAAGTTAAAACTATAACTAACTAAAATGTAAAATAATTATTATTTTAAAATCGGTCCAGTGGTTCTTGAGAAAATATCAAGCATATTGGGACCCCCTGTATACTTATCTCTGTCTTCGACTGTAACTATTGAATATGTGCCACGCTTTGGCGTGAGATTATGATATTCGTAATCTTTAAATTGTTATGGCCCTAACTAAAAAAATATAATTGAAAGTCTTAAGAATATAAGTTCTGTCAACTTTGTTAAGCTTACGTTATAGTAAGTTTTCAAGTTACATTCATTTGGTTAGATGGATACTTGGTTGAAGTAATATATTGTAATGAAATCATTGTAAAAACCGGTAGGTTTCTATATTCTAGGTATTCTATAGAACACAGGTTTCTGAAAACTATACCAGAAATATGGTGGGCTATGTAACTGGGCAATAATAAGTATTCGGGTTGCAATATTTGATATTCAAATAATGTATATTCCATATAAACGGATATCACTCACTTATATTGTTAAAATCGGCAATTAGACAGACAGTTTCGACCGAACACAGCGCTCACCTTGAAAAAGACCGTCGAAATCGGTCGAAACTGTCGGTCCAATTGCCGACTTTAACAATATAAGTGAGTGATATCCGTTTATATATAATAATGTATATTCCACTTATTGAACAAAAATAGATAACTACTATTCGGCAAAGAAACTAGTAGGTATATCGGTTTGTATGGTTAATTTATTTATTCACTCTATTATCTGTATATTTTGTAAATAGCTTGGTTAAATTTAACGTTATGCAGTATTGAGATTGTTTGAGAAGTGAAGCAAAATTGGCTTTTTTCATGGTTTCATGTATTGTTTCCGTAAAATTTATTTGAATGTGTGTCTTTAAGTGTTGAATAACTGAGCTTAGTTTTTTTAGCTGTTTTGGAAAAAAAAATTAAGATCATACCATTATTACATAAATTCATTTAAGGGCCTTCCATGAGCCAACTAGCGCCGCCAATCTTAAAAAAATAATATCTTCCAATATAATCAATTTTATTAAAAAAGCTATTTACGAAATGTTTATTACGATAAATACTATTCTTTAAATGCTTATTTATAACGTGATTCAATGTCGGTAAGCTGTAGTTCGCATAATTGCGAAAAACGGCCGTTTTTGGCACATTTGTGAACTACAACTTAGCTTGTCGCAATTATGCCATGTATTGTATATTGAAAAATAGTATTCATCCAAATAAACATTTTGTAAATAGCTTTTTTAATAAAATTGATTAAATTGGTAGATATTATTTTTTCAAGATTGGCGGCGATGGTTGGCTCATGGTAGGCCCTTAATAACATAAGTCACGATTTTCTTCATCTTTCATTTTAATGGCTAATATGGTGTGGACATTTAAAAATGTGCTTTTTGTTTTACTAATATTTACTAACCAGTGTCATGCTTTCTATTCTAACCAAAATAAACAATAAGTTTCATACTAACTTGTATTAATCAAATCACATCTTTAACTTTGCATGCCACAAACAAATATTTAATTAACTTAAATTACTTGCTTAAAAATATCATCAACATATTCATAACTATACTGTCCGTATCCGTGGTCCGTATCCACTGCGTAATTAACTAATTTAAAAGTAACATTTAATGCAATTTTGTCCGAGACATTATCGTTGAAATATAACTGACCAAGGCAGTTCTTTAAGCGTTGTTATGCCGTACTTTTTCTCAAAGGGCATCAAATCGCGTAGTTTCTCTTTACCCGGCTTTATCTTTGCCTTGTGCGATAACAGCTTCTTTACTTTCGGCCATGAGAAGACACCCGGTGCCTCCTTCAGGCCTCGTTCCTTGGACAGGATGTTGTTGTAAATGTAGTCTATGGGCACAGCGGATACTATATAAGAATACACTCGAGAGTTATCTGCTTTCAAATGTTCCATTTTTTCGAATATATTCATCCAATCGAGATCGTCCAATACTTGCACGTTCACCAATACCTGTTATAGAAATTATGTATTTCCAACGAGGTTGTATAGCATGGAGCGATAAAGCGGGCTTAAACTTAACCCTTAAGGTCCGAGCACATTTTGCCGGGCCTCAGCGTGTCGGGGCGGAGCGCAAAAATCCGCTCAAATCGCTTTAATACAATTTATATGAACTATCGCACACTGTGTATTGCGAGGCGGATTTGCGTCCGTGCGATGCGGCCCGCCCAGCCCCGCTGCGCCTTGGCACAGTGTGCTATAGCAAGCGAATTGGAGTGCACGCGCGCTCGTGTTCATTTTACGATATCTGGCAGTACACTGGACTCAAAATCCGTCAATGCGCTGCGACCCGGCCCGTCACTAATGTTCTAAGTAAGCATTGTACGCTGCGCTGCGGCCCGCCCCGACACGCTCCGGCCCGGCATAATGTGCGCGAAGCATAACTAGACCCTAAGGGCGGGGCTTAAAAATTAGTCAGTCTGTAAATGCAGTTGCGAATTTTGTGAATTAATTTGTGTACTAAGGTACAGTCGAAGACAGAGATAAGTATACAGGGGGCCTCAATAAGGTTGAGATTTTCTCAAAAACCACTGGACCGATTTTAATAATTGTTTTACAGTACATAGTATTAAATTTTGAACAGTGAAAGAATTATTGCAATAGGTCAAGTAGTTTTTGAGAAAATCTCAACCTTCAAAACTCTACTGTACACCTTTCTCTGTCTTCGACCGTACATAAATTAATTTACAAAATTGCCATTTCTTTCTTTATAAGTATTTTCACAGACAAGTGACCCACCCACTGCCTCTTGCCACTGCTTTTCAAGCTGTTAGTCACTGTATGAACGTACCATATATCTACCGTACCACAGCCGCGCAGACACGTTGTATAGAAAAATATGATTTTGTCTGCCACGCCACGTGCCGGTCACGCTCAATGTCTGTAGATGTAAACGAAGCTTTAATACTAAAGCGTCAATAAACCTACATCCGAAGTGTCATTGATGAGGAACCGCTGGAAGTAGGCAGCGAACATTGCGTTGACGTCGACCTCATCCTTCAAGTGCACCACCACGGTGAAGCCGCGGTTGCCGTACCGCTCCAGCAAATTGTCCACAGTGTCGATGTCATACAGCTTGCCGTCCATTATGATGGCGAGGCGATTCGTCACTGGCATGTGGCTTTCAACGCTGTAACAATATTTCGTTAATCATAAAGGCTAAGTTGTCGTTACCTCCAAATCTAAACCTAAACAACTGTCGCTCATATGCTATATCGCATAAGACCGCTTTTCCACCTGCAAGTAAACTCGCGCAAGTCTTGCATGAGTTACTTGCAATATCATTATGAAGTGGTAAACAAGCTGTCGTTACAACACTTGCTACAGAGCAGCTGTCGGATATCAGCGCATCAACCCTGCAAAGTCAAAAAATCCTTAGAATACTCATGAAAAAATATTACCTGTGAGAGCTAATAAATATGGCATGCCCGCGCCTCCTTAGATGATGCAGTATGAAATACATGGCCCGCCTGGCCGAGTATTTCTGGTAGGCAGTGCATTCATCTATCACAATGATCGGTGGAGCTCCGATGACGGCTGCTGCGAAGTTTAAGCGTTTCTTCTCCGACGGCAATAGTCTGCATACAAGGATGTCTGCTTGATCAGTCAGCTCTGGAATCAAGTTGTTGAGGATTTTGGAGAAAATTACTGTTGAGCAATGTGGGCCATCCCACATCTAGATATCGCTCAAATAATGAAGTAGGTAGAGAGAAGGAACTGCATCGACTTCGGCGATAATCGGTGCAGGTCCATAATTAATTTTCTTCGTTTTTCTGTTGTTTACTTTGCTATGCCAGCGGTTACTCTGATAAGCTGTTGAGTAATCAAAAATGCCTATAATTATGGATATTATAAAGGTATTAAAACTATTATTATATATAAACGGATATCACTCACTTATATTGTTAAAGTCGGCAATTAGATCGACAGTTTCGACCGATTTCGACGGTCTTTTTCAAGGTGAGCGCGCCACGCCCGCGTCGCCGTTGACGTTTCTTCGCGCACGTCAACGGCGACGCGGGCGTGGCGCGCTCACCTTGAAAAAGACCGTCGAAATCGGTCGAAACTGTCGGTCTAATTGCCGACTTTAACAATATAAGTGAGTGATATCCGTTTATATATAATAATTATAAAGGTAGGTAAGTATTATATGACTCACCTAAAGCTTCAATGTAATCCCTAAGTTCAATCGTCAAGTGTGTATTGGGCACGCCTCGTAAGGTACCTATGAGTTCTAGTGAATCGTGCACCGTCATCCACTGGGGAACTGGATCCAATTCACAGCATAATGCTATTTGCCTGCCGAACTATCACCAAGATTATTATTATGGTACTTAAGTAGGTACGTACTTTTTTCTACAGGGGTATCAACTATCCAATATGAAATCGTGAGCTAACACGTGGTTAATTTGATTCTGAATATATATAATTATTTGATGAAGGTACTTAAATTGGAAACCTTACCATATGTGGCTGCATGCTTAACTTCCACTTGGACATGCTCCAAATGCTCCCATCACTTGGTAATATGTACCCTGCGAGCATCTTGCTAAGTTTCAGTCTCCCGTGACGCTTGAGCCCTGACAACGCAAGAGCCTCCCCCTTTCCCAGCCCCAGATATACGTTCCTTACTGTAAACACTCCATCTTCTTTCTTACACACGTTTGCGGCTAAGAGATATTCGCCAAACGTGTCTACTTTTTGACCTGCGATATTAAACAGAACTTCAGAATTCAGGTTTCTTAGCTGTCTTCATAACAAAGAACAGAAAACGCGCCATATTCGGTCTAAGATATGATAGTGTGCTCACAATTAGTCATTCGTATCTGCATCATCTTGTCTATGACGTCAGACTTCTCCTTCGTAACTCCCATCATTTCTTTCTCAATCGGTGGTTCGTGGCTGTGTACCATCCACATGACATAGTTCCAAATTCTTTGTATCACTCGGTACTCCCAAAGGAGCAGCAGGGTCAAGAATATTAACCCTGTAGATACGGTAGCGATAAGTTCCATTAGGATTCCGGGCGAGCGGGATAGGTAGTATTGTTTCTTAAAACATTTCTGCAGAACGCCGCATTTTTCTGGAATATTGCAACTCCTATATTTGAGCTAGCTACAATTTCAATGAATACGTTGATGTCATACTCACTGCAACACTTATGGAGCGTTTTCGACGAGCACAAGTTCTTAGCCTTGAAGATGATGCACTCGCTATTGTACAGATAAATTTTCTTTATTTTGACCAACGCATATGCCATGTTGAATTGTGGTGACAAGGCCATGAAGTTTAATGCGTAATTGTACATGCTGCCGTAGAGCAGCTTTGCAAGAATCGTGGTCTCTCCTGGAAAAAATGTTCTCATAATGAAGTCGTCATTTGATTCGAAAAATCAATCATTACGCAAAAACTTACCAAAAACGATGTTGAACATTATGAACGCCATAGAGCTAAGAGCTGGCCGAGGGCCTAAGCCGAATAGATATGCTTGAGGTACGCAACCAAGCCCGTACACTATCAGCGTGAAGGGGATCACCACTGAAACATCGGCAAAACTGTCAGAGATTCACAGACTTACCGCAAGTTTTGCCGCAAGATCAGCGTGAGCTTGCTCTTAAAGCTGCCAAATTTGACAATAGAAATAGCTCGCGCTCAAAACTGTCTGTGAATCTCCAGGAGTTAACCTTTTTTTTGAACACCAGAATAGCTTCAACGATATAACTTCATAGGTCACTTTGACAAAATTATAGGATGCATAAGACTTTCGAGCATTTTGGCTAAAATATCAGTATCCAACTTCGCAGAGGGCAAATTGCTCTCAATATTGCGCAGGTTCCTCTCAATTATTGGACTGAAACTCCTCTTAGATGTCGGCCTTGTCATTACATCAACACTTACAAAGGTCTTTGTAGTAGAAATGTTTGAAGGGCACAATCAGGTAAATGATGCTGCCTGAGACGAAGGTCATCACTGCCACCAGCAGCCAGTACAAGATGAGGTCGTAGAAGTACAGAGTGAGCCAGTAGCGAAGAGGCGAGAAGTTCAGAGAATGACTCTGTAAAATTAACGGAGTTTAGCTATAGGATGTAGGTTCTTTGATTTTATGCTAACAATTGATGACAATAAAAGTGGAGTCTGCTTGGTATTTTCAAATTAGCGTCACGAAATTTTGCTTAGGTGGTAGTTTAAGTCGGACCCGGTCTGTTCTGTGGTGAAACTCACAGCATGTCATAACTCACATATTACCGATGGCTGTCTGCCTGAATTCCTGCTAGACAGTCTTCCATTCTTGGTCTGAGAGCCTAGCCAAAGTGGCTTTGACTTTCGTTAATTAATACTTACTTCAATACTTCATTTATTCAACCTTAGGAGCTCTAGGGAACACTTGGTTACTTGGGAACAATTGATTAGTGATTGCGTAATTAAAAAGCAAAAATCAGTTCCATATTATTTTTCTGATCTCTATCAAGTCGACGTGTCTATATTGACCATACAAAAATAGTTGTAGAAGATATAAGAGATAACTTACTTGCATATGCCTGATGAGCCCGTGCTCTTGGGAAGGTATGAGCGTTATGTGAGAGATCGTTAGCACTAGAAGAAACTGTATCAAAATGGACGGCGTAGACGCTTCTTTCATGCCCTGAAACAAACACAAATTGTAAAGCTGATAGGAACTTTAGAAATAAATCTTCGCCTCTAGAAGACGTCGGAGCAGCTACGTAACTTTCGCCAGCGAACTGGCAATGCCGCCAAATTCTTGCAACTTTACGAAAGATAGATTGTTATGATCTGCAGATCCGATTGCCAACTTTCACTGTTGGAGAGGCATTCACACGAAGAAATCATTTTATTCTTCTTCGTCTTCTTCCTAGCCATCCTCTACCAAATTCTTGGTGTAGGCCTCATTAAACCGCTTCCATTCCGATCCATTTTATTATTTGTCATGAATCGGCCGTTCCGCTAATGTGGTTACTAAGTGGCAGGCAAGTGTTGATGAGATAACATGACTCTTACAGGAGTCTGGTCCAAAGTGAGAGGATTATCCGTGATCTCTATAGAGGCGTCCAGCTGTCCAGTGTAGTGTCGTATAAGAGCCATATGAGCTCGGGCCATAGACCTCGCTGCCGCTGCGTGGTCATTGTGCAGCGGACTGTACAAGGCTTGAATCTGCAATATTACGGATTACAAAAGCTTATGATGATGTTAATGTGACTCATTTGGGATCTTTTGTGCGCTCCCCTTTACTTTATACTCCTTTCTCCTTACTAAAGAACTCATTAGGTTCGCTACGCAGCTTACAGGAAGGAGTCTGTAATCTTCTGGTGCCGGATAGGATAACCCCAGAAGTCTCATTCGCTTTCTCTAGCCAGTGAGTTACATTCACATAACAAGTGTTTCTTGGACCTATGCTTATGACCACAGGCCTTGCGGTTGGGAGATTCCACCATCTCATATGTGAATGTAAGTGCCCCCTTCATTTACCAAAATCAGATCTTTGTAAAGCTCAATACTCACGATTAGGTTCCCGTATTTACCCGAAGAGACATCTAGACCATAAGCATACATATAGACATAGTGCTGAGGAGAGTCTATGGCGCGTGTCACCAGGTATTCCGTCAGACTCTGCAACAGAACTTAGTGTTCTCAATCACCGATCAGGAAATTTAATCAAAATTTGAGTGATGCATGTATCAGTACGTCCAGCCAGTGATGACGGTTAAACGCCAAAATTGCTCAGCGAGCTATGGAAATAACCAAGTTTGGCGTTTCTCTGGTGGATAGAATAAGAAATTGGTTTATCCGGCAGAGAACTAAAAGTAACTACTAAGTTGACAATGCTCATTAGATCAGCAAACTGAAGTGGCAGTAGGCTGGTCACATCTGTCACAGGACATAGGGTTCTCGAAAGTAGACGAGTTCTCGATTGGATGCCACGAACGGGTAAACGTAGTGTGGGACTCCCTGATTGATTGTGGGAGGTATGACCTGCATAGGTCATGCAGGGACTGCATGGAAATAACCGAGAATCGTGCTAAGTGGCACGCCTTAGGAGAGGTCTACGTCTAGCAGTGGACTGATGACTAATGATGAAACTTAGGTCATAATCTTTCTGGAAATTCTTACTACCTCTGGTCTAGCAATAGCCGTATAAGCCATTTTGTCGATTCCCTTCTTACTAGCATTGGTTTGAGACAACACATATCTGAAACAAATGTTATATTTGAAGCTATGTGCTTTCATCTTTCGCAACTGGCTCTGATCACAAATAAGCTGATCAATTGTCACTAACGCTTCAGCCACAGATTTAGCCCGAGCAGACTTGTCAAGTCTTAGAACGAGCACAGTATCTTGCTCCAGAGCCTCCACTGTGAGCACTTCTCCATAAATTATCTTGTTGACGTCATGCTCTCGCGCTAGGGTCGTCACCAGCGAAGATATTGACAACCCTAGGAACATGCCGGCCACAATTGCTGCTATCATCTGTAAAAATCGATTGTCCGCCAGTGGGATCAAAATTCATGCTATCGAAATAAAGTGAAAAGGTTTTACCGGCTCTTTGAAAAATTCAGCACCTTACATTGGCAATTTTATTAACGATGGCAGAAAATAATCTGAAAATGAGCGCTGTATGACGCAATTAGAGTTGGCTTACTGTGATGATAAAGAAAAATCTGTAGTGCATGTAGAAAGAGACGTATTTCCTTCCGATGCATCGAATATGTGAAATATGGCTGTTGCAAAAATTCATCGGTTCCCATTTTTCATGACCTGTGTGGCACAAATGTATTAATGAAGCGGCGGACATTATGAGTCAAATTGTAGGGCCTATCTAATTCAATTCTAATTAAAATTACTTGCAATCCTTTTCAATGCTTTGCTTGACACTTCACGTTTTGTCGATTCCAGCATTGATTCTGATCTGGACTCGGATACAGCTCTGACAAAAACAAAATAAAAAGCACAATCAATTTAGAGAATTTGTAGAATGTGGATGCATCCTGCGAAAATGAAATATATCCTAGAAGCTTGAAGTAAAATATTTACTTCTTAGGAATTGGATTGAAGTAAAGACATTTCTTGTTCAAATAGCAGTGTGCGTTCAAGCATTTCAAGACAGGTGATAGATTTAAAGAGCCCCATTAATATCTTCAATGCAAGAGCTTAGCTGTAAAAACTAAAGCGTTTTGACGGATCTTCTTCCTAAAAAGACGCCACTAACACGAAATAAATAAAAAACAATCCGTGGTTACTAACCTGTGACAAACTTCCTCAGAATCTGGCAGTGTGATATTCATAGAGGTGATGCCATATTTGTCATTATTTTCCGTGAGGTCTTTGATCAAGGCTGCCACTTGCTCTGTGGGGCTCGCCGGGAGTCTTAGTATAAGGAGGGACCCGAGATGTGCTCTGACTGTTGCCCCGGCAGTTTGCGCTTTCTCAATTAGTGCCTCGGCGTATGCGTCGTCTTGGATGGTGTCGCTTCGGAATGTGATACGAAGGCGGTATTCTCGACCTTGGGACCAATTAATAGTCCTTATAAGAACGTCGTTTTTGTGGTAGAAAAATGGTTGTGAAGACTAAATCAAAGAATTTTAAACTTCAAGATCATGCAATAGAGTAGTAACGTCGGTCACGATAAGGACCAAATTAGAACCTCTAATTAACAGCCAGTGGTGGTATATTAAAAGACATACTCACCGTATTTGAAGAACATGTAAGCAGGGGTGCCACCAAAGGACACAATTTTGTTGTCGAACAAGAACACACGGTCTGCGTACTCCAGATTTATACTCGAGTAGCTTATCTTCAGTATTGTTAAATATTTTTTGTATTTCTGCAATTTTGGCATAAACTGAATTTTACTGAACTAATTTGAATACGTGTGTACGTTTTTTGGTTTCGCCAAGTCTTACCATGATTTTATCTATTATTACAGCCATGTAAGTAGGATGATCCGCAAAATTAGGCAGGACTACTATCTGAAGTCATAACAAAATACTAAATAAGGAGATGGGTACGATATTGCAAGAATGCCCCAAGGCAAACTACTTGCTTTGCTGGTAAAAGATATATCGAACAAGCTAATATGTAGGGATGACTCGAATAAAAGTGAAATTTTTTAGACCACCTGTCTACGGGTTTCTGAAAACTTAAAAAAATTAAATATTTACTAATAAATCAAGAGACGATATAGTGGACACTATTCACGCCGATCGATCCTAGGACACCCGACCATAGTTTGCGAAGATCCTTCGCAACTTAAATTATAGCAGTGAAGAATACTAAGTACTAAATTGGTCGTAAAACTCACTAACCCTGGGCTCCATCAGCATCGCGATGGCCCAGCAAAGCTGCGCGCGGTAATAGACGTCCAGATCCTTGACATATTGGTCGCGGACATCTATCAGGTCGCATTCGGCCAGCAGCCTCGTCGCGCGCAAGTGCGTATATTCGAATACGTATTGGCCTGACTCTTTCCACATGCTAATCTGAGGTCCATGCAAAGGTACAATATCCTATTAAACCCTATGATTGTTCGGCTAAAAGGAGTTATCTACCAAAACGATTCAGAGTACCAATGATATGGTTGCCCAAGATTCCCAAAATTAAGCTACGATTTATGAATGATGGATTTTGTTGGCTCAGTGGTGTTGTGGTCAGAACATAAACTTCTGTTACGGAAGCCTTGGTTGGATCGCCATGTCAGCAAAATATGAATATTTACCATGAGTCCATATGAAGATATAGGTAAGCTTAGCAGCTATAATATGTGCTAACTACCTGCATACTGCTGTTCAGAATTTTTTACCTGCTGTTGTTAATACTAACTTCAGCAAAGAAATCGATGTGCTCACGAACAGTGAGATCGTCGACAAGAAACTTGGAATGGTGACAATATCCCATCATGTAAGGATCTGTCATGCAGCTGGAATGCTGATTCAGATCTACTCCGAGGACGTTTATAGTGCCACTGTCTGCATATGTCAAACCTGCGATGAAGGTATCGATTAAGTATCAAACGAACTTCGTCCGCAGTTCCCTCCTCACCTGAATGAGAATGCACCAATGTGTTTAGGTTTTCGAGAGAGAAGTTACTGTGCTTTGTACATTAGGAATCTATTAGGAATCTATATAATCTAAAACTTGAGGATCTTCTAGACTAGTCGGTAGTGCTACCTACCTACCTACCCTCTTTGCAAAAGTCCTGGGTTCAACTCTTGTTTGGAAGGTGCCCTGACTTTTTAAGTGTAATCTGTGATCGTTTCTGTGTAGGTAAATTTCTGGGCATAGTAGTTTAGGCCATGAGTGTGATGATGTCTTATTTATTTTAAGCATCATAGTTACCAACGAGCAAGTCTTCAATGGTATTCATCATCTTCTCCTGAATTCTCTCGGTATATAACGTGGTGAGCTCTCCACGGTAAATATCAAATGTCACGTTGGTCAACATGTGCACGTCCATTATACTCTAAAACGACAAATATGCTTTTTGAAAATACAGTATGTATTTTAAAGGAATACCTCCGTGAACAATTTCACCTAAAACTGTTGTTTTAATAGATTTTTGTTTACCTTGGACACATTAGAAAAACTGACGGCTTTAGCGAGAAGCTCATCAACTTCTTGCAATTTCTGCCTCTCTCTGCCTGTGGGCATAACTATGTGATGCAATTTATCAATATCCTGAAAATATAGTTTACGGCAGAATTAAGGGATGATTAAGGAACCTACTTGAAGGTACACACCTTCAAATTTTATAAATACGCCCGGTAATTTTCTATTTTTACCTTCAGCAGTTTTTATCGTACGTACCTCTGCTTGCTTAAAGATGATGGCCTTCCAAGAAACTTGTCCTCCAATAGCTCTATCCTGACCTATGGTCCGTTGCAGCAACATCAGCAATTGGAAGTACACGAATATCATCACTACCCATGAAACTATCGTGTATATTAGCGAATTTGAATCGGTATCGCCACCATCTGGCAACAAGTAAAGATTTCACTGGTGGTGGTGTCTTGGAATACACGTTCAGCAGTTGGTTCGGAACTGAATAAATTGATGAACCTACATAATACTCTATTTTGTTGGTGTGTTTGGTTGGGTAGGTTCTAAACACTCCCAACTGCAGCAGTGCATTGGTTAGGTATCTTATCGGTGCACGAAGGTCTAAACAACTCTGCCAATGGGCTTGACAAGTATAACACGACAGCAAAAATAAGAGTAAGTATTTGATGCCGGTATTTGCGGTAGATATGTTTAAGGACTGCCATATAATATTTGAGCAATCTTACGGCCAATTTGCAGCAATGCGAACTGGTTCAACCCGTGTACTAGACCCAATGGCGGCAGAAACATATGGAGCAGGAATGTTATGACTCCATGATTCGAGTCGTATTTGTGATGCACCATCAGTTCGGCCAGGAATGTCTGCATTAAGGTGCCCATTATACTCCAAATGCACGCGATATAAGCTGGAAAAATATTGCAAGGTGATAAGAATCAAGGTCTTGGAATTAGTGGAACGTAAGGAAAGGAGAATTAAACTTCTTTTAATACAATAGGTGCCCAATTTGTACCCTAGATCTATTCCAGACGCATGACTTCAACACTGGATTTAGTTAAAAAAGACTCCCTATATCAGTAGTGGATGAGAATGATCCTATTCAAAGAGAGTCAAAGATAGCAAAAGAAGAGAAGCAATTCTCACCTTTATTATGAAACATAGCCATGATAAGAGCAAGCATCGTCATGATGGTGATGTAAGCCAGGAGCGTAAGCAGCGCGTAAACCAGGTGGATCCAGCGGAAGATGAGTATCAGCGTGATGCTGCCGAGCAGGCAGACTGGCAAGGAGGTCAGGAGCATGTACACCAGCCAGCCCAGGTACATAGAGCTGTAGCTGACGTGACGCATGCGGAGAGCGCGCTTAAACCAATCGAAGGGTATTTGATAAGTTTGAGGAGCTGTTGCAAGTATTGTGAATTGGTGATGTTTGTACCTAAATGGCCGACTGCTAGAGACATTTTCATCTAAGCCTCTCCGTGGCTCGGAAATATTTTAAGCTGATGGATCCCGCCGGTTGCTGTCAATCGACAGCAGTCGTTAGGGCATGTCAGACGCTCGGACGGCCTGAACAACTCTGACATTAGGTTTGGTCCAACACGGGTTGTCGAGTGGAGACCAAGGGTAATGAAATGAAATGAAATGAAAAATGGTAAATGTAGTGTATCCGACAAGACAGAGGGATAATCCCCACAAGGTGGCTGGCTAAGAGCAGATAACCGAAAATAAATAGGGAAGTCTAATATTGGCGACTCATTTGTCGATACTGCGCCTGCATTCTGTGCAAGGGTTTCGATTCCCAGCCGAGAAGCGTGCTTGTGTGCTTGAACCTACTTTTTTCGAGTCTGTGTGGAATCTCTGGACCCATAGCACAGATAATCCTAGTTTAAGCCAGAAGTGTGATGTCTTTTTAGGGTGCCGTACTTTAAAAGGAACCCTTATGGGATTACTCCATTATTCTCGATATATCTGTATGTTTTTTATTCAGCTCACCTTAAACTGGTTGAGGGACTCTGTGACGACCATGGCTTCAGTCTCCATGACCGGCGGCAGCATCGCCAGAGTAAAGCACAGCAGTACCAACGAGATCACCTTGCGGACTTCCTCCTTCTCCATGAGCGGGGATACTGGCATTGATACCAACTTCATCTGTTTACCAGGCATGTCGTGGTTTAGTAATACGATATCTCGGCTGTGGAACGAACTACCAGAAAAGATAAGGAGAGCTGAAAGTCGTAATATTTTTAAAAAACAAGTCCGCAACCATTTTCTGAAACCCACTTAAGTTGTCATCTAAGTAGTCATTGTATGTCATACGAATATCTAGCTATTAAGTAGTAGGTATATGTATTTATATTTATACTATATATTATTTATAATATAGGTATGTATTATAGGTATATTCATGTATATAATATATGTAATAGGGTTTAAACGTATATGTGTATTGTATGTAAGTATATAGGTATGATTTTATTTACACCATCTTTGTGTTACACCAGCCCAAGCAATCTCTGCATGCCCCAAGGTAAACTGGAAGAAAATGCCGCAAGGCATTAAGTTCGCCCGATACATAAAATGTAACAAAGATTAAATAAATAAATAAAATATCTCTTTTTAAAGCTTTTGTATTTAACTCGCGATACCTTTATTTACACGGACAATGATATTGCGGTTTGGTTACCAAACGGACATATTGACAAAAAAAATTACCAGACTACGCAAGAAGGGTTATTATTGCATAAATACCACTCGGTCGTGCTTCATCCTTTTATGACAAATACGAATTTAGTACCGGTCTAAGTATTGGACCGGTCTCAGATTTTCGATTTTCAAATGCCTAATAATTATTTTCTTCTTAAGGGCCTTCATAGAGCCAACTAGCGCCGCCAATCTTAAAAAAATAATATCTTCCAATATAATCAATTTTATTAAAAAAGCTATTTACGAAATGTTTATTACGATAAATACTTATTTATAACGTGATTCAATGACAGTAAGTTGTAGTTCGCATAATTTCGCAAAACGGCCGTTTTTGGCACATTTGTGAACTACAACTTAGCTTGTCGCAATTATGCCATATAGTATATTGAAAAATAGTATTTATCGTAATAAACATTTTGTAAATAGCTTTTTTAATAAAGTTGATTATATTGGAAGATATTATTTTTTTAAGATTGGCGGCGCTAGTTGGCTCTATGAAGGCTCTTAAACACTTCCACAGTTGACCTTCACTTTATGTCTAATTTGTATAATTAATGAAAATATAAACTTAATTTAATTTTGCATTTCGAGCTGTACCTTCAGTCCTTAAAACGTTGGCCATATAATGGTTTGTCGACAAATCTGTGGATTTGCCAGCGAGGTTTTCATTGTGAATTCAACTTTAGTGGGTAGTCGTCGCCTTATACATAGGTACTTACCTTCACTGTAGAACCAAAGTATTGAGAAGGCAAGGTGAGTAGGTGGGAAAACCACAAAACCACAGGAAAAATCCTTGACTGATTGCAAGTAATTTAGAATTATGAATATTTTTAACTTGAATAAATATCAACAATGCGACACCTACCTATACTCTTATCATTATTTTAAAAGTTCAATGCAGTATCTTACTGCATTAACCTATTATGTAATGCGGAATACTACCTAAGGTATTGTTCCAAGTTACAAGAAATTTTACGACAAGACGCAACAGCCGAAATAGCTCAGTTGGGAGAGCGTTAGACTGAAGATCTAAAGGTCCCCGGTTCAATCCCGGGTTTCGGCAGACTTTTTTTATATTTTGTTTTTAGTTAGGTACCTTTAAAGTTTTGCGCAATATAGTTTTAAAATATAGACTCAATCAGTTCGCGCTGAATTGTCTTGGATTTAACCTCTGGCCTTAGTTTGAGCTCACCCTACAACTGTCAAAAGTCTATGGAATTTGACATTTGTAAAAACGAGCTCAAAATTGTCGTATAATTTCGGCCAAACTGTCTGTGGATCTCGGCTTGAGTAATTCCATTTCCTGCATTCAAATTGTTCTTGTTATCTTTGTTCTTAGTATCTCCACCATACTGACATTATATACCTTCCATCCCATATGTATAGAGTGTTTTATGCATTTATTTACAAACTTGCTGTACCCCGCAACTTCGTTTGCGTAGAGGAGAAGGATGGAGATGATGGAGGAGATCAGGAGGCAGATCTTCCTCTCTGTATCCTTGTTTCCACATCACATACCGCCATGGCTTATAGCCTATGAGCTGTCCGGATATTTCAGCTATCTCCTAGTGAAACTCCCATCAAAATCCCTTCAGTAGTTATGGCGTGATATGCACAAAGTCACAGACAAACAGACAATAATTCTAAAAATTAGTGTTTTGGCATCAGTATCGATCCTAAAACACATTACAATTATTCTTTTCAAAAAATATCCAATGTACAGACACAACTTTTTTACAGTCTTATTATATGTATAGATGTATTTAATGGAAATCGTAACTCCATCATCTTGCAATATCTCACGCATTCACAATACACATTCGCGCATCGACTTGCAATCACACTCCGGTGCTGTTGCCAGCAGCGCATTGAGCAGTGTCAACGCCCGGAGCAGAGTGATTTCCTGTGAAGCACCGCCAGGAGTCATTGTCACCTCATAGCGTGGATGTTCACCGCTGACAGTCTCGAGAATGGATGTGCTGACGGCCAATTGAACCGCCAGGAACCCAGCCCTTAGATGCAAATTACGAGAGCTGCCCTTTCGGCGTGCGTAGCGAGCTACGTCAGTGCTTCTGATACTGAACTTCCAGAAGCCGTCATCCTAAAACAAATGAGAGTTATTATTATTTATTTATTTTATTAATGGACTCTACAATGTCATGTTACAGAATATTCAAAATATCACATCGTCTTCTCTTCATCCATGCGAGTCGCCGTAGCGTCATCATCCTGGGTATCCGCGTAGAAGACATCTGTGGTAGTCCTACCACTAATGACCGACGAATGAAACCCTCATTTGGGACTTTTGAAAATGGCGGGAAACGACGGTTGCGAAATTATTTGATAATTTTCAGTTTTATGTCTCCAGTGGTTGTAGGTTAAATTAATCAGAAAATGTTCGCGAATGACAGTATGGTGAAGTTATTGGAGAAATCAAGCAGGATCTGAAGTTTGGCGCCATGGTCAAGATTCCCACTACGAGCTCGGGAGTGAACGTGACTGTCGAGCTGCTTCGTCCAGAGTGACGACGCTACGGCGTCTCCTCTGGATGAAGACATGAAGACGCGGCTACCCAGGGTGAAGACGCTACGGCGACTCCCCTGGAGGAAGATAGAAGACTATTATAATTGAATTTTCTGTAACATGAGATTGGCAAATGACGAACTGTCGAGTCCATTAATAAAATAAAATAAAAAGTGGCTAGGTTCTCTTGAAAATGGCGGGAAACGACGGTTGCGAAATTATTTGATAATTTTCATTTTCACGTCTACAGGGACTATTTGTGTTTAATATCACGTTAAATTAATCAGAAAATGTTCGCGAATGACAGTACGGTGAAGTTATTGGATTATTTATGCAAGATCTGAAGTTTCAAGCTTTTATCAAGAGTTCCCGCTACAAGCTCGGGAGTGAACGTGACTGTCGAGCTGCTTCGTCCAGAGTGATGACGCTGCGGCGACTCCTCTGGATGAAGACATGAAGACGCGGCCGCCCAGGGCGAAGATGCTACTGCAACTCCCCTGGAGGAAGATAGAAGACTATTGAATATATTGAATTTTCTGTAACATGACATTGGCAAATGACGAACTTTCGAGTCCATTAATAAAATATATATATATAAAAAGTGGCTAGGATGGTACATTTGAAACTCACCTTTGATTCAAAAATAACCCATATGATTTTCTTATTAATCTTGCGATGAGTGGAATTATTATAAAGTTGGATGTTCAGGTCATTGTATGTAGACGCAGACATGAAACCTGTAACATTGAAGAAGACACTGAAGACATAAACGGTCTTTTAAATGACACTATGACAATAAGATAAGATAAGATCGTCCTGATCACTATCAGGACGATTCTAGATCTAGAGAGACTACCAACATCGAAATCCATTGAACGATTTAGGACAGGGGGCGATGAAGTAACGGACATGCATAACTAATTACCTACATAAGTAATACTCCTATAACCTTGCAGCAGTACCTAGGGGTTTTAGTTGACACAATTCCATCAAAATCAAGAGTTGTGAAGAACTCTACAGAGGTCTACAGT
Organism: Tachystola acroxantha; assembly: GCA_963506565.1. Taxonomy (NCBI): domain Eukaryota; kingdom Metazoa; phylum Arthropoda; class Insecta; order Lepidoptera; family Oecophoridae; genus Tachystola; species Tachystola acroxantha. The sequence goes on from OY735872.1 coordinate 2,724,026, forward strand.
AAACCAGCAATGCATTCGTTGTTCAGGTGATTCTAGGCGTGTATTTCCTGCTCCTTTTAATTAAAAAAAGCTTCTGGTGACGTCTTAATACGAAGGTTGGCGATCATTATGGTAATCTGCACTCTCAACAATGTCAAACGGAATAGAAACCTGGTACCATTGGTGTAAGTTCATAAGTCATCATAAGCCATGATATTATAAACTAAAAACTACTTACTAGTATTCAAGAGTTCAGCAGCTCTAAACATCACGGAATTATAAGGTTCCTCATTCGGAGCATACCCTACTGTGGTTGCCTTATGCAGCGCCGCGAGGATCTTAGCTGAAGCAAGGGGAGGCTCCGGCTCGTCCGACAGAGGGGTCAGGAACACCGGTTTCGCCAAGTGCACCGCAATAAGAAACAATATCAAGGCAAATATCGTTTCGGCTAGCAGCAGTCGCCATCTTCGTCTGAGAACCAAATATTTGTAAACTTGTAAGCCACAGACCACTTACCCCATAGACCTGTAACAGGCCCGTGTCTACCCGCACAATCACATGAGCGCATAATTTCTTTGCGACACGTGTAACCTAGAGATATTATCGACATGGACGCATCTCTTTAATATGGTACCACTTCATATCTATGCGCTCATCGTTGACAGAATTTTACAGCTTCAATGGTCAAGTAGTTTTGTAGGTGGGGCAAAGCTCAATTGAAATGTGGCATTCTCATTTACATTTACAGAATACTTTTGCTAATGAACTCCGCACTAGGTTATACCCTCAGATCGCAGTGTCGCGGTAGTTCTAATTGGCATTACCTATCATTACAATATAAACAAAAAGAACTCTGTCGACAATTTTGGCTCACTAGATGACGATGTGTGAGGGTGCGTGTGCAACTGAATGCAAAAAGCCGAGTTCAGTCGGGGTGAGTAAGAAATCGGGTTAATTTAGTGTACAGCTACGTCCAGCAGTGAACTGAATACGCATTGATGATGATAATGAAATTAGAGCTAATAAGAACTTTAAATAAATCTAAGACATTGTAATCCTCCGCACGTCAGTAGAATCGCTCACAGTTTGGTTGCAGTATGCCTTTGAGGACACAGTGACCCTTGGGATTAAACTCATGCCTGAACCCATCAGTGGAAAGTGTATTGAAGGATATACGCACAGTCTTTGAGTGTAGAATTTCCATATGAGACTGCTGATATGTTGCTGAAATTGACTTCGCACCGTTTTCTTCTTGTTTTCCACTTTTGCAGTCATTTTGTGGACTTAAGAGCTTTGAAATGTTAAATCCGAGAATCAAGCAGTTTAAAACTTTACTGGAATTAAAACTGGAAAAAATATTATCATTCCTCTTTCAGAATAAATTAATTTTAAGATATTTTGGCAACAAAATGTAGACACAATTATTCCGTAAAATCGATTGACATATTTTGAAACTAATTTCTTTAAAAAAACTATGCAAAGAGTTTTTATTCCTAAAAAAGTTTAGAAACCAGTACATACTTAAAGAGGTTGAATAAGAAAAATATCACCAGCATAGAAGAACACGATTGTTAGGCAGGTACGGAATGGTAACACTTGCAGTACGATTTGTACTAACAGCAGATCAAGAACACTTTGGACCGTTCTTATTATCTGCGTCATAAGAGTTGAATTTGTACTGCAAGTGTTACCATTGATCTGCTGTTATCCGTACCTACACATACAGTATGTAAATCACCCAAACCCAGAACCAAATATACGTATACCTACTCGAGACTAAATATTTATGAATTCTAAAATCATAGCAATATAGCTCTTAGTAACAAAGCCTTATCTCTTAGGTACTTAAGAAAATGTGTACACAAAATATGCGAAAATTGTCACTACCTATCTAAACGAGGCGTGTTTGCCGTTCAATGTATAAATTGCCTTTTGCAAATGTACCAGTATCAGTAGATATTTGGCCTCGTAACAATTGATTGGAAGCAAGATGTTTCGGAGTGCTATTTGTGCTGTGCTTTTAGCCTTAGTTATTATTAATGTGGCTAAGGTAGATGCAGGTACTTAATTATATTTACTAAACTTACGTCTTACATAAACACTACTGTTTCCAGATGAACTTATTTATTTATTTTATTAATTTATTCGACAGTTCGTCATTTCCCAATGTCATCTTACAGAATATTCAATATTTAAAATATCATACCTTAGCCTTCTCTTAGTCCAAGGGAGTCGTCGTAGCGTCGTCACCCTGGGTATCCGCGTCTTCTTGTCTTCATCCAGAGGAGTCGCTGTCACTCTGGACGAAGCAGATCGACAGTCACTCCTGAGCTCGTAGTGGGACTCTTGACCATAGCGCCAAACTTCAGATCTTGCGTGAATCCTCAAATAACTTCACCATACTGTCATTCGCGAACATTTTCTGATTAATTTAACGTGATATTAAACACAAAACACCCACTGTAGACATTAAACTGAAAATTATCAAATAATTTCGCAACCGTCGTTTCCCCGCCATTTTCAAAAGCCCCAGATGAACTTATATCTGCTGTGAATCTGACACACCACTTTCGCTTGTTGATTTGTAATACGGCCTAAGTATACTTCATAATCATCATCATCAGTCTATTTATATTGCCACACTGCTCGGACACAGACCTTTCCATCGAGGGAGCTGGGGCCATGATCCAACACGCGGGCCCAGTGCGGATTGGCGGATTTCACATGCCTTAGATTTTTTTCTTCTTCTGTGGCATGCAGGTTTCATGACGATGTTTTCCTTCACCGTTTTTTGAGCACTCAGTAAATGTACATAAGTTTTAACCGAGGATAACTCATTGGTACATGGCTGCCCTGGCTGGGAATCGCACCTGGGACCTCCGTATCGCAAGTCCATTGACCCAACCACTGAGCAACCGCGCATCTTATACTTACCATATCTTAATTACCCTTCTGTGTAAGTACCTATATCAGTTCAACCGTCTCCTTTCCATATTTTCTTACCTGGTCCCTCTTTCTTACATTCGACCGAAGTGCCCAAACCGATGTAGCATTACTCTTTGCAATCCTTCTAACTTTAAGTAAGTAGATACATCTTTAGCTTCTGTCAGACCACAACTTCTTCTGATCATTTCACCAATTTATTATCCTGTCATTACGTTTAAAACCCAACATAGGTACTAAGCACATTTTAGCAAACAGTTTTTCTTAAACCCATCATCATAACAAATTAAAATTAATTTTTGTATCTGTAAAACTCTGCACAAGGATCCAAGGGTGCTGGCTGAACAATAAAATGATCAAAAGCTTCGTTAGACCAACATTTATTGTCCTGTTTTAATTAATTTCATCGAAACAATTTTTACTTATAATTTCTAATTATTCACCAAACGATAGCGCGTTTTAAAAGCTTACTAGCGACATCTAGTGAGACATTGCAACAAACTTTTCTTAACAACTAAAATTATTATAAGTTTAACATTATGTTAGACTGACGGTTGTACAGTATCCTACCTATATTTTATTTATCTAGCTTGAGTCATCTTCAATAAAGTAATTCACAGGGAGAGGTCCGCCACAAACACAGGCCACTTACCCCATAGAACCTAGTAACATTAGGGCGCCCGTTTCTGCCCGCACATGAGCGCAAAATTGCTTCGCGACACCTATTATCGATATGGACGCATCTCTTTAATACGGCACCCCTGTCCCCCGCTTCGTCTCTATGCGCTCATCGTTGGCAGAAATTTTCGCTTGCAAAAGACATTGCCACATTTCAATGGAGCTTTGCCCCGCCTACAAAACTACGTGACCATTTAAGCTGTACCTATCATTTTGTTGGGGACTTATTACAGGTTTCATATTGCATAATCATAATCAGTATCATTTTCTACTACTCTCGCAACTCCTATAGAAGAATAACAAAAACCATGAATAAATCGCTTCGATTTCTTACTATTTTCTGAATTCTTAATTAAGCTGTTTTTTTCGAATCGCAACTTGTATAAAACTTTATTTTAAACCAATAATTTTAATAAAAAACGGATATATTTTTACATTTATTCGTTATCTTGTACAACTTGCGGTTGATGGTGGGGCAGAATCTGGCATTGTCATTTCTACCGATTTCATGTCTATTGTTTAAGTGACCACAAATCACAATAGTCTTTTGGACTGCATGTAGTGCAGGATTGAATATGCGCCACAGATAGATATCTAATTACAATTTATCTTTCAGCTCGCGTAGCCCGCTCACCGCAGTTCGGCTCCCACAGTCAAGCCAACGCCCAAGCCAGTTCCTTCAGCGGCGGTTCTCGGCCAGGCCACATCCAGCGCTTCGGCCCTGGCGGCTCTGGCGGCCCCGGCGGCTCTGGCGGCCCCGGCGGCCACGGCGGCCCAGGCATCGGACGTGGACCAGGCCAGTTGGCAGGTCTTGGCGCAAGGAATAATGGCGGCGTATCTATTAGCATATCGAAGAGTGTGAGCATTGGATCCGGTGGTGGTGGCTCAGCTCAATCCAGTTCTGTTGCTAGGGGGAAATGATTTGAAGCCAATATTAGGTGAAGTGTGGTTTTGTATAAGTATTAAGATTTTTTTTTAATAATTTGTTACAAGCTTGAACTCTGCTGTAGATTATTATAAGTAATGTAGAGATTTGTAATGGCTTAGAAACATTACTTTTTAAACTTATGTTTGTATACAAATTAACTAGATAAAACAGGAATTACCGTGTTTAATTTTGATAATTGAGTTCCTGATATTTTGATGAAATTGCAGTCATCATGGCCACGACAAGACTAAAGTTTGTGGACGTGGATCATTCAATATCAAACACGGTACGTTTTATTTTGCAAACAGTTAATTCTGAACATGACAAGAGATTTGTATAGTAACGTAATTGAAATTAGTTATATTTTTTTAATTACATTTTATATAACTGCACAAACAATATAGAATATATTCGTATATTTATCTAATTACTACCTAAAATGTCAATTTATAAGATAAATGGTGATGTAACGTGTTATACGGGTAACATTTTTGACGACACAAAATAAACTATTTCTTCTATATTTTTTCAATGAATCTGGACTTCATACTTATTTTAATTAAACCCTAAATACTTATATACCTTGATACTACTGATGCCTCATACCACGGTTGAGATTCATAATATAATCACAGGTAGGTAATAAACTTATTCTAACGATTCAATAAATAGCAATAAAACACTTAAAAGTTCAAGTGTCCCCAGTAGATTGCATTAAGTATACGTAATTCGTAAGTAAAATACCTGAGTGAATAGAGTCTACTAATTTAGTGTACTTAATGCACCTGATATCACCTGAGTGATTAAAGTCTACTGTGTAGTGTACTTAATGCACCCGATATCACCTGAGTGATTAAAGTCTACTGTGTAGTGTACTTAATGCATCCGATATCACCTGACTGATTAAAGTCTACTGTGTAGTGTACTTAATGCATCCGATATCACCTGAGTGATTAAAGTCTACTGTGTAGTGTACTTAATGCACCCGATATCACCTGCGTGATTAAAGTCTACTGTGTAGTGTACTTAATGCACCCGATATCACATGAGTGATTAAAGTCTACTGTGTAGTGTACTTAATGCACCCGTATCACCTGAGTAATTAAAGTCTACTGTGTAGTGTACTTAATGCACCCGATATCACATGAGTGATTAATGTCTACTGTGTAGTGTACTTAATGCACCCGATATCACCAGAGTGATTAAAGTCTACTGTGTAGTGTACTTAATGCACCCGATATCACCAGAGTGATTAAAGTCTACTGTGTAGTATACTTAATGCACCCATGTAGTGTACATAAATCACCTGGGTGAGTCAAGTCTGTGAATAGTGTAACTTAAGGCTTCGTATGCGCGTATTTTCAGTTTTTCTACGAAGGCTAACGGCACCTGCTAAACTTAATCGTCTGAAAAAAATATGTAGCAATCTTGATGTGAAGTTAGAAAAAATCGCAACAATACCCCTTCCATGTCTTTTATAATGAAAATTATATCTAAACCGAAATAGTTATTCATACAAAATATATATCAAAATATAGGGTACTATAAATACGAGAGCTTGTTTTAAAAAAATCTGATTTTTGTTGGCGTATTTTTATTATTTCCCTGCCAAAATTCATCCACAATTCATAAAAATACGAATACTCTTCACTCCGCCGCTGCGGGTCATCTTCTGTCTCACTCTTGCTTTTAACAACCACATAGCTCCTTTGCACCCGAGTGAAATTACCCCAGGTGAATTAAGTATACTGCCCCCGATTTATCTTTCATGCGTAATGAGACCTCAAACTCCTATGAATTGAGTCTGAACTTTGAAGCTTGGTATGTTGAGATATTTTTGCTCGGCTGAGATAATATTTATAATTAAGTAAGTATAATCTGAAACAAAAAGTAGTGTGACAGGATAAAGAATGAAGTGATCAGATAACTATGTGGCCCGAAAGAAAATGTAGTAAATATAGGATCAAAAAGGGTACTTATATGTTACGGTGGTTTGGGCACTTAGAGTGGATGCATGAAAGAGGGTAACGAAAGAAATACATAGAGCGAATGTGGATGGAAAGGTTGGCAGAACCGAGGAGGACGTACGTCGACTAAATTGGCGATGCTTTAGAAAAAAGGCCAAGTGCGGTCTACTACAAACCGACGAGCGTGCATGAAGAGATTGATAAATGTCGAGCAAGCAAAAGCCAGGCCATAGTCTCTGCCTACCCCTACAGGAATCAGGCGTGGGTTTATGTGTGTATGTAAAAGATAAGAATACAAGATGCCTCATTATGGTTGAGGTTTTCTCAAAAACTACACTCTAAACTATGAGTGATGAATTATTACAATTAGTCAAATAGTTTTTCAGAAAATCCCATCTTAAGGACTCATTCTGTATTGCCTCACCCTTTGCTCAAAGCACCCCAACAAAATAGAAGTCGGTGAATAGATGTTTATGTATCTACTTGCAATAAAAAGATTATTCTGATTATGTAGCGATTATCGGTACGGACAACAGCATATTAATGGTAACAGTACGATTTCAACTCTTACGACGCAGATCATAAGAACGGACCAAAGTGTTACACTTGATCTGCTGTCAGCTGACATGCAATGGCACCACAGTATGCAACAATGAAAACATTTAGGGTAGGTACCTACTTTGAATACTTTACTAATAGAAGCATTATAGCGGTTGCATTCAGACGTCCCCCCCCCCCCCCCCCCAACCCCCGAATGTACAAAATGACGAGACGGGATTTACCATCATTGTCAGCATTTTTCACAGTAAGCTATGGAAGGAGCTCTATGTTTGGCGTTTCTCTGGGGAATATAATATTTTATTTTATATGGGAGACTCCTACATATACATATTATCTGATCGCCACATATACAATAAGAAATTGAGTTTATCCGCAAGAGAACAAAAGTTGACATTGCTCATAGGATCAGCAAGCAGAAGTGGTAATGGGCTGGTCATATAGTAGAATGGAGGCAACGAACGGGTTAGTGTAGTATGAGATGCCTCTAACCAGATGGAGGGATGACCTGCTCAAGGATACTAGCATGGTCTGAATGCAAAAAGCCGAGAATCGGGTTTGGGAGAGGCCTACGTCCAGCAGTGGTCTGATGCGGGCTGATGATGATTGTTTAGATACCGTGTAAAATTAACACCTTAACACAAACTCCGGAATACGGGGCATCACCACACCACAACATAACCAAGCATTACATAATGATATCATCCAATTTCCAACAGACATTTAAACAACCATTTGCAGATTTGTATAGAGTGCAAACAAATTCGTGTGAATTTCCTCAGAGAGTGTTACATTTATCGTTTACACAATCAATTTGTCATTTATCGGAGGAGAATACTATTCTTGGAAGATGTCTCTTATCACGTCGTGTTTTAGGCTATAAATGAACGAACTAGATGTCTCCTGTGTCAGAACTAGTGTGATATTCCTCCAACATGGCGAAACTAACTATTTTTATACTGGCTCTGTCAGTTTTTGTAGTTCACAGTGCTGTTTTGAGAAATCAAGGTAATTAGCTTTTCATTTCCCATTCCATAATAATTTACTGATGATTGGAGGATTAGATGATTATGTCAGCCTAAGTTTACTTTAGTCAATATTTGTCGCGAAATAACGGGCGTTCGCCAGCTACATTCACAGTCCGCAAAGATCTTGAGGAGGGAACCCCAAAAAAATATAATTTGACAACCAGGACAAATCGACCTGGAGCATAAGATAAAGTATAGCTGCTCCATAGGATGCTGCGGATAGGCGCAAGAATAGGCAAAGAAAGAAGAATAATGCACTGTAACATTTTAGCAGTAACTAATTGGGGGATATTTAATTTTTTTCAGATGCAACACACACAAGAGTAGCGCGGTCTCCTTGCAACGATTGTGATCGCATGTTCGGGCCACCTCCGCCCCATGGCCCACCGCATCCTCCATTCTTTCACACGCACCAATGGACCGGCTACGGCAGGAATCACGACGGATCCAGAGAAGGTGTCTTCAGCGGAGCAGCAGCAGCTGCTGATGGCAGCGGCTCTCAAGCTTCCGGACAAGCATTCTCCATAGCGTCGTCAAGTGGAGGAGGTTACGGCGGTGGTGCTGAAGGTGCCGGAGGCTATGGCGGTCAATCCAACGGCGGTTACGAAGGCCAACAACAACAAAACCTTAAAGAATCTCACGGGTCCTCCCAAAGTGGAGGCAGACAATTTGAAGGTCAAGGAGGTCATGGCGGTTTCCGTGCCCAATCTGGTGGGTCAGGAAGTCAAAATGGTGGATTTGGAGCGGGTGGTCAAGGCGGTTTCGGAGGACAGCAACAGGTCCAATCTGGAGGATTCGATGCATCATCAGCACAATCTCAAAGCTCAAGTGGCAGTACCGGAGGAGGCGGTGGTTCATCTGGAGGGTTCCAAAGCGGTGAGGGCAGACATTTCGGAGCTCAAGGAGGTCACAATGGAGGATCAGGTGGACAACAACAAGTCCAGTCTGGAGGATTCGAAGCGTCATCATCTCATTCTCAAAGCTCAAATGGCGTTGCCGGACGAGGCTATGGCGGTGGTTCATCTGGAGGCCTCCAAGGCAGTGAGGGCCGACATTTCGGAGCTCAAGGAGGTCAAGAAAGTTTTGGTGGTCAACAACAAGTTCAGTCTGGAGGATTTGGAGCTTCAGGAGGCGCCGGTACTGGATTTGGAGGAAGTGGTTCTGGAAGAGGAGACCAAGACCAATTTGGAAAACTTAGTGCTGGATCAGAAGCTAAAAGCAGCGCTAATTCTCATGCTGTTGAAAGTTTTGGAAACGAACAACAACATTTGGGATTGAGTGCCGGCCAAGGTGGATTTGGCTCTAACCACGCCGGATCTTTTGGGCGCGGAGATGGTCAGGTCCAATCGTCTGGTTTCCAAGGAGGCGCTGGAGCTTCGGGGCAAAGTTCAGGAGACTATGGGGCTCAATCGACTTTACACGGAGCTCTGGGGCTGGCGTCTGAAGGACTTCAAACAGCTGGACAATCTGACTCCGGATGCAGCACATGTGGAAAGAGTAGCTACGCCCTGAGCAATGCTAAGAGTCGCACCGGCTCTGCGGTAGCTTTGTCTGTAGGCAAATAAATTTACTTCTGTATTGTACCTGACGTAATGATACGTTGTGATTGTTATACTTAATCGTTTATTTTTATTCTCGAAATTTATTGTTGAGTAAGTACTAATTTATAATTAATTATTAATAAATAAACCAAAAATTATATGATTATTAAATTTTAATTCTAATCCCACTCGTATACTTACACTCATCCTTAAAACCTTCGTACAATTTCGATCATAACTGAAATGAACTGGTGTAATTTGTTTAGTTAAACTACTTATCGCTTTTAACTAGCGCTTTTATCGTTAAAACTAAGTTAACACGTAATAAACTACATACATGTAACATTAACTTCATTTAATTTATTTTCCATTATCTTTCTCGCTACCTTAGTAGGCTTCTCTGTCTACGTTAGTAGGTATAAAAATATTATAACAGAGACACGTGGGGATTGGAAGGAGAGTATTCTCCTTCCAATCCCCATAAGTTTTTAAAATATTTTTATACCTACTAATTATTTTTATTTTTATTTGGATACCCATTCCTTCATGGTAACTAGGCCCGTGGTTCGACCTGCGCATAAAATCTTCTTGTATACCAAGTAGTACATATACCGCAGCTTGCAGGGATTAGCCAAATGCTGGCCACAATGAAAAACAAAAGAAAAGCGCTAAAAAGAAAGCGGATAATAATTTTACTGCTTTATTTCAGTAAAATCGTATCGTGCTCGTTAGAATATATATTTTCTTTAGTTTCGTGCAATAGTGGATGAAACTCCTCCCATCGTCTGATCAACCGATTATGGATGCAGAAATCAAGTCTTCGGGTAGTTTGGAGACTGAAAGTCGCATTAAATAATTAAATTAAATAAGATTACATACCTAAGTAATTTCTTTATTTACAGAAACTTATTTTATAAAAACAATGATATTATTAAAAAAAATACTTATAAATAAAAAATTGAGGCCAAATCGTTGCCCTGCGGGAGAGTGCCCAAAAGGCTGGCGACGTTACCTCGACGTATAGCAAGCGATATACGTTGGCCGAGGTAAGCGCCAGCCCTTTGGTCACCAGATGAGTCACTTAGGCGCCTAAGTTAAGTATCTGTATCTATAGGATACTTTGATAATAGAATTTGTGAAGCTCGTGGTCCAGTGTCAAGGTACAGGAGATACGCGTTGCAAACGGTCGTACAAGTTAAGCAACGTTGGGGGAGGTGTACCTGGATTGTTCTTGAGTCTTGGCCAGTTAATAATTTGGTCCCGGTTGTTGTCGTTCGATAGCAGTCGTTAAGGCTACATCAGACGCCCTTAACAACTCTGACAACAGGTTTGGTCACTAACGGAAAGTAGATGAAGGTAATTTAAAAGGTATATGATAATTAAGTACTTACTTACTACTTGAAAATGAGAGAGATCCCCCATCATTTTGGAATGGCGGATTGATTTTTTATTCGGTTAATTTTCTATTTACATGAATACTTACTCTAAATAACTTGACATTGGCGAAATTATCTCTTAAATAAGAGTAGAAGCTATTCAAATAAAAATAGAATAAGTACTTACTACTTAGATAAGTATACAAAATTATTACCAGTTAAAGTAACAGGCAAATATTGTTTACAGTTTTTACTTTCTTGCAAAACCCGCCATAAGTTTTTGATCATTACAATTATTAAGTAAGTATGAATTACATCATCAAAATAACGATCAAATGGAAACCAACGCCGGGAACTGGGATTCACCCAAATATTTATAAAGTTAATGTTAACATTAGTTTTCGCACCTACCGTGCGTTTATTAGCAGGCGTGCAAAACTATCGGCCCGCAGTAGATATAGAATAAATCTTACACATTAAAATGATGATTGAGGGAAACATGCAGGTTCACAAAAGAAAGAAGTCGTGGTTCCGCAACATAAGGAATTAGACGGGCATAGCCGGCGTTGAAGAGGGTCAGAGAACAGAGGATGTGGAGCTGAGCTGAGTCTTCAGTAGTGGAAAGACACTGCCAAAAGAAGATTTTGTTTGCAACTTGTTACATAAGGCTGTGGATTTTGTTCCATACCTACAACAACAAAAAATCCAATAGAAATCCACAAATAATTCGGTACTTCTGCCGGACGGGCATTTATTAATTCGCAACGTCGCAGTGGCGTACGGTGAGGTAGATGCCTTAGGATGGATAAGCGATTCGGACCAATTGTGTGAATATCTAATATTATACGTTTGTGGGCCGCAAGTTGAGCACACCTGATGTGCACAATCACTTATCACCGGCCCGTGATGTGGGAACAAATCATGAAGTTCTTCGTATTTTCTACCATTTTCGCTATGTTTATGTACAGACTGTATTATACATGGTGTTACGAAACCGAAACAGAATTTTCCTCCCATTTTGTTCTTGTAATCAGGTGAACTTTTTTATGGCGTAGTAAATGTTGTACCTATGTACCTATCAAAGGACTGTCGTCGCGCCTCATTGACTCGTCGGGTGACCAAAGGGCTGGCGCTTACTTCGGCCAGCGTATAGCGCAGACTATAGGTACAACGAGGTAACGTCGCCTGCCTTTTTGGCACTCTTCCGCAGGGCAGCGATTTAACCCCATTTTTTTTTTTTATAAGTATAGGGTAAGTCCGGGGGAGATGGCCATAGTTTTTTTGGAGAGCCGTCAAAATAAAAGTATAGACTTTATTGTATGTTTTTTTTAAATTTTGTTTATTTTAAAATAAACTTTGGACTTCTATATTTTGGATACATATCACAATAGTAACAAATTGTAGCGAGATGAACCTTAAAACTATTTTAAAAAAAAAACCTTAGTGGGCCATCTCTCCCGTAGTGTCCGGGTGAGTTGGCCATATGAGTAGGGGAGAGATGACCAGTACTTAATTGTATACTTTGTCATCTTCTTTATTGCCGTCTTCGTCTGATACATCACACAAAACCGGTTCGCCATCTTCTTCATTGCTGTCAGATATTCTCCTAATTGACTTTCGCTTCCTCGCCGTACTCGGGTTTTTTTTTCCGACTGACTAGGTTCAATCTTACTTTATTTTTTATTTTTTGGTCTTTCAATCTTTTTTTCTCTCCTACACACCTCCTTGTTTCAATATGTACATCAGATGTCAATAGTTCATACATAATAGAACAACACAATAAAAAATAAAGTGTATCAGGGTTAGATGGACATATGGCCATCATACACCTACTATACATGGCCATCTCTCCTAATTGCTCGGGACAGATGGCCATACCTATAATGTAAACAAGTAGAAACAATTCATATGAAATTTTGAGGTTATAACACGACACCGTTCATGAACTATGCATAAAATACATAAAAACCCTTTATTTTCACAAAATCATATCACCACGACATAAAACATAAACCATCTACAAATGTTTAGTAGTATACGGAACAAATTAGAAGGATTTTACTCATTTATCGTATTTTTTTCGCCAAAATATTCCTGTGACGTTGCACTTAGGCACGATGTGAAGCGAACTGAGCGCTAACAGGCGACATCTGGTGATAAGTTTCCGAAATATTTCGGTGGGCCATCTATCCCGTATGGCCATCTCCCCCGGACTTACCCTATATTTATTTGTTTTTTTATTATCATTTTGTGCAATTGTAATTCAACTGGATTTATTAAAATAGTTTAAACTCAATGTTATAAAATGTTTTTTACCAACCTATTTGTTGTATATGAAAACTATTTGATTTTTCTCTGAAGTTTATAAAATAATATAACGAAAAAGCCTTCTAAAAGGTTTCCCCATACAAAATAATGTTTTCAACTGATCCAATTTACGGTGCAATTTACACGAAACACGTTTCAGTGTGATTACACTGAAACAGTCCAATTGGAACACCCCGTAAGTGTGAACTATTTATATAGCCTCTATATAAACTGTAACATGTGACATTCGGACTGCACATGTTCCCGGCAATATGTGGCGATTAGCCGTGCTGGTGCTTTTGGCAATTGTTTTGGATACCTGTTTAGCTGACGTTAAATGTGAGTATTTTATCGAACTGCATCCTTTATAGTTTCTAGGGTTCTGTGCCTCAAAAGGAAAAAAGGAACCCTTATTTATAAGATCTCTTTGTTGTCCGTATGTCTGTCCGTCCATCCGTCTGTCTGTCTGTCAAGCCCTATATCTCAGAAACTCATGGACGGATCAAGTTGAAATTAATACTAAATTCTCAGGTCTGCAACCTCATGCAACCGAGAAAATACCAAACTTCTTCATCAACGCAATCAAAAGATATGACCGTTTATGTCGCATTTGAGAACAGGCGACGACGCGGCCGCGTGGACGGAATAGGAGAGACAGTAGTACTCTCCTCTCCCCGCTCGCTCTCGCCTCATCGCCTTTCCAGTACCTGACTAAGGACTTAGCATTGGGCTGGATACTTTTTCTAAACTCTAGGGGGGAGGGGCTGTTACCCCCCCCTTGGCGACGCCCTTGGGGTGCTTCCTGTTGACCTAGAATCATGCACAAGCACAAGTAAATGGAAAAATCCGAAAACTGTATCTAAATGTGAGATTTAATCATAAATATATGTTGGTCTCTAAATCTAGTTTATCTTTTCGTTAGAGTGAAATTACGGGGTTAAGTAAGTTGTTTGCACGGAAGCCTCGGTGCGCGAGTCCGACTCGCACTTGGCCGGTTTTTATTATTTAGCAAATGTCAATCCATCTATTCAGCGTTAATGAAAGTAAAAGCCACGGTACTTGACTATAGTACGTACGCGATAAGAAAATAGTGAAAAAAAGAGCACGTCTATCCACGGTTGATAAATTAGATGACTTAGACAAATGTGCCGTAAGAAGGAAAGTTGAATTTTTTTTTTATTGAACTTTCCTTCTTATGGCACATTTGTCTAAGTCATCTAATTTGTCAACCGTGGGTAGACGTGCTCTTTTTTCACTATTTTCTTAACGCGTACATACTATAGTGAGGCAGGTTCGAGCTTTACATCTGTACTGTAATTTTATTTTCACTTGTTTAGAGTGCAGACTATTTATGTATTGAAGACAGATAGACGGCCAACAAAGTGATCTTATAAGGGTTCCTTTTTTTCCTATTGAGGTGCGGAACCATAAAAATGAATATCAATGCCATATATTTTTCTTTCTATTCAACTAACGTAAAAACCACTTGTCTGATGGCTAAGCCGTTTACGTCACAGTATCACGCCTTACCCAATTGGGCTACTGTGGCTTCTAAAACAGATTCATAATAAACCCTAATCTTCTTTCCAGATGAGATCCTACCACAACGACTAAAACGTTCGCCACAGTACGACTGTCCACCGAACTATCCGCCACCGTACTGGCCACACCACCATAGACACTGGCCACCGCCACCTCCGCCCTACTGGCCACCAGTCCAGGCCTACAGTGCCGCAGCAGCTAATGCCCAAGCTTCAGGACCTCAGTCTAACGTCGGAGCACAATCCAACGCGATGGCTCAAGGACAGTATGGAAACCAGAGGAATCCCGGAGCACAATCTAACGCATTGACTGAAGGACAGTATGGAAACCAGAGGAATCCCGGAATGCAATCCAATGCCTTGACTGAAGGACAGTATGGAAACCAAAGGACTCCAGAGTCAGGACAGCCTTGTGATAAATGCAACGGTCAGGACTCAGCGGTCAGCAATGCTCAGAGCGATTCAGGGTCGGCTGTTGCTATTGCGATCGCTAGAGCGAACTCGAAAAAAACTTAGTTAAAAGTCGAGTAACTTGCTAAACGTTGGTAATTTCAATTTTGTACCTGAACTTTTTATCCTTATCATCCTGTTTAATTAAACTCGTCACTTCGAGGACGTTTCCATAATTCTGGCAAAATCTATATTCAGACTACAGTCATTAAAACTGGTAGATTTAAGCCTAATGTTTTGCTTGCATGCATTACTTGCGTACCTAAGGTCTTCCCATTACATCGTCAATTAGTTCAACTGGTTGATCTTAGTGAAATATGCCGTAATCTACCATTCCGATCACATAGTAGGTGGATAAAAAATTGGAAGATATCAGATGCAAATACCATCTGATATCTTCCTATTTTTTACACAGGGGTACGGTAAGTTAAGGTTGAGATTATCTCAAAAACTACTTGACCTATTATTGCAAAAATTCTTTCACTGTTAGATAGATAAAAGTTAAAACTATAGGTAATATGTACTGTAAAAGAATGATTAAAATCGATCAAGTAGTTCTTGATAAAATCTCAATCTTATTGAGGCCCCCTGGATCCTCCCCTGGCCCCTCTGCCTTCCTGTGTCTGTGTACCTGAGATATTTTTTTATTCTTACGCATGCAGCTGTTTCCACGCGATGTTTTCCTTCAACGTTTGAGAGCATAATTATGAGTTAAATTAGATACATACTTACCTACTTTCTACATTGCTGACAAACCCTACGTATCAGTGTTCCAACCACTACGTCACCGTGCTCATTTTTATTTTTGATAATTTATTTATATAAATGTTACGTTGTAGTAGTTACCTAAGTTTTTGACTTAATTAACAAACCTTGTTATATTTTTTGTGTGTGTTCTTATTCTTTTACTAATAAATTCGTTTCCTCCCATTTTTGTTTGGTAACATTTTAGAAGGCAACAGATACATGCAGCGATTCTGAGTTTGTCACGCTAAGTCGCTAAGCGAGACGTCCCTTTCATTACACGATATGCCATTTGAGTGACAGTGAGAGTTGCGTTTAGGTTTAGGATTAGTGGCCATGGCAAAATCACACCTAATTCTAGCATGGTAATAGACCGTCCGCTGATTAGTGTTACCAGGCTATCGATAGTATTGTTGCTCGTAAATAACAAACTAGTATAGTATCCATACTATCGAAGTTCTTGGTAACGATACTATCGATAGGCTTATCGATAGCATTGACTTTTTCAGATGAAACTATAACCTTGTCAATACTAATCTGCGGACGATCAGCCCCCTTACCATGAACTCTTATAGCAGGATTACTTCAATAATACTTATTATTAAGTGCTTACTTTAAGGTCTTCATGGTACGAAATAACAAAGTATTATTGAAGTAATCCTGCTATACCTAAGAGTTCATGGTAAGGCCCTTGTCGATGTGTAGGTAGTGCTAGGCATTAGACAGATTTAATTGCTACCAAGCTAAAAAATGTAGGTAGCTTAGCGACAGAGAAAAGTAGAACTACCTAATAAGAACTCACAAGGATGTAACACTTTTGAATCTAATACTATTAATATGAAGCATGAAACAGCCAATGGAGTAAGCCATATTTACATCGCAGACTGCGATACTTGCATGACAATTTACGCGTCTCTGACATTCATTTGTTTTTCCATTATTTGAATTTTCAGTAAATCATGTAAAAAAGATACTTAACTCTTTCTGACGTATGAGAGTGACAATAAGGGCGGAAACCAGAGGGTGAGCATCAACGATTTTTATTAGCGCTCAAGTCCTGTTAAAGGCTGCGCCAACGATTTGGTCTATTTTTCGGCCAAAATCTGACATTGACAGAACTTGAGCGCTAATAAAAATCATTGATGCTCGTCCCTCTATCCGCATACAAAATACACTTTATGCTCTCTCCATAGGGACCGGAGAAATTTTTCATTCATGGTTTATTAACAATGCGATGACGCTTTTCAGTAGATTCTTTGTTCACAGACCCTTAACCTAGCTTTAAGCTATAAAATTATGTGTGAAAGACTTTTTTTATCCAATTAACAACCAATAGATGTCATGTCTGTTGTTTGAGGTCACTGACACGTCAGAGAGTCCGCATGACTCAAGAGCTTCGATACTCCAACAATTCCATTAGGTGACCTTTGTTCATTGATCAGCATGAACCTGAACGGTACAAAAATGATAAAAAATGACGTTGAAATGATTTCAAAAATAATTTTTATTTACGTCTTTTTTTTGCAGTGCTGACTTGCGAGAGTGTAGACGGATTTAGAATTCTTAGATCAGGACTATCCTGGAAAAGTCGGCTAGTACCAAGAAGACAACCCCGGATTAAATATTTAGACCCATTCAAGTCTCTAAATATTCTTCCGCCAAAGATAACTCTATGAGTCTCTATGGTATAATAACTAATACTTGAACTCATTTATTTAGTAATTACAATTTCATTCCAGTATACATTCCATAGAAATATTGTAGTAATATAAAATCTTAGTCAAAAACTAATCAAACATAATACTTAATTGATAAATTTTGATAATACTGTATATTTCTTCAATAATAGCTGAAATACAAACAAATAACAATAAAAACTAATACTTATAATATAACAAATAAAACTTAAACTAAATTAAACTCGTAAGAAAATTAACCCTAATTGACATGCAAATGACCAAAATCCGAGTCCATTAATTAAACTGAATAAAAAAATTACAAATACAGATTAACTACCTAGGTAAATACTTATAAAAAAAACTAATTCCGCATGAACACGATGGCGGTTACTCTTTAATTGAGCCGTAACTATCTTTATGACCAATCGCAGTGTTTATGTATGTAATTTCTCGTCCGCCTCAGCTCAGCACAGCACGCCTTACACCGCTCTGCGCCAAATAATAACAGTTCAAGTTCGCACGCTCCAAGGCTGCGGTTATTGCCGTACGGGGCTTGCCGTCCACTAAAACTATAAGCTATATTTTAGAGGCGGTTTTTTCCGTGCGTTTTTCTTCTTAGGTCGCGTTTCCACCTGCATGTAAACTCGCAAGTGTTGCACATGAGTTACTCTGAAAGTATTGCTATTGAAAATTCAAATTTATTAGAAATAACAAGAGTGACTTTTTTATGGCTTCTGCCATAGGCAATCCAGCCAGTGTCGGGTAATGAGGTTATCACGTAAATTAAAAATATGTGGAGAACTAAAATTTTGTAGAATATTGAAAGAACGAGAGAGTCACAACCTTGTACTATTACTTATTCTGTGCTTACCATTTACTCTACGTCGCGATGAGTGAGCGCGCCTCTAGCGTGCCAAAATTGATATTAGAATCGCCACAATTATTAGACAGACATGTTATAAAATATTAACAACTTGCTATAAATTAATTAAAATAAGGTTAAGGGTGCTATAAACTTCGCACCATTAAACATCAAGGAACATCTTTCTCGCGAATCAATCCAATTTATTCACAAAAACTAATTATTAATTTAATTTGATTCAAGTTTCGATACTACAATATCGAGATGTCATAAATATTTTGACCATATTGCAATTAATTGGGGAGCGATAAACTTGAGTAGTATAATTCTGAATTATGTTTCCCATAATGGTAGGCATAGATGAGGTACCTGCTACCATCTGCTGCGATCCTGGTATACAGGCCAGTTTTTAGGTTGAGATTTTCTGTAAAACTCCTTAACCGATTGTAACAATTCTTTCACTATTAAATAGCATAGAGCGCGTACTATGTAATGTAAAATAATTTAAAAATCAGTAGATAACTTTTTCAGAAAATCTCAACCTTAATAACATTCCTATACACTTATCTATGTGAACGTACACCACATTCACTCTTACATTTGCATCGATCCCTTTATGCACGCTCGGACTTGACCGTTCATCGCTTTTAGTGGACCAGGTCTTCATAAAACAACGCCCACACAGGGCCTCGTAAGATTCTCTTATTGGCAAAACTTTATTAAGTTAGGTAATTATGCAAATTGCCGTAAATCCAAGGAAATAGGAAACAACACATGATAAGTTTTGTGTTTCCGGTCTTTTATGTGACGACAAACCATTGTAATCCGCCTTTTTGGACGCTGTAATAATCTCTATTAGATACTGAAATATCTTTATTAGACATGCATGCATTCATATTTCATTACAAGTCAATTACTTAACATAATTAGATACTTAACTGAGTTATTAATTAAACTACATTAAATTAAGAATTTATCGTAATCAGCATTTAGATTAGAGTAAGAAAGAGTCACAAAAGAAATAAGTACGTGGAGCGAATGTTGATAGGATGGTCGGCAGATGTAGACCGAGGACTATACAAATTGGCGATGTTTAAAATAAGGGCAAAATACGGTTGTAAACTGATGAGCGTGCATGATGAGATTGATAAAAGTGGAGGAAGCGAGAGACTTGTGGTCAGGGTTGCAGCAAATAGAAGCCCATCATGTCTGTGCCTACAGGTGTGACCAGGAGTAAGTTTATGTAAGTATATTCATTTTAAGTAGTATGCAAGTAATTTTTCCTACCTAAGTACATACTTACATATTTTTGGGCTAGAAATAGAAAGTAAGCAACAAATGTTAACTTCCTCCTTTAGACAGTCGTGTAAAACGAATGAAAATTATGTTGTTAAGTTCAAAAGCCATCGATCATAAAATTTTAATTAACGCTAATATTCAAATTGGATAACTTGTTATCTATTCAATTAACGATAGAGCTGGAAAGCACACTTTTCTGTCTCGGGTATAATATTGTAATTGGCTTAGCAGCTTAATAAGCACCTGTGCGAGGCTCGCTAAATCTTGTCATAAATAAATCATAGACCAGGGTCTGCCAAGACGAACACTTCCGATTCCGAACCAAATGTAGGTATTGTTTACAAATTTGCAACTTCCGTGGGATTTTTTCCGAATCGTCTCAAGCGTTATATTCGCGGGGCGTGGGGGATGGCCTCGTGAACTCGACCTATAAAACTGTTTTGACCCGACCACTAGCCAACACACCCAGTAACGGCACAACCCGCAAAACATGGCCCGACTTTGTCTGTTACCGTTCTTTTTTACGGCTCTCCTCACGGGATGGGCTGCCCTCGCTCAAGGTTGTAATTTCTTTTCTATACACTATAATCTGCCAGCTGTCATGATTGTCCGATAAATTCTGCACAATCGATACTGACGGCACCGTTAGATAATTGTCTGTAATGAAACCCTTTGTTATTTCGTATTCAATTTTGCAGAAGCCTCGGAGAGTGGAGCGGTCAGTGGCATTAGAGTGCGACGTCATAGCGGCAAGAAACTTTGCCGCAAATATGGGATTTGCCAAGGATTTGGGGGTCAAGGAGGGTACGGAGGTTATGGAGGAAATCAAGGCTACCAAGGAGGATACGGCGGAGGATATCCGCCTATAAACATCGGCATCAGTCAATCGCAATCTTCAGCGAACGCTGGAGGCGGTGGTTACGGCAGCGGTTACTATCCTAACAACTACCAATACAACCAAGGAGGTTATGGTGGCTATGGAGGCAATGGAGGCTATGGAGGTAACGGAGGCTATGGAGGTCCCGGAGGATATCCCAACAGACCCGGCTACTTTAGCAACGGTCAAGGCGGCTATAACAATCAATTCAATGGCAACTACTACGGTGGTCAAGGGGGTGGCAACCCCAACGGAGGAGGATTCGGCGGATTTGGTTCCCAAGGTCCTTACGGCAACGGTTTCTACGACGAAGGAGACAATAGCGGCAATCAACCTGAGCTGGACGATGTCGAACAAAACCGCCCTGAAAATGACGAACAGAATAATAATTTCAATCAAGATCAGGAGCAAGAGAGTTTTGCGGCTGCCGGAGCATTCGCGTATGCCGGGAGGAAAAATTCATAGGATCTCGGTTTATTGTTATAAAGTTATGGGAGAATTATATTCCTGTAGCGACACATATTTTCAGGAAACTTCTCCTTTTGAAAATATACACCCAAAAAGCATTGATCACCTATAAACAACTAGATACACAAAGGTCTTACTAAAACAATTTAAAAAACGTCCAAATAAGGGTCCATTGTTAACGTCCAAATAATGTCCAATAAAGCAAATGCCATTCATCCGTTTGGACCTTCTTTGCGCTCGGACATTTTTAGAAGGCAGACTGTGTATCTAGTTGTTTATAGGAGATCAATGCCAAAAAGTCATTAAAATATGTTGATATAATTGTGTCAATATGTGTCGCTATGGAAACAGCAGCCTTTCTGCGCTAGCCGTGATCGATAAAATACGGTAAAAGGTTGCTACCATTTGCAATAGAAAGTCAACCAATTTCTCGAGTAAATTAATTAATTTAATTAGTAAATTAATCACTTACCACGAACGGGTAAACGAATGGATCCCGATGTGCGAAGGTAGTGGCAGGGAGTGGGTGCAAAGAGTTGAGAATCGGATTGAGTGACACTCTTTAGGAACGATTCCTACGTCCAACAATGGACTGATACGGCGACGATAATGATAAAGCAATTTTATACAGTATTTTTTCGGATCACGGGCCCTGAAAAAGGTAGCTAAATTCTGCCACTGTGATAAAATAAGTTTAGTTAGAAAAAGGTAACAATTGTTACTTTTATTCCAAATAAGCTTGTGCCAGTAACATGACAAATAAATGTTGTTAATAATGTAATTTAATGTTAGCTAACTTAATAATGTAACTATTTCTTTTGTATAATTTATTTTGAATGCATTAAAAATAAACTAAATTAATTTATTAGAAAAAATGTGTTTGACTAGTCTTAAAACCTGGTAAATCCCAGACCATAACTTAAGTCAGTTCAGTTGGGTTTCAAAATGAGATTAAACGGATTCTAAAATTCATAGACAACGTTTTAGTATCAATAATTTAATTCGGTGGTAAACACTTTAAAAACTTGAGGTCCACGACCCTAACCATAGTGAAGCTTATCTGAATACGAATGGCTAATATTACGTTTTAAGAGATAAACTGACTATTATGTAAAGGGAATAAATTAGAGTTTAGAACGGATGTGAATTGACAGGTGCAGAATGTTTTGTAGAATTTTTATTATAGCAGACTTAGCGGCGACTTGGGAGATTGGCACTTAGCACCTTTTACCATCTTCACTAATTAAGATTAGAGCATAATATACTTTATGGAGAAGACATTGATTAACTCAAAACTCAATAAGTATACCTATATATTGCATTCCACAAATTATAATACAGCCGTTTACTTTTAACATTAGTAATCTTACCTACATGGTATAACTATAGGAAAGAATCCTACGCAAAGAGGACATTCTAATCAACCTAGCCACCATCGGCCACAAGTCCGACCACCGAAATCCTTCATCGTATTACATAGGTATTACGTATACATACTAAGGGTATGTGCAACACCCACGGCTATGAATTTTTCATCATTTAATTTGTTCGCCGATAAAAATTAATTCTGAGGACATTCTAGTTAAGTAAATAAAGCGATCTGTTTAAATATGCCCTTACTGACCGCTTGCTACAGATAACATGCAACGAGTCACTGAATTACGATGAAATCAATCCTTAATTAAACACGTATTCCCGTTTAATTACAATGAGTCATGTTTAAGATAATGATCTAAAGTGTGACCAAATCTAGTATATAAGACGATAATTTGCCCAAATTCAGATCAGACCAAATCTAACAGTAGCATTTACATAATAACATATAGGTATACGTACCTACATCAGTTTCCCATATCGTCCGTATGTATATAGTAGACCTCGCATTAACCCTTTTTAAAACACCGCTCATTTACATAATTACATAACATAATAAATGTCTTACCAATTCTCATCGATACAAAAATCTTGCTCCAAACCCGATATCGATGATATCACCTTCATTAAGTCACAGGTACCCATTTGCCAAATTTATGGTATCGGATCACTGAGGACCATCAAGTGGATTTACCGTAATTTTTGAGATTTTATTATTAATGTCAATGGCTTTGGGTGGATCGCGATGACCCAGTCTTGTCGAAGTGGGGGAATGATGTTTCTAGTATATAAGCTCCGAGTAATGTTTCACGGTCATCCACAAGTAAGGTGAAAGCGTCTAGGCATCCTTGGAAGAAATTGTTAGACAGTCCTAAGATGGCATCAAAAATTATTGTCCTTGTTTTGACTGTGGTCGCCTGCAGTGCTGTACCAGTTTGGATTAACGACGGTAAGTTAAACATTGAACGTGAATTTGACCTCTATCATTTGGCTTTTATTCTATTAATTAAAATTCAAGAAGAGCACGGTTTAATGAAGGGAGGCTTTTAATATGAACAATAAAACTATACAAAACATAGGAAAGGTTTATCTAAATTATGACTATAACATAAAGACTTTCACAAAATATAAAACTCCGACAAAACTTTGAAAAGTTCAATTCAAGCATGTAGTAGGTATGCATTCGAATTTCAAAATCTTCAAGCTTAGTTTCCCGCTCAATAACTTTCTTTTGTTTTTCGTTTCCAAAGAGAATTAACTCGTACCAAAGAGGTTATATGTGCGGGTGGACCCGCGGGTAAATGCTCGTTACAATAACACAACATTGGAAGTTGTCCAATACACGATGCAATATTAATATGCACAGAAACGACTGTTACTTCGCACGGTATTGAAATTAATTACTTAACGACTTTTATTGACCTAGAGCATTTATGAATAAAATATTACTTTGTTACAGGTAATGGCTACTTACCCGGCATGATCTTCCGCATCGGGCGCTCCCCGAACATAGCTTTTGGTTACGGCAGCGGTTTCAGCAGCAACATCGGAGGAATCAGCCACTCTACTAGCATCGGATCCTCCTTCCAGAGCGGCGACGCCGAGGCTTACGGGGGTGGCCTCGCCGGCTCCAACGGCGGCAACGTCTTCGCCCGCGGCATAGGCATCGCCAACGCTGCCCCATCGCCGTACCCGTACCTCGGCTACCAGCAATCCATGGCTTCGTCAATCAATAGCGGAATCGGTCGCCACGGTTTCGGGTCCGCTGTGTCTTCAGCTCAGAATTTCGGCGGAAATTACGGCTCGGCTATATCCTCAGCGCAAACCCATAACGGACTTCACTATGGATCTGCCATATCATCTGCACAGAATGCTGGACCAGCTCGCTACCAGTCTGTTGTGTCCTCCGCCCAGAATCTTAGAGGCTTAGGTTATGGTTCGGCTGTGTCTGCCGCTAACAATAACGGCGGGATGGAGTACGGATCTGCTGTGTCCAGTGCTCAGAACGCCGGCGGTGACTACGGCTCGGCTCTGTCCGCTGCTCAGACCAACAACGGCCTGGACTACAGGTCTGCGGTATCTGCTGCTCAGAACATTGGCGACTATCAGGGAAGCTCCTCTCAAACTGTTCAGCAACGCGCTGGGTCTCTGCAGCACAGCGGAGCATCCAGCATAAACGGACCTGGACTCCAGGCTGCTCAATCTCACGCTGTTAACACTGGTTACTATTAAATTGTTGTATAAAATGTAATCAATACAGTTCTTATCGCATTTGAAAGATATTGAGACGACTGCAAAGCACTTGTCTCGATATCTTTTCTACGTGAGATAGATCTTTGTGATGGAGGTAATTAAGCTAAGGAAATTGAATTACTTCAATAAAAGACTGTTTTAAAATTTATACATTGTTTATTTATTATAATGTTTTCCCTAATAGTTTACAATTTTCTCTTCTTTATGGCCTTTGCTATCAATAGTAACAGTTTTAACTTTACCATGCACATTGCCATTATCATTAACAGCTGTTACTGTTTTAACTTCTCCATTGCCAGAGAAATTATCATAATTCTCAAAACTTTTCATCCAATCGCTCAGTGGTCCCAGACCATCTAAATTTAATGGCATATAGAACAATGGAAATTGAAACGGGTTTATGTTGGATGTAGATACGAAACTTCTACCAGTCCCTACCGGTGGCAAAGCAGAAGCAAAATTGAAGCTTCTATCGAATGTGTCTTGAAGTTTTGATTCAGTTGATTGACGCGTGTAGCTAGTAGGCAAGTTAAAATTAAAATATTTCTCGATTTCGGGATCCGTGGACGATATTGCTATGACTGTGTCTCCAGAGGAACCTGTAAATAATATTCATCATTTAGGTATTAACGTTGACATCGGTCCTAAAAAAAACTATAAGTACACCAAGTAATCGACTACCCAAGACGGTCAGCGAAAACATACTTGGAGAGCTGGCCTGATGTAAAGAAGATAGGTACATATCTACCTGTCCTAGTGCTATATTATAACCTACAGTCTATTCTATTAAATTCTATTCTATGGAATATATTAGGTACACTTAATCATCATCATCATCAGTCTATTTATATTGCCCCACTGCTCGGGCACAGACCTTCCCTTACATCGAGGGCGCTCGGGCCATAATCCACCACGCGGGCCCGGTGCGGATTGGCGGATTTCACGACTTTTTTTTTCTTTAACGACATGCAGGTTTCATCACGATGTTTTCCTTCACCGTTTTGAGAGCACTCGGTAAATGTACGTAAGTTTTTCCGTCGAAAAAACCCTACACACTACACTTAATACATTGACATTACTCAACCTAAATACTTAGATACGAATAGATGTTGAGACTAGTGACTATTGAAGGTAGGTAGAAAGACTATAAATGTATAAATAAGATGATAGACAAACGAACAAATAAGATGAGTACGTCAAAGCAAACAAACCTTTTATAACAATTGGTGAAGCTTGAATTACAAATAAAGGTAGCGACAATAATGACCATAACTTTATGAACTTCGTCATTTTGAAATCCCGCAATAAATGTATTGATACTTTTATTTAAAAACTCTTTCTGATATAACCTCTTAAAAGTTGATGTAATAATGAGGCCGATATCTTTAATCCATTGGTTTATATAGGTTGGTACTTGCTCTATAATTTTGGTTATTACGGTTCACCGAACTTCAGATTATCCGGACAAGACGTAAGTACCCTTACCTACATAATTTCGCCATGATTTTGTTAGCTGAGATATGCAAATATACTGAATCAATATTTTATATGATCTACTAGCTGTACCCCGCAACTTCGTTTGCTTAGAGGAGGAGGATGGAGAGGATGGAGGAGATCAGGAGGCAGATCTTCCTCTCTGGATCCTTGTTTCCACATCACATACCGCCATGGCTTATAGCCTATCAGCTGTCAGGATATTTCAGCTATCTCCTAGTGAAACTCCCATCAAAATCCCTTCAGTATTATGGCGTGATACTTGGACAAAGTCACAGACAAACAGACAAAAATTCTAAAAATTAGTGTTTTGGCATCAGTATCGATCCTAAAACACATTATAATTATTCTTTTTTAAATATCCAATGTACAGACACAACTTTTTTACAGTCTTATTATATGTATAGATAAGGCTATAATAGATATATGTATAGGTGGACCCACAGACAAACAATTTGCGACTGACTGTCAAAAAAGTTCTTTAAAAAAATACAATACCTAGGCATTGTATGACCGCTCCATCTAACATAAATATGGGAGGAAAACTATCAAACCTGCAAACTACTTGCTTAACCACAGTAGGAGCAAAGGAAAATAAGGAAAGGTCACACCATAGAAGCTAAACGCATCATACTAGGCGTAAGGAGAATGGATCTAATCAGGAATACAATAGTGCGCACTGTCCTTGTAATTCATTGATTTGGGTTGCAGTTTGTATTTTTGAATGGAGATGGATTTTTTTTAAAGGGAGTTACTGGTACAAGACGCGGAAGAGGTCATTTCCACAGATCATTTGCCTCTATATTAAACTATTGTGTGGTTCTTCTTCTTGTGTTTGAAGCAGAAGGATGTGAACGCAACCAGCTCTCTTCGAAGATACCCACATCTAGTTCCTCGTTCGTACACGTTCCATGACCATTTCCGTACAATTTCAACAAATTGCAGTGTGGGTATGATAATGTTAGGTATAGCAATATTCTCCACTAATGAAGGCTGACCGTCAGCTCCGCATATCTCCCTCTGTCTTGAGCCAGTCGGAAAAGCTCTTCGACGCTGGCTATCGCTGTACACTCCCTTATCGGAGCCACAATTTCTTCCTTCGGCCAACCCGCCTCTTCCCCCAAATCTTGCCCATCATTATGAGTTGGAGGAGTTGGTACCTCTCGGGTCTCAGCACGTGGCCGAGATAGCCTTTCTCCTATTGATAGCAATCTAAAGATAACCAAACCAAAATCGAAATAACGGAATGACTATATTTTTATTGCAGTCAAATTCGCATTTGATTCATTAATTTGTCTGATTGTAAAAAAATAATAAAACAATCAAAGAACAGTTAGGAGCTAGAACTATTGATCTTAGCAACGCAAAAACTGAAATAATTGCCTAAAACAATTGCCGGTCGGAACCGGCACAGCATATGATTATTTTCGACCAGAAATATATGAGCTCCGATATATGAATGTCTTTGCCCGCGGGGTTATTCCGTACTTAGAAGTCAGAGGGGGTATAGAGGTCTTTAAAATGCAGTTAGATAGCTGTCTTAGTTATACGCTACGATATCTATCTCAGTTACTGCTTCTAATACCACAGTATAAAGACAGAGTTAATACTATGTGTTAACATCTTAATGACAGAGAAATTATAGCCATAACACCAGGCGTGAAGAAAATTGGCGAGGATGAGATGACAGGAGCAATCAATATTTATTAAGAACCGTTTCACCTGAGCTATTATAGGAAACTTGTAATTTTAGCTCAGGATATAAGGTGAGAATGTGATAGCATGTTTGCATTTCGAAGATAGTGTTGGTACCACGATGACACTGTCGCTAATAGTTGTGGTCACTGCATTTCTAGTATCTGTAAAAGCAGGTAATTGTTTCAGCATTGTGAAAAGTATAGAAAGTTTTTCAATGTCTCCCAACTCTCAACCTTAGTCTATTTTTATGTCTATTGGAGGCATACACACCACCACATCCACCACGCAGACCCAATGCGGATTGGTGGACAACATACTAATGTCTAAGATTTTTTGAAATTGTTCTCAAGAATGCAGGTGTTTTCCTAGTTTTGCTAGAATTTCTGTCAATTCAACTACATTGACTTTTAAAAATGATAAAACTATTAATTAAAGAAAATAATCAATAACGTTGGTCTTTTGGTTTACGTTGATTATAATGGAATAGAGCGTGCCATGGAATACCGAGGTCATTGGTTCGAACCTCGTCTGCAAAATCCTCCATGTATTTAAGATAAATGTACTTTTCAGATAACCAACAACCTTTAGACATACCGAAAACATCGAATAATGGAATCGTTGGAGTAGCAAGCGTCTCGGGCATCACATCTAGGAACGGAAGAGTATCTTCCCTTGGAGGCTTCAAGTTCTTCGGGCCACATTCTTTCAACGGAGAACAATACTTCCCATTATCAGTATCTGCAGAAAAAGACGGTCATTACGCATCAGGAACCGTTCGGGTATACCCTGGTTCCAGAGGCATTTCCACGTCAGCTACAGCTGGGTACATGCCCCAAGGATGGACCTTTAACAAACCTGCATCATTCATCTATCAACCGTCTCCAAATATATTCCAGCTTGCCAAGAATATAGAACCCTGGTTTGCCAGGGATATGTTTAAAAATTTTGCTCAACCGAAACCACAGATGAATAATGATTGGCTGTACCCTAGTTTTAATCCGTTTGTAAATTTTTGGCGATAAAATGTTTTTGAATATTAATGCTTTTGGTTTTATTTCATTCTGGATCTTTTTTATCACGAAGGAAAGTTTCAGGGTGTGATGGGCGAATTATTTAACTAGATTTAAATGTGCACGATGTACGGACAACAATGTGTTTTGATGATATTTTCGCCTTCAATTCGCCTTTTACTTAGTACGTATCAATTATCTAGATAAATAGGTTTTACATATGAAGTGTCAGTGGGCTGGTCACATCTGTCGTAGAACCGATAACCGATGGGGTAGACGAGTTCTCGAATAGAGGCCACGAACGGGTAAACGTAGTGTGGGACGCCCCCCGACCAGATGGAGGGATGACCTTCGCAAGTGGAATGGACTGGATGCAGAGGACCGAGAGTAGGGTTGAGTGGCGCTTTGGGAGAGGCCTACGTCCAGCAGTGGACTGATACGGGCTGATGATGATGATGACATATGGTTAGAGGGGCTCGTAGTCTAGTTGCGAGTACACGTTGAAGACCATCGTACAAGTTAAGCAACGCTGGGCGAGGTCAGTACCTGGATGGGTGACCGCTAGTGGCACTTTCATCTGAGCCCCTCCGTGCCTTAACGTAAACACTTAACACGTTAAGCAGTTGGTCCCGGTTGCTGTCGCTCGGCAGTAGTCGTTAGGCCACGTCAGAGGCCTATGGGCGGCCTGAATAACTCTGACAAATAGGTTTGGTTAAACCACACGTAAAAAGAAAAGATATGGTTAGTATTTTATACAATCGACAGGATATAAATCCACACAAGAATTATCAATCTAACCCGTATTACCATCTCGTAAAGTGCGCGTTTCTTTTGATGTGTCTGTACTTATAAAAGTATCGCAAACATTTAGATCAAACATGTGTAACTAGTTATCTTAATCGTCACTTAAGTTAAACTGTGAGACTTAAACACACTAAGATTGTGCAATATCTCCACAAATAAACCTACAACCGTGTTATAGGCGAAGCGGAAAGCGGAACAGTAACAATTCCGCTATATGTGGATTTTGTGTCTTGTGCTGACTGTCTCTAGAGTCTTGATATAGAGATGTATAATTTTTTAAGACATGACACTAGATATCACACTAATGTCATAGCCCAAACTATGATAATCATAGTATGATTCCCGTGATAGGCCAGAGACATATACCTAGGTACTCCGAAACGATAACAAATCTTGTTTATTTAATTCGGATAATAAATATTTTTGGACAATTTTACACATACTTAGGTAGTCTTTTCATTTTAGAATAGACCAAAGTCAGCACGGTTTGTTGCTAAACTTTTCGCCATGAAGATAAATGCTTGCTTATTTTTTGATGCACTGAAGAATCTGTACACTCTGAGGTGGCACTTCACTTGGCTATTCGTATTTGCGTATTTGTCATAATTGCCATGTGTGTTTGGTATGCTTGACAAAATATTCGTCTGATTTGTATGTACGTCTAGTATTTCACAAATAGGACAAACATCCAATAGCGAATATGAATAGCCAAGTGATGTGCCACCATCAAATACTTGACGTACATACAAATAAAACGAATATTTTATCGAGAATATCAACCACACATGGCAATTATGACAAATACGCAAATACGAATAACCGAGAGAATTGGGAGCATCAAACGAATATTCGACACATACCTACACCAAACGTCACGATATCTCGTCTGCGTCGCAATTTGTGCTTACATACTTACAAACACAGTTGCTTGTTCAATGCATCAAAACAGGTGAGCTTCGCTTTCGAAAGATCCGCTTCTACGCTCACAATGTACCACCATGCTTAGAATGGAAATCGTACACCCACAGGCCCACGCCATTCTGCTATTATGCAAGCAGTCGAGATATTCTGTACTTACTGCTGTACAATATAAATAATAATAAAACAGCAGCCTTATTTATCGTATTACCTATTAACGATAGCAAATTATAGTATTTTTCTTTTTGGTGAACTAAAAGACAAGTATTTTTCGGTACTCACAATGACCCACATATTTGATCAATCGATCATTGATTCATCTGACCCAGAATAATAGGCAGCTATTTTAATAAATCCTAATATTTTAATAAATTTTAATAGTCCTAATGGACATAATTTTATTGTAAGTACTTACCTAATGTTATGATTGATTTTTAGGGTTCCGTGGCTCAAAAGGAAAAAAAAGGAACTCTTATAGGGTCACTTTGTTGTCCGTCTGTCTGTATGTCTGTCCGTTCGTCCGTCCGTCCGTCCGTCCGTCTGTCTGTCTGTCCGTCTGCCGGTCTGTCAAGACCTATATCTCAGAAACTAGTGGACGGACACAATTTAAATTAATACGAAGTAAGTACTCAGGACTGCAACCTCATGCAGCAGTGAAAAAAATAACTTATACGTCAACGCAATCAAAAGATATGTCGTTTATGTATGTCTATTGTATCATAAATTATATTTTCTCGATCCCGGACAAGCCAGGCTGGAAGAAATCTCTTTACTAGAGATAAGCTCGACCAATGTACATACATTATCATGTAAACATTATCCTGTAAGTAATTTTTGTGTGCAATAAAGTATTAAAGTATGAAATTTGGCAAGAAGCTAGGTCTTATAGCACAAGTAAAGGAAAATTTCGGAAAACGAAATCCGAAAAAAAATAGCAAGTCATATCCGCTTCCTCCCCTTTAAGTATCTTTCAGAATCCCCCATCTGCGCACGCGCACGCTAGTCTGTGCGAGCGCCTCCTGCGCAGTCTCTGAGCCGCGCGCGTCACAATGCGTGCCCTCGTCGTTTTTGCAGCTCTGGTGGTCGCCAGCTGTTTCGCTGCTCCGCAGAGATCCAAGCTGCAGTTTGGGAATAATGGTACGTACTTTACACTACATATTTAAAAAGTTAAACAGTGACTTAAGCCACACATTTATATGGAAACAAAGCCAAAGATTTAATTTTAAACTATTCAATATATTTTACTTTATTTATTATTTATTTAGTACGGTTAACATTTGGTAAGTTACAATTTGAGGGTAGATGCACTTAGCTCATATATTTTAAATTGTCAGATGGGCCTGTGTCATACATTTCAGAAAATGTAGTGGAAAAATGGCTCGAAAGTGCGGGCGCAGCCGATTTGTGTGAATTACATACTACGCGGACGGACGAGTCCGGACGACTAATAACTGATGTATGGAAATTCACATCAAACGGCTGCGCGCGGTTGTTGTATGGCAAGGGCCCATCTGACGATTTAAATCTTTGGCCTTTAAGCCACGCATATTTTCGCTAGTTTCGGTGAAAAATCGCTGGTGCAGTAACTGTGGACGGACTCCACAAAAGTGTGAGCGCAACTCAAATTCCCCTGCGCTGTCAACTAAATTACCCCAGCTCACTAAAGTAGCCCAGCAGGATTGCCAGCTGATAACTCCACTGTCACAGCCTTTCTGAGAACGGAAGACTTGTGCCCGTTTTCACTCCTATCCCCGTCAGGGCTTCTTCGGTATCCCTAACGGGTGCAGTGCTACATCAGAGGACTATCTGTCTCTGTACAGAAGTTGCATGCACAAAAGGCTATCTATGTGCAGAGGTTTCCTGGATATTGACGAGACAGCAGTCATTTGTTTATGTAATAGTTATGAATGTTTTTTTCCTTGGCATTGGACTCATATGAAACACGTCATAAGCTCATAACATGTGTTTTGTCGGCAAAATGCTAATGTTGATTTTACGACCATGTCAAGCCAGCGAGGTCAATTTTAAAGACGTTGACTGATAAAACAGCTGATTTTATACTACTTAGGTTAGCTTAGTTAAATTAGGTACCGTTTACATATTTAATTTTTGTTGTAATTTTTGGATCGTGAAAATTTAAGTATGTTACGGTATACTTGCATACTATTAATCTTACAGTCTAAATTAGAGAAAGCAAAGTAGGTATTACAGCGGTATAATCAAAGGTTGAGATTCTTTCAAAATCCGATTGTAAAAATTATTTCACTAGACCAAGATTAGAATGCAGATGACTGTGTAATTAAAAGAATATTAAAAATCATACAAACGATTTTTGTAAGAAAATCTTAACTTTAGTGAGCTCCCTCTACCTACTTGTAGGACACTCAACATCACAGGTAGCTTCGTATCTAAAATCTTCTAAAGTGTCGCCGTGCTAAATACGCCATAATTTTATAGTTTTAATAATTTATCTAGATTGTTCTCATTTATTTTAATTTTATTGTAGTTTGTTTGTAAATAAACGTACTTCTTTCTTTTTATTTTCGGAATAATTTTCTGTGACCTTGCATCTATAATATTTTTAATCCAAGAACACATGACACGGAATGACGACACAAAGTGTTAGTTGTGGTTGATTTGATCTACCTACTATCTACTAATTTGTCTACAAACTGACTCTTAAAAATTATTCTTGTTCGTTCCAGATGCTGACAGCCGGCCGTTCATAGAGGAAGTGGTGGTGGAGTCTGTGCTGCACGTCAGGAACCCCAGCGCTGGTCGCCAGGCGCGCACAAACACACACACCAGTCTGCAGGACGGAGCCAGAGTCGCTGAGACAAAGAAAAACTAGCTCTAACGACCTCTGATCTTAAGATTTCAAATACTGTGATGAATTACCAGTATACCAAGAACGCGCCTGAGAAAGATTGCACTACCGATGTTGTTAGTGCAATATCGGTTGCGCTATTTCTAGGGCATTTACCTTACCATGCGTCTATAGTATTTTTAATCTAAGACACAAAATAGATAAGTAACAGCGTTAAATAATCTCTTAAGTTGACTCTACTAAGTCTGACCAGTATATATATAAAAATACTTTATCACGATTTATCTATCAATATTTACTAATCTCTTGTATTATGTTGTTTAATTGCTTCCGAAGTTAATTAGGTAGCCACTTAGAAAATGTTATTTACGAATGTATCTAATGTAATATATTAATTAAAATAATATTAATTAAGTATTTGGATGCAATAAACGTATGACTATGAATCTGTTGCAGTTTTATCGATTAGTTTTAGAGGAAGGAGTTAAGTATTTGAGACGAAGGAAATTGTGTTTTTGTTTGGGTAATTATTATCGATTTTTGAAGCCACAGACCACTTATTACCCAACAGACATGAAATCGGTACAAAGCAAGCGAAAAATTCAATCAACGATGAGTGCACAGAGACGAAGCGGGGGACGGGGGTGCCGTATTAAAGAGATGCGTCCATATCTCTAGGTTACACGTGTCGCGAAGCAATTTTGCGCTCATGTGCGGGCAGACACGGGTCTCCTATTACAGTTCTATGGGATAAGTGGTCTGGTCTGTGTTTGCGACGAACATACTCACTTGCTGATTTGATCAATATTAGCCTAGCCGACGACGATCAGAATATAATTATGGGTTCCTAGAAACCATCGACTACGAGACATTCATATGCGACGAAACTACAGACTGGTTGCTATGGTGATTTCGCCATTACTTCTTCTACGAGTTTTGCCGAAATTATAAAATAATAAACTCGATTTAGTAAGCTATGATTAAAA
Organism: Tachystola acroxantha; assembly: GCA_963506565.1. Classification (NCBI taxonomy): domain Eukaryota; kingdom Metazoa; phylum Arthropoda; class Insecta; order Lepidoptera; family Oecophoridae; genus Tachystola; species Tachystola acroxantha. Next base: position 2,758,615 of record OY735872.1, read on the forward strand.
CCAGTAGTTTGTTCCTGGATTGTTCAGACCGTGATTATTTAGCCGTATTAAACCGTAGTTAGTTAAACCACTGTTTTTTATTAATAGAAACATAAATAGCTATTAGTAAATTATGAATAAAAATAAGCTACTAAGCTAAATCTTTCGTTCTTATATTTGTTACATATATCGCACAGGTTCAACATAAATTACTATAGCAACGTATAATGGGAATTTATCTCTACGACTTTAACAAGCATTACATGTTTTAAAACACATGTATTTAAAAATTAGAATTTAATTACTCCTTCTTATTGTTTAAACCGACATTTTACGATCTTGAATCAACATAGATATATTTAAATATTTAACAAATCGCTTTAACGACCTCGTCAACAATTTATAAGCTGCCTTGATTCAAATTCATTTGATTGTATCAAAATACTGTCTTTTTTTTATTTGCAGCTGTTCTTAGCGAATTTATTTCATCGAATAACAATGAAATCTGGAGACGCTCGATGCATTTTAAATGGTTGAGCTACTGGTATTTACGCATTGACGTACCGACCTGGTCATAAATTAAAAAGTACAAGCTTTGAATTTAAATGCAGCTTCCGCCAATAAGCGCCACTGGGGGGTGACCGCGACTTCAATCGTTATGGTTATCGTTTTCATTTTGACACTTGAACATACGTTGCTGCGTTTCGTTGTCGTTTGTTAAAACTTGCAAAAACATAGCAGCAATGTATAGCGTCCATGTGTCAAATTGAAAGCGATAACGATAACGATTGGAAGTCGCGGTCACTCCACTGGTTTGGCAAAACGCACCTGAATTTCAGTAGAAGCAATGAGAACCTATCTAATTTTCGGACGGCCTACTGGGAACTTACCTAATAGTCTTACTAGTAAAGCTACTGGGAATTTTCTTCCCAGTGGACATACTGATCGACTTACTGGGGTCTAGACCACGTGGCCGGAGACCAGCCCGCTGGACTGATGTGGTTGGCAGAAACCTCGGCGTGCCCTTTGAAGAGGCTGTGAGAAGAGCACAAGACCGTGTCTCCTGGCGCCATTTCATACATGCCAAGACGGCACCTGCTGTTGAGGGTCACGATCCTCAATGAAATGAAATGAAATAAATTTATTTGCATATGATTTTGGTAAATAAATAGGATGTTCGATAGGTTCAGGCGGATCAATCAAAATCTGCTTAGACATAAGCGTGCAAATATTTAAAATAGAACAACGCGAAATTATATAAAATTAATTAAATAGGCATTATTAATTGAACAGTATCGTATGTCATTATTCCACATTGTAGAATCAATCTATCTCAGTACTGAGGCAACGATTATGGAGGAGAAGACTTACTGATAGTAAGACTACCATTGGTCCACTATTTATGCCAGTGGTCACCCTTTCAAAAGTAGACTTAGTACAGCTAACAACAGATCAAGTGTAAAACTTTGGATGTTAGACTGTTCTCATTATCTGAATCGTAAGAGTTAAAATCGCACTACAAGTGTTACCATTGATCTGCTGTTGTTCGTACATACTTGTTTGACAAGGAGCAGAAAGAAAAAATTAAAAGACATTGTCACATTTCAATGGAGCTTTGCCCCACCTACAAAACTACGTGACCATTTAAGCTGTACCTATCATTTTGTTGGGGACTTATTACAGGTTTCATATTGCATAATCATAATCAGTATCATTTTCTACTACTCTAGCAACTCCTATAGAAGAATAACAAAAACAATGAATAAATCGCTTCGATTTCTTACTATTTTCTGAATTCTTAATTAAGCTGTTTTTTTTGAATCGCAACTTGTACAAAACTTTAATTTAAACCAACAATTTTAATAAAAAACGGATATATTTTTACATTATTCGTTATCTTGTACAACTTGCGGTTAATGGTGGGGCACAATCTGGCATTGTCATTTATACAATTTAATTACGTACATTATGACGTCATCTGACGCAAATCCTAATTGTGTTTTCCGTAAGCGAGTACGTAAAGAGTTCGAGATTGGTAGGGGTTATGTTGCACCCCTACCGATCTACAGTGGAACAAAAATCTCACCAATCCCAAATGCTTTTTATACGCACTTCAGCAACTCATGGTAATAAATGGTACTTGAATCTGGACAAACTCTACATTTGGTATGACGATGATGCGACGACGTCTTACTTATCCAATTGGATGAACGATTGTCTGATGATATCAGCAATCATTACGATCGAGACTACAATGGCCAGCCATGACATAATAATACACACAAAAACTGTTTGATTGATTTAACACTGCCAGACTGCATGCAGTCGGTTTAATTAATAGGTACTCCTTAAGTGCAGTCTCCTACAAGATGGCAAGTTCAACCTTGAATAAGCTTAGGACTCTAGGTATAGCAACAGATTAAGATTATGGCTGACTGGGGTACTGCCTTACCATGAAGTCTTATAGCAGGATTACTTCAATAATACTTTGATATTTCGTACCATGGCGATCTTAAAGTAAGCTTATTAAGGACGTCATGGTACGAAATAACAAAGTATTATTGTTCAGCCCGAACTGATGATGATTTTAGATATGATTTCAATTTGCTTTCCCACGAGCTCATGCCCAAATGCAAAGTAGCGTGACGTCAATGCTCCTTGCTGCGTCTGCGCATAGTCTGGCGCTGTGTCCGCCGCCATTGAATGCATATCGCCTGCATATAGCCTGCGTTTTGTATGAGTTGATAATGACGTCAGTGGATGTCAGTGCGTGCGACAGATTAGGGATGTCACACTACGTTTACCCATTCGTAACGTAACCTCCAGGGGTTCTCTTGAAAATGGCGGGAAACGACGGTTGCGAAATTATTTCATAATTTTCCTTTTAAAATCTATAGGGACTATTTTGTGTTTAATATCACGTCAAATTAATCAGAAAATGTTCGCGAACGACAGTACGGTGAAGTTATTTGATTATTTATGCAAGATCTGAAGATTCAAGCTTTTATCAAGAGTTCCCGCTACAAGCTCGGGAGTGAACGTGACTGTCGAGCTGCTTCGTCCAGAGTGACGACGCTACGGCGTCTCCTCTGGATGAAGACATGAAGACGCGGCTACCCAGGGTGAAGACGTTACTACGCCTCCCCTGGAGGAAGATAGAAGACTATTGAATATATAGAATTTTCTGTAACATGACATTGGCAAATGACGAACAGTCGAGTCCATTAATAAAATAAATAAATAACCTCCATTAGAGAAATATCATCTACTCCATCGGTTATCAGTTATACAACAATGTGACCAGCCCAATGCCACTGCAGTTTGCTGATTCTATGAGTAATGTCAACTACATTTGTTCTTTAGCTAAAAACTCATTTCTTAAGGTTGAAACACATTTGAAATACCAGCAGAAAGGCAACGGCAACGGCAGTGGTTATAATGTATGAAACTCTATGAAAAATGACCGACTTAACTCAGTAACAGAGCGTCAGTGGCCAAACAAAGGAGCGACAACCGCACCAACTGAATTTCCAATGAAGGCTATAGTTTATGCACCTGTCAGTACATTCATATGCGCTCAGAGACGGGTCCTAAGGTGCATCACATCCCTTTAAATTAAAGCTCTCTAATGGGCCTCCTATTGGATCCATGTCCCCGTGCAAGTCTTTCAAAGGACCGGTTTTTTTGAAACTCGTGGAACCTTGGGAGACATAATAATAATAGCCAAATAATAATAGCAACAAGATTGGCAACCCTAAGTCATTTTCCTGTTCGGTCCATTGTCCTGGGCAGTTGAGTCGATCGATTCTGTCTCGACGATCGATGGTCGATTTGCATTACGCGATGCGTCGACGTGCCTAAGTTCACGATCGTTTTGATTTGTGACTCCAGAGCAATACTTGGACTGCATTCGATAGCATTATCCTGTTGTGGTTATTCTTGTCCTGCTTCTCGGAATAGGCTTAATCCACTCTATGTAGAGTTCACAGGGTGCTTATACCAAGGATAATTGACAAGTATTGCCACCTCACTCTATAGTATGTAGAGTTCCCGGGTCCCTATACAAAGTATGGCAGCCTCTCTCTACATTTGTAGAGTTCACAGGATTCCAATTATGAAGGATATTTGACGCAGAGTTGATAAGTTCTTGTACGAATAATAATTAACAACACTCGCCGCCTCCAATGTATATAGAGTTCCCGGGTTCCTACATAAAGTACCCCAGCTACACTCTACATATGTAGAGTTCACGGTCCCTGATACAAAGGGTATGTAACAATATGAAGGATATTGACAAGTACCGCCGGCAACTCTACATAATTCGCATATTCCTATACGAAGAGTAACTTTTGCCGTCTCACTTCACTGGACGTAGAGTTCCCAGGGTCCTTATACGTATGGTGCCTAACTTCTTGGAAACAACTGTGTTTTAACATAACTTTGGGAGGTCCTTGCTCCGGCTACTTAGCAGTAATATCAGACAACTCTACATATCGCGCGATCAGACAGGTGTAGCTAGCAGTCCGAATGTCTACGCGATCAGCAAATTTTATGCACGTGTAGTTTGCGGAACCCTTTGTGAAGGCCAGACACGGTTCCAGGCATCAAGTTTCGGGGGGTCACGACTCACGGGCCACTTTAAGTACGGTCTAAAACAGCGAGAGGTGTAGAGTTAGTTGAGATTTTCTCAAAAAGTTCGTGACTGTTTTTGGAAGAAAAAAATTACAAATACATAGTACGTGCTTTTTTTACAATAGGGCCTATTGTAAAAAGAGTACCTATTCAATAGGTCGAGTAGTTCTTGGGAAAATGTCCTACCTTTTTTTATTTTATTATTTGGTATCACGGTGTTGGTACACGCCCAAGGGTCACTGCGACCTCAAAGGTCTATTGTGGCCGCATGTCCTACCTTACTGTTATCTGGTTTTCAATTTATAAATAGGTATACTTATTAGTATACCTTCCGTAACTTTATTTCGAAAACAATAAAAAATTATTATTATTTGAATAATAATAATCTTATTAGTTGAATAAATAATCGCATATATTTTATTACATTGATCCTACTCAAACAAAGCTACAATGATTTGTATACAATCACTATGTTTTATAATACAACTACCTAAGTACACTTAAATTGATACTAAATATATCGTAATGTTGTTAAACCTCCATAAAAGTGTCACAAAAAGACGAAGTACAGTCTAAATACAGCCTCATAAATATAATAATAGGTTACACCTACTTACACGCTTTGTGTTTATGTTTTGACGCTGAATCGGGCTGTTCGTCAATTCGGTTCTCGACAACAGTGCAAGTGACTTGAGGTCAAGAACTTAACCCCTTTCAAATCTCAAATTGCGTTTGCACCAAATTCGAGATTAAATTTGTTACAAGCGAAGGAGGCTGGCATATGTCCGAAACCTCCCTCCGTAATGAGGGCGATTGGACACGGGGTAGTCCAACTCTCGGTAACAGGTCCTCAACTTGGTCGGCGTGCCTGTGTGCCAGCACGCCACTAACGGCTGTTAGTGGCTGATGGATGGAGGAGGATTCCCTTTTGGAGTCATGGAAGTTATTCGCAAAGTCTACCCTGCTCCGCCGTAAAGCGGCAAGACGGGACACCGAGGGGTCGGCACGAGTCTGGCATAACCTCGTCGCCACCCCTGAAGAGGTTTTGGTAAGGATTTCCCCCAATATTTAGCCACAATATTCGTGCAAGCGGCTCTTAGTATCAGTGGGCCAGATACTTTAGTTTAGGTGAGCTCAACAACCCAAAGCTAGTATAAGGTATATTATAAGATCGTTACATGTTCAGTTATTTTGGTTCAAACACGCGTATGGTAATACCACAGGTGTTTAAAATGTGCTTTAGGTACCGTCCATTGAGACATGAATCAGTCCACCCCGCCGATCATACTAATGTCCTCTGCGAATTTAATGCTTCCGGCATACAAGAACTACCTAATATTAAATTCTTATTTTTATTCTTGAGAGACTGTTTCGTCTCCACGAAGGTGGGAGAATCACAGCAGTGCAGTGAAGGGTTATCACTGTTGCAGACTTTCTAGTGTTGGATGGCTTGTCCTCATTCCATCATGGAGGGTCCTACTCTAGTCTAGTCTTCATTTCCATACCCGGCCTCGGTTCTTCTGTCTTTGAGAAACTATTTCAATAATTCCTTTGGCGCACCCAATAAGAACGTGACGTGATTTCAATTTTGATTGTACTTATGCGCGTACGACACCGAAGTCTCATCAAAAGGGTTCCTTCCTACACGGAACTCTAAAGCCCACTTGCGATAAGAATTAACCCCGGGTTAAGTACTTAACCCCGTTCAAATCTCGAACTCTTGCACCACAAATAATCCAGAGTCAAATTCGCATAAACCCATATCAAACAGGTTAACCAGGGTTAACTATATTTGAACGATGTTAACTAACCCCGGACAGGACATATGCTAAGAGAGAAGAATGAGAAATGGACAAAAATAATATCAGAGTGTTACCCTAGGAATGGTTAAAGAAGTAAAGGGCGACAAATGAAACGTTGGGAAGATGATATAAAAAGAGTTGTTGGTCCAGAATGGACAAGGATAGCGAGAGACAGAGAGAGATGGAAATCTTTAGAGGAGGCCTTTGTCGAAGGACAAGCTGTTTCTGGGAAATAAGCGATCGTCAAAATTATAGATGTTATTCATTTCAAGAACATTGTAAAAATTGTTAAACGGCAATAAAGGCTCTTACAAAAGCTAAAACAGAATCTTCCAATACCTATGCAAGGATAGCAACTAACTATGCACCGCACGACGCGCAAGCCATGCGTAAGCTGGAAAATTTGACTGTTATGACCACTTTAGCTGATTTGGAGCCGTGGGCACCGATGGTATCAGCGCAAATTGTAGAACGAACCGATGTTATCGCTAGCTGGTCAATGGGTCGTGCTTGCCATACTAAACAACGGACTAGAAATAAATCAAATGAATGTTTGATTGTTTCGGCCGTTGCTGTGCCGCTTGCCGGGCGAAGAACAAAAAAATATTGGACATCAAGAGTTGATATAGTCTAGCTAGAATAATTTAATTGATCAAACTAATTTCTACTACCTACACTAATTACATGGCATGCTATCGTCTATGATAGCTTTGACTAAGGACCACAGGACCCCTTTTAACCGTCCGTCACCAGTCTTATTGTTCTATCGAACGATATTCTTAATTATTTTAAACGTTCTATTTCTGTCAAAGTCAGATTTTTGGCGAAAAATAGAACAAAAAGGTCGGTGGGGCAGCCTTTGACAGAACCGGATCGCTAATAAAAATTGTTGATGCTCGCCCACTGAAGCTTTTACCGACCGGACCCGAGTCATGTACAAGTCCACAATTCAATCGTGCTTTCGATCTCGAAGAGTATCGCCGAAAATATAAAGTTCCGTCACCAGTCTTTTTTGTTCTATCGAACGATATTCTTAAGAGGTCCAGTCCTTAAGTGTATATTTAGGTAGAACACCACCCGGAACGGACTTTAGTGCAAAACACCGGTGCCCTCCGTAGGAGATGGTGGATCACTGTGAAAAGCATAAAGTCGGTAATCGAGGGTTTAGACTTTAGTGGATACAAAATCCCACATAACCTCTACCTTCTCTACGGAGGAGAATCTTTAGAAGTTTCCTCACTATCTACAATAAAAAAGGCACTATTCCATCGTATGATTTCCAAGAAGTTAAAACTTTAGTAAACATAGGTGTTATAAATCGCCATGAATGAATCTCCTTGTCATTCTGCGCGTGCGCCGGTTTATGCGGCTGGTGCATAATGTGCAACACCTTGCGCACAACAATAAACCCTTATTTATGGCTTCGTGTGTTCAAAATTCACACGATTACCTATACAAAAATCTAGACAAACTTCACCAAAAGGGTTAACAAACTGCAACATTCTTAAAAATGTACAGACAAAGATGGTAATATTGGCGTTTCTAAAACTATCTAAATCTGACAGTTCAAAAAGTGCTGGCTGTTTCCCCACGCCAAAGTTAAAACGCCTACCAAAATGTCGGCAAAAACTTGGATGAAACTAAATTTTTCGGGGACCCGGTTTTTAGACGGAGCAATTAACTGAGGAACTACCTAATTGTACAATTTTTTTCTCTTTTTTGGGAGTGGGTATCGATATTAATTGTTTTTCTTTACAACTTTTAATTATTAAAATTGATTTTTCTTTATTACCTATATTATTATGTACAGCTAACAGCAGATCAAGTGTAACACTTTGGACCGTTCTTATTATCTGCGTCGTAGATTTAAAATCGTACTGCAAGTGTTATCATCATTGATCTGCTGTTGTCCGTACATTATTTTTATAAGGACATATTTTGACACGGCTCCGTCTTTTTAGATATGTTACAGTTTTACACACAATTCTCGAGTCGCAAGCTCATAGAACTAGTGCAATTTAAATTCACTTGCCGAATTTCTGACTCACCAAAACAACGGCGAGGCGATTTTTAACAATAAACACTAAAACAAACTCTACAACGGTTCACCCGACTAATCTAATCCAACAGATTGGACACGTGTCAAGCATTCGCTAATTCTTCGCTAGATCCAGTTGTCCGTAACGGTCGGAACATCGAATGGTGAAAACTGGGGTTTCCAAACTGGGATTTAGAGCCCGCATATTCGGGCAACCCGAATGGTACAGCCGAGGGGATTTTTTCCCGAATGTCTATCTACACATAAGCAACATTATTTCTTCTGTGCTATTCGGCAGTACCGATTACTTTAACCGCAAACTGAAAGGCTCGTATTCATAAACGTGATTTAAAGTTACGCAACCGTTTAGGACCCCTGTCCCTTCCTATCTTATCCTTTCTTAACGAAGCGTGAAATGGATAGCAACACGATTTAAGGGAAGTGAGGTTTAACTGGGTTTATGAATAACAGCAAATATCTCTAACATATCTAACGACGCGCACTCCAGTTTGTCCATCCACGCCCATTTACAAATACCGAATCTCTCTGGACCGTTAGCATTAGCCGATTTTTAATTAGCGCTCAAGTCCTGTCAAGCCAGGTTTTTGGCGAAAAATAGAACAAAAAGGTCGTTGTGGCAGCCTTCCTTTGACAGAACTGGATTGCTAATAAAAATCGTTGATGATCGCCCACTGAAGCTTTTACCGACCCAAATCATTTACAAGTCGACCGACAATGTCAAGCACAACAATAACTTTAGATCTCGAAGAGTCTCATTCAAAATAAAAGTTGGGCTTCCTTTTCTCAGGTAATCAGTAAAATGCTGTAAAAAATTGTACTATATTTGTCTCGCATTAAATAGGTAAGTACTATATTAGACCACATTATCATTTCATTGTTTGAGCCACGTCTATTGATGACATATGAAAGAGCGAGCTCACACTTAGCTTGCACTCAAAACTTTCTATGAATCCGAGCCTTACATTAAATGACAATGCCAGATTCTGCCCCACCATCAACCGCAAGATGTACAAGATAACGAATAAATGTAAAATTATCATGCATTTTATTAAAATTATTGGTTTAAAACAAAGTCTTGTATATCTAGCGAGTCGAAAAAAACAGCCTAATTACGAATTCAGAAAATAGTAAGAAAACGAAGCGAATTATTCATTGTTTTTGTTATTCTTCTATAGGTGTTGCGAGAGTAGTAGAAAATGATACTGATTATGATTATGCAATATGAAACCTGTAATAAGTCCCCAACAAAATGATAGGTACAGCTTAAATGGTCAGTAGTTTTGTAGGTGGGGCAAAGCTCCATTGAAATGTGGCAATGTCTTTTGACTCACAATATACTAGGTTTCTAGACAACCAGTTGAGAACCTCTGGTGTAAACTGTCAAAGGAGCGCGGGCGCAGGCAAAAGATGCGACTTGCATCCCAATGAGTCCAGACAAGCTGGACTATATAACTCGAGGCATCATTCTCGCTCACACAGACTCGCTAACAGAGCTACAGCTACTTAACGAAAGGAACAGTGTTATTGGAATATCAAAAGAAGGAGATGTTGATCTCGTTGGTGGTTTTGAGTTGCGCGTTGTGGGAGGCGAGAGGGTACCCGTATTACCCATATTATGGAAACATGGATTCTTGTGAGTATTCTATTGAATTATCCTGTTTGATGGTATTCTGGTAGTTCTGACATAGACAACGACGACGGTTGTTGACAGTGTGCTACGTTTGTAGAGGGATACCATGGTGTCCCTCAGGGTCAACAAGGTTCTATCTATTTTTATTTAGTTAGTGGTTCAGGCACTTTGTCACAGATCGGCATTAATTAATTAATTATTATTAGAGGTTGTGTACATGAAAATCTATTGACACCGTTGACACGATAATTTTGACATTTCCGTTCCTTGCCAGAGATTGTGGTTAGATGTTATGTGCAAGTACCTAGTCGTTCAATATTTTGTGTACCTATTTATTCTAAAAATCTTTAAAAAAAATTCTAGTTCCTAACCTACGATTTAGGATGATAAAATACGATATTGATTGCAGTTTGTTCATGTTTGCAGTGTCCTATGGCGCCAGTGACAGCAGCCGCGGAGGCATGGTGCTAAGCAGATACTACAATCCCTACTACAACCCTCAGACAGTCGGGAGTGGCATGGCGGCCTTCATGTTCCGACCGCCTGAGGAGCAAGCCCAACAAGTGCCCAGCCAATACTACATGCCCGATAGACGGCGTCAGACCACGCCAGATGCGAACCTCGCCCCGCCTCAAGAAAACGAAATCTTCTATCCTCAAGCACCGGAGAGACCTACATTTACCGAAGCTACAGACGCTGAACCAACCGAAAAGACCGAGTTGTCCACTACCATCAAAACAGTAGTGCCAGAATTTACTGAACCAGAAATAGAAGACATCGATGAGCAAAAGCCTAGGAAAAGGGTGTCTAAAAAGAAGCAAGTGAAGAAGCCTGTCGACGATGAGGAGGATGACGATTATCCTCCTAAGATGCCTGCTGGAGCGTTCTTCCCGATGTTCTTCGGTTGGGGTAGGTCTGGAGGAAGTTCGCCAGGCGGTGCCACAGCCATAGCGAATGCCTATAGCACCGGTCGAGGAGGCGTAGCCACCAGTCACGCCACCGCGTATGGCATGCCCAGACCAGATTTCAAAACGAACCGAGAAGCTTAGGTTTAGAGCTTATTTTTGTATCATTTGCGTCGGGTGTAGAAGTGTCTCCAATCTAATTTTTAATTCAATTCGAGAGTAAGTTGAGAGGCTTGAAATTTGTAATTTTTTTCGTTTGCCACAAAATGGTCTGGAAGTGGCGGTGGGCAAGAAATATATTTTCTAAACGTTGTAATTTCTTTACTATACTTACAAGTTTGTTAAGTTTTATGCAACTATCAGATTCTTTTGTTATTAATGCAATCCTTTTGATAAATCAATGTCGGTCACGCATTTTCTTATAAGATTATACTATGCAGGCGCCCTTTTGGATCATACGATAGGATGAAATAAAATAAGTAACTAAGTACTTAGGTATATAACGTACCTGTCTAAATAAATAACAACAAAATTAAAATTTTCTTTTACTTAAAATATCTGATTCCTCTAGAAGCGATGTCGAAAGAGTTTCCATCAAATATTTAAATAGCATCTCCTCCTCCCTAATCGTTGCCTCAGTGCTGAGGATCGTGACCCTCAACAGCAGGTGCCGTCTTGGCATGTATGAAATGGCGCCAGGAGACACGGTCTTGTGCTCTTCTCACAGCCTCTTCAAAGGGCACGCCGAGGATTCTGCCAACCACATCAGTCCAGCGGGCTGGTCTCCGGCCACATGGTCTAGACCCCTCATCTTTGCCGAGCAGTATAGTTCTCTCCAAGTTGGAAGGGCCCATTCTTATGACATGGCCGAAGTACCGCAACACATTTCGGGTAACCGTTACCGATAATCTGTCTCTACGGTTCAATTCAGAGATTATCGACTCTAGTTCAAATAATGTCTAATAATATGAGAATTGAACAAGCCATTGTTCAGATTCACACAACCAATACTGCCACCTGTTGGGCAAATACGAAACTATGATACATTATGTACGGTGCGACGCTAGAAAATAGAGTGGACTCTATAACTTTCTAGCGTCGCACCGTACATAATGTATCATAGTTTCGTATTTGCCCAACAGGTGGCAGTATTGGTTGTGTGAATCTGAACAATGGCTTGTTCAATTCTCATATTATTAGACATTATTTGAACTAGAGTAGTTAAGAGCCACTCTGCTAACAGATGTCGCCAATATCTAAAAGTTTGATCATGGATATTGAACTTGAACGATTTTTGACCGCTGACTTTAGTGGACAAATTAGTGCAATTAGAGAAATAAATGATAGAAAATAGAAATGAAAAAATCTTCGTAATTTAATTGTCATTGCTTGAATAAATAACGAATCATTCCAGTAGCATCGCGCGGCGTTCCCATTACCGCAACTCTCGCAGCGTCGCGTTCCCATTAAAATCTCGTTACGTTGACTCTCGCTATCTAGGTATGTATAGAGGACCTCATTATAAACAATTAAGTTTAAAATAAGTATACTGGTTTGGTATTGATGATTTTATTATCAAAATGGCAGGGTAGGAGGTATTAGGTTAATACAAATTATTACAAAATATAAAAGGAGTAGACCAACGATTTTTTACGTATTTTTTATTATTAGCGCTCAAGTCCTGTCAAAGTCTGCGCCAACGATCTTTTTGTTATATTTTCGGCAAACTTTGACAGTTTTGGAACGCTAATAGAAATCGTTGATATCTTGAAAAATTAATAAAGATCTTTTACTCCATTCTATCTTAATTCAATTCAATTTAACTCATGTATTCTAACTTATAATTATAGTTATCTCACTTGATGGTTTTCATGTATCGGTAACAATTCAGTCAATTGATCTCATAAGTGGAATGTCATTCATTAAACCTTATACGAGTATAAAACACGAGATTATTTTATATGGCGACTTTTTTTTAAACAATTATATTCGTAAATTATCACTAAACTGTGATTTTTACGTAGATGTAAGGTTAAGTGACAATGCCAGATTCTGCCCCACCATCAACCGCAAGATGTACAAGATAACGAATAAATGTAAAAATATCTCCGTTTTTTATTAAAATTATTGGTTTAAAATAAAGTTTTGTACAAGTTGCGATTCGAAAAAAACAGCTTAATTAAGAATTCAGAAAATAGTATGAAATCGAAGCGATTTATTCATTGTTTTTGTTATTCTTCTATAGGTGTTGCGAGAGTAGTAGAAAATGATACTGATTATGATTATGCAACATGAAACCTGTAATAAGTCCTCAACAAAATGATAGGTACAGCTTAAATGGTCAGTAGTTTTGTAGGTGGGGCAAAGCTCCATTGAAATGTGGCAATGTCTTTTCGTCATGATAACGCAGTTCACAAGATTCCGTCCGAGAAGAAGAAAGATGTTACAAATAACATCTTTCTTCTTTTGATTACAGATCTATAATCCCTTAATTCAATGGCCAATAACATAATTGTTTTCGATTTATTAAAAAATATGTACTGATTTCGTCACCCCAGCGCCATCTAGTTGGCAGTGGTAATTTTTCCTCCTCCTTAAAAACAGGCTCTCTGAATGGCTTACATTAAAATTGCTGCGATATAGAAGCAGAACGCTGCACATGAGCCAACTAGCGCCGCCAATCTTAAAAAAATCATATCTTCCAAGTTCCAATATAATCAATTTTATTAAAAAAGCTACGTTAAGCTAAGTTTTTCGCAATTATGTGAACTACAACTTACCTACATTGCATCACGTTACAAATAAGCATTTAAAAAATAATATTTATAGCAACAAACAATGTGAACGTAGCTTTTTTAATAAAATTGATTATATTGGAAGATATGATTTTTTTAAGATTGGCGGCGCTAGTTGGCTCTAGGAAGGCTCTAATTATCTATAAAATTAATGTAACGGAATACACTCGCAGTCACAAGTGAGTGACCAAGAGGATAGTGAAGTGCATCTGTAGTTTGCCTTCGCCTCGGACTCGCAGGCTTGCTCGCAGCTTACGGCGAAGCTCCGGTACGCAGTGGGGTAGTAGTTGGCACCCTGGGCCACCACCAGCATCACTGCCAACACCAGGAAAATTAGCACTGCCTTCGTTTGCGCCGCCATTTTTCTGTGGACATGAAAACCGTTGAGTTAATAAGCCGTTTTCTTTTAGAATTCATCTTTAAAACTAGATGGAAGTGGTCTGTGGCGAAGACTGTGCCTTACCGTCGGCGCTCCACGACAGGTCGAGCACGCTGTCCGCGAACAACTTAAGTGGTATGTGGCGAAGACTGTGCCTTAAGCACGAGTATGAAGAAAAAACGTCAAAGTGAAATAATATGGCCCCTCAATTTATCAATATTTACGTGACTTTATTTGACCGGAGTAGTACACCATAACGATTGCACCAGTGAATTATCTCGAAATGTAAATAAATCGATCAAAAATAATTTAAATACTCGAGATCCTGTCTGGATACTAGCTAATTTTGCATTTATATGTAACTTATGTATTTTATTTGTGTACAAATAAAGTATATATGATTTGATGATTTGATCCTTTATGCATAGGCACTTTATTCGTCCTTGCTCTCGAGTAATTCCTCGTGTCTGAAATTAGAAACTAACTAGGTACCAGATAAATTGGAGACTTAATTTCTTGGTCTGGTTCCGTCTTATCCTAAATCCCAGCAACGCCATCTACAAGCCATTTTTGGTATTGACAAGAGCACAAACCTTCACAAACCGGTCTAAGAAGAATGAGGAAAAGTCTCGGATAAGTCCCCAAACGATCTTTCGTGCACTTCAATAAATACAAACATTTGGGGACTCTTCCTCATTATCTTAACAACACCACGGTAACTATTAATTAGAACTTTCACAAAGACGCTAGTTTTAAAGGAATCCCCAAGCAATTGTTTAGTTACGGTAATTTACTAATCACGGCTGACGCAGCTGTTAAATAAAAATAAATTGAAAAGGCCTGTTTTAGCAGCGATCTACCTGCTACGATTTGATTACTGCAGGCCAGCTAGGCTAGGGGTCCATAACAAAGTCGTGACGTCACTTCTACAAGGAAAATAAATTATTATGCACTTGGCAAATTGATATTAACACGTGTCGTAAGGTATTTAGGTACTGTTTCTTTTGTGTATACTAAGTATACTGCTCTTTGGTTACTGTAGTAAATATTATTAAGATAACTACTCACCTTTTAACTTGTGATTACGAATAAAGATTTCCACAAACGAAAACAACTCCGGTCGCGAACTCTCGGTGACACCGACTGACTGAATGAGTGTGAGTGAGTGGGTGGGTGGATGGAGTGAGTGAGCGAGAAAGCAAGCAAAGTTGCTTGCAACTTCGTTTGTTGGCTACGTGTAATTTAGGCCCAACCAACCAAACCATTGCTGCCATCTCATCTTGTTAATAAAGACCGTTATTACTTGCATAGCGCTACGGAAAGAGCCCATACTTCTTTAATGCTGTTGACTGTATACGCTCACATTTAATAATAAAACCTGTGTGTAGGTATAGATAACTGGTCTAGCCAGTAGCACAGAATTACTAATAGGCACTAATAGCCATAAGTAAAATAAAATTTTACTTTAACTACCTACATATACGTACGGACAACAGTAGTTCAATAGTAACACTTGCAGTACAATTTTAAATCTTACTACGCAGATAATAAGAACGGTCCAAAGTGTTACACTTGATCGGTTGTTAGCGTACCTATTTTGTTTTAAAAAGTTAAGTATCCTTTAAGTGCTATTATATCCTAATCCTTAGCCAAGTGGCGCCCCCAACTTAAAAAAAATAATCCTTTTATACGATAATACAAATACTAAGTACATAATTATTTTCTAATATACAAATATTTTTGAAAGCAAAAGAAAAGTATGAGAGTGAGGCTAAAGGGGCACAGATAGGAAGTTGGAAGGAGTTTTGTGGAAGGCAGGACAGGGAGGGAATGTGGGAAGGAATTTATAGGGTAATAGGAAGAACAACAAAAAGGCAAGAAGACCTGCCACTGACAAAGGAAGGGAAAACGCTGGACCAAAGTAAATCAGCAAATATGTTGGCCGAGACGTTTTACCCGAGGGACCTACGGGAAAACGATAATGCAGAACACCGCCGGACTAGGGAAGCAGCTGAACAAGTAAACGAGGTGAGCCATGATGAACAACATGACCCACCGTTTACCTCTGCTGAGCTGAAACGCGTCATCAACAGCTTCAATCCCAAAAAGGCCCCGGGATCTGATGGTCTCACGGCCGATATTTGCATGCAAGCAATATCCCAGGATCCGGAAGCGTATCTCACCCTGGCTAACAAGTGCCTAGAACTGGGGCACTTTCCCACGATCTGGAAGGAGGCAACCGTGATAGTATTAAGGAAGCCTGGGAAGGAAGACTACACGAACCCCAAATCCTACCGACCTATTGGTCTCCTCCCGGTTCTGGGGAAGATCCTGGAGAAGCTGATAGTGGGGAGAATAAAGTGGCATATACTCCCTAGGTTAAGTACTCGCCAGTACGGGTTTGTTCCACAAAGGGGCACCGAAGACTCCCTCTATGTCCTAATTCAGTACATAAAGAAAAAGATAGAACAAAAGAAAATAGTAACAATGATATCACTGGATATAGAGGGGGCCTTCGACAGTGCGTGGTGGCCGGCAGTGAGACTCAGACTGGCTGAGGAAAAGTGTCCTGTAAACATTCGAAGGGTGGTCGACAGCTACTTTCAGGATAGAGTGGTAAGGGTGAGATATGCAGGAGAAGAGTGTACCAGAGAGACAACAAAAGGTTGTGTACAAGGGTCGATCGGGGGTCCAATTTTCTGGAACTTGCTGCTGGACCCATTGCTGAAAGGATTAGAGAAACGAGGAGACTATTGCCAGGCTTTTGCAGATGATGTTGTCCTCATCTTTGATGGAGACAGGGCGGAAGATATAGAGAGACGTGCTAATGACGCCCTCGCCTTTGTTCAGGAGTGGGGTATCGCCAACAACCTAAAATTTGCACCGCACAAGACCAACGCGATGGTCATTACGAAAAAATTAAAGTTTGACACACCACTGCTGAGCATGGGCGGGGTCGACATTGGCATGTCAAGGGAGATAAAGATCTTGGGTGTAACTATAGACGAAAAGCTCACCTTCAACACCCACGTAACTAACGCATGTAAGAAGGCCCTGAATATCTATAAACAACTGTCCAGGGCCGCCAAGATCAGTTGGGGCCTCCACCCCGAAATAATAAAAAATATATATACGGCAGTGGTGGAGCCGGTAATAATGTACGCGGCAAATGTATGGGCACCGGCATCCAATAAACTGATGGTGAAGAAACAGCTGTATACGGTGCAAAGAGGATTCGCGCAAAAGATCTGCAAAGCATATCGCACGGTATCCCTAAACTCGGCTCTGTTGCTGGCCGGATTGCTCCCGCTGGATATCAGGATACAGGAGGCAGCCGCCCTGTATGAAGCGAAGCGAGGAGTACCCTGGCCGGCCATAGGGGACCGAGAAGTCGAGGAGAGAGTGCCGTACACGAAGTTGCCGCACCCGGCAGAGCGAGAGTCCGTGGAGTTTGCCAGCCTGGCGGACCAAGAACAAGTGGACAAGTACAGCGACCAAACGGTCCGCATATACACAGATGGTAGTAAGATTGAGGGTAAGGTCGGAGCGGCACTATCCCTATGGAGAGAAGGAGCCGAGATCAAAACCCTCAAACTTAAACTGGAGCCGTACTGTACAGTCTACCAGGCCGAACTACTGGCAATATATAAAGCAACGGACGAAATCCGAAAACGCACCGAGCAAACCTTCGGAATCTACAGCGACTCCAGGTCGTCGCTTGAGACGATAACAAACCCGGGCTCCGTTCACCCCCTAGCTGTTGAAATACGCAAAAATATAGAACAATGCAAACGCCAACAGAAGAAAGTTTCATTGTTCTGGATTAAAGCACACGCAGGACTGGAGGGGAACGAGCGCGCTGACGAGCTGGCGAAGGAGGCAGCATTGAAAAGAAAGACGAGGCCGGACTACGACCGATGCCCGATCTCATTCGTCAAGCGACAAATCCGTTTGGAGTCGCTCGACGAATGGAATCGGAGGTACAAACAAGGAGAGACCGCGGCTGTCACGAAATGCTTCTTCCCGGATGTAATACACGCCCACAAAATATTAAAGCGCACAAAATTAAACAATGTGTTGACTCAGGTGATGACTGGACATGGCGGGTTCTCGGAGTACCTCAGCCGCTTTAAATGCAAGGAGGACCCATCCTGTGTTTGTGAACCCGGTACGAAAGAAACGGCTCTACATGTCGTATTGGATTGCCCTGTCTTCGGAAAGGAGAGACACGAGATAGAAGCTCAAATAGAGCAAAAATTGGAGATTAATAATTTACACGAAATTTTAGCAGATGATGGATGTAGAGACAGATTTCTGGAATATTGTAGAAAAATAGCAATCAGAGTAATAAAAAGAAATAAATAGTTTAAGAAAGAAATGCTGGGTGTATATATTGATATATATGTCGTGGTCAGATCGTTAAATTGAGCATTTCATGAAATCGTCAGTCATTTCATGAAATGGTGGCATTTCATGAAATCGTCATGTTGCGCTGGGCATATCGTTTAAACGTCAACGTTCGTCGATTTGTCCAACGACGTTTGGTCAGATCATTAATGTAGGGTGCCCATTAAGGATGTAAGTATAAGAAGAAAACAAGAACAGATCCAAATAATTATCGACCAATTGCGTTATTACCAATTTTGTCAAAAATCTTGGAAAAACTTATGAAAACACGCCTTATGGCTCACATGAATGTTAAACAGGTGCTTAATAGTAGACAGTTTGGTTACCAAAGAGGTGTAGGGACTTCAGATGCCATTGACACATTGATTGACGATGTGGTTAGGAAGGTTAATGACAAGGAAAAGGTTGCTGGTGTTTTCCTTGATTTAAGTTCTGCATTTGATACAGTAGATCACAGGATATTACTAGACAAACTAGAATATTACGGCGTCAGAGGGCAGACATTAAATATTTATAAATCTTACCTAGACAATAGGAAGCAATTTGTGGAAGTTGAAGACAATACAAACGACAGGTTACAGACGGTGCAAAGATCCCGTATGAAAAGGGTCACTAGAGGCGTACCCCAAGGTTCGATACTGGGTCCCATATTTTTCATAATATTTCTCAATGATTTGATTAATTATATGAGCAACCTTGTACCTGACATACACTTAGTAATTTTTGCAGACGACACAAATGCTGTTCTGTCAAGCAATACCATTATAGACCTAAACATAAAAGTTAATACAGCCTTGTCATCTTTTTGCAATTGGTTTGCGGCCAACAACCTGCAACTCAACATAAACAAAACATGTGTCATGCTTTTTAAGACTACAGCGAGAAATAAAGACAGCATAGACATTAGGCTGAACGGTACACTAATCGAACAGGTTGAGGAAGTAAAATTTCTAGGAATTTACATAGATTCATACCTGAACTGGAAATCTGAGTTGAACTCTATTGAAGCTTCTGTAAGCTCAGCATGCTATGCTCTGCGAAGTCTGAGAGACGAGTTACGCAGAGACCAGTTAAAGATTGTATATTACGCCCTGGTAGAGTCTAAGCTGCGCTATAGTATAAAGTTTTGGGGTAATAGTTATGAATATAATATTAGAAAAGCGTTCATAATTCAAAAAAGGTCAATACGCACAATAGCACGCATACCCCCATGGGAATCTTGTCGGAGCCACTTTAGGCAGCTGGGCATACTCACGGTACCCAGCCTCTACATTTTGGTTCTCCTAACTGATCTGATTAAAAACCGCCATATCTTTGAATCAGAGGAGGAGATGCGGCTCCGGGAGGCTACCAGGAGGATGGACCTGCAGCACGTGATCCAGCCAACATTGCGTGTTGTCCAACATTGCCCTAGGAATCAGGCAGTCACCTTGTTCAATAGATTGCCTAAGGATTTAAAATCCATACACAGCTTAAACACATTCAAGACAAAATTGAGAGATTTTTTGTTGGAAAAGTGCTGCTACTCCATTGACGACTTTTGAGACTTTTGTAGATTGAAGTGACTAAATTATCGTAAGCAATGTTGACTAAATTATTATTATTTATATGTTTCTTTTTTCTTTTTAATTGAATTTGTGTAGTAATCGATGGTTAATTTAAATTATTATTATTATTAATATATTATGTAAGTCATTCGAATACAATGTTAAATTGTTTATGAATAAATGAAATGAAAAGTAATAATAATTCAAAATATACTTATTACGAACTTATTTATTGTTCTAGTCAGTACCAAATTAAAAAAATATATATGTTACAAAATTCTTACAAGCAATACAAACCAATTGTCCACTGGAATTAAATATACGAAATATTCATATTGAACACATTAAAAGGACAATAAAGATGTTTTTATTAAAAAAAAATTATTATTATTATATTTATTACCTAATAAAATAAGTACAAAATTGTATTATCTATGATATTTCATAGAACGTTAAAATGTTTATAACTTTATGAAATTCCGTTAGTATTTCAAAATATTTCTCCATCGTAATTATACGAATAGTAGGATCATCAATTCATTTCTTCTTGTATATTAATAACTTGTAATTCCAGTTTTTCCATGATGTAATATTTTGTAATCCAGTAAATTATAGTCCGTCGACTTTCGTTGCCTGGTCACCCTACTTTCCTTTATTTGTTGTATAACCTAAAAATGAAAATTATTTATGTTAAATTTCTAGGATTCAATTATTAAAAGTAAATAAGTACATTTTAGATACTTAGATGAGATTTTAAAAGGATATAAACTAAATATTGTCATTTAAATAGGTACTAACCTGTGAAATGTATTCCCAAGATTTTTTTTGTAAATTGAGGTTGGTTTTTGCGTGACTGTCATAAAATTCACACCGTTTCGTATAGTAACACTTATTCAAGTTTCCAACACACTTTCTTATATAATTTGCACATTTTTATTCACTTTTCAACATGAATCCGCATTATTTACTTACGCACATAAACATAAACAATGACAAAGCGCGCTCTCAGCGCCTCTAGCGGTAGTTTTTGCCATTTTTCTACGATATGGCCAATTGTGTTTGGTCATATCATGAAATAGCCGTCCGTTTGTTGGACATATCGTAAAACGTTTTCTATTCATTGATCTGGCCAAGCTATTTCATGATATGACCAATAGACATTTGACGATTTCGTGAAATGCCACCATTTCATGAAATGGTCGACTATTTCATGAAATGTTCAATTTAACGATATGACCACGACATATATATAACTTCAGTATTTAAATAAATGTGTAATCATAATAAATATAAGATAAGTGTAGTAATAAATAATTGTTTTTGAGAAATTGTTGAACAATTTTCAGACAATGTATGTAGATACTAAGAAAATAATATGTGTAAGCCAAGTAAAAAAAAAAAAAAAAAAAGATCTAAAAACAAGAAAAAACAAGAAAAAGAAAAAAGAAAGAAAAAAAAAAAAAAGGCCTGGCAATTTCCTTTAGAAGTAAATAGACACTAAGAAATAAATATAAGAACAAGTGATATAACACTTGTGAAAAATGTATCATAGATAAGTACGTGATGTATTGTAGCAAGTCGACTTATTTGATCTATTTATTTATTTATTATTAATTATTTATTTATACATACATAGATATATATTAGATTATAACACTAGATAGCATATATATATACTGTTTACTAAAAGCATGAATACAAAATATATTAGTAAAAAAAAAAAAAAAGTAAATTCACATAAATAGTACAGATTTGGACACTCAGGTAACCAGTGTACGCTATATGTGTGCCCTGGACCTGTCTTTCAGAAAAAGGTAGTAATTAAAAAATGTAGACAAACCATGTTAAGCAAAACAAAGACTCCGATCATCATGTCGGGGGATAGTAAGCATAACATACAAAAAAAAAAAAAAAAATATATATACAAATATAAATTATACAGGGTGTCCCGTTAATAGTGGTCCAAACTAAGGGTGTCGATACACAAGGACACGCTCTATCAGAATAATCCAACATAGGTTTAGTAAAAGTGTCACGGTTTTCGAGATATTCGAAATTTTAGGAATATTGGAAAAATTAGTACCCTTGGTCTGATTTTTTCATGCCATTTTCTTAAATGAAGGAATTATTTTATTGTTTTTATTGATTATTATTTCTGATTACATGTGCTATGACTTGTGTATCACAGATTTCCAGAACATTTAACAGTTTCTCTAGAAAAAAATACCAAACTTTGAATTTTTGACTCGATTAAATTGTTTATCTAAGTTTGAAGCGCTGTGGTGTAAAAAAAATGTACTACGACCTTGGTGCCCATTAGCTTAAAAAGTTTCACAATTAATGCACATTTAGGGTCAGAAGTAAGTTATGCATATTCATAAATCCATCTCTACGGCAGGAAGATTCGTCACTCCACATGATTGTGTTGAACCAACTCTCGTCTTCCCGCATCCTAGCGTTCATGCTATACATACATATTGTTCTGCTTGTGAATGTGATCTCATCGCGTAACCAAAATTTCCAAGTTTTAATATAGTCTGGGTATTCCATTATTTCCTAAATTCCTTGCACTCAGATAATAAAGGGTACTTAGGTACCTACATAACCTACGTCATGTACAGCTACAAGGTGTTGATATAACCGGGGTAATTAGGCTGTCCATTGACTGGAACCTAATAAAATAATTAGGTACAATTTAATATACCACCTGGGACTTTTGAAAATGGCGTGAAATTGACGGTTGCAAAATTATTCGATAATTTTGATTTCTAAAGTGGTTGTTTTGTGTTTAAATATCGAATATCACGTTAAATTAATCCAGGGTTTGTCACGCTTCTGCGACTTCTCTGGAGGAAGAAATGAAGACGATAAGATCCTTCGTCCAAACGCTACGGCGATTTATCTGCAAGAAGAAAGGAGACGATAGATTAGTGCCTGACAAGATCCAAGAGACGCCAATCTTAAATTTTTTTTATCTTCCAATATAATCAATTTTATTAAAGAAGGTACTTAGAAAATCTTTATTAGGATAAATACTATTTTTTAAATGCTTCAGAATCAGAATCAGAATCTTTATTTAACAACTTAGCTTATCAACGTGATTCAAGTTCGCTAAGTTGCAGTTCGCATATATGCGAAAAACGGCCGTTTTTGGCACATTTGAGAACTACAGCTAAGCTTGTCGCAATTATGATATGTATTGTACTTATATTGAAAAATAGTAGGTATTTATCATAATAACGATTTTCTAAGAACTTTTTAATACAATTGATTTTTTTAAGATTGGCGGTAGTTGGCTCATGTCGGGCCCTTAAAATATATAATCTATAAACACTCTATAACATGAAATTGGCAAATTACAAACCATCGAGTCCATTAATAAGAAAAAAATACAAGCAGAAACTATAAAAAAACAGACTGCATCATTACTGTGATAAAAAATTATAGCCTATGTCACTCACACAATCCAGACGAATCTAACGACAACTCACTTCACTTTTTAAAATATGGCTTCTACCGTGGCTGGTTGAAATGCACGATTAAACGAAATAAACTCAAAAAAGGGGCTTTTTGAAAATGGCGGGAAACGACGGTTGCGAAATTATTTAATAATTTTCAGTTTAATGTCTACAGTGGGTGTTTTTTGTTTAATAGCACGTTAAATTAATCAGAAAATGTTCGCGAATGACAGTATGGTGAAGTTATTGAAGAATTCAAGCAGGATCTGAAGTTTGGCGCCATGGTCAAGATTCCCACTACGAGCTCGGGAGTGAACGTGACTGTCGAGCTGCTTCGTCCACAGTGATTGACGCTACGGCGTCTCCTGTGGATGAAGACATGAAGACGCGGCTACCCAGGGTGATGACGCCACGGCGACTCCCCTGGAGGAAGATAGAAGACTATTATACATTGTATTTTCTGTAACATGACATTGGCAAATGACGAACTGTCGAGTCCATTAATAAAATAAATAAATAAACTCAATCACAAACAATACCAAGTATTAAAATCAATAAACATCAATTTGTTAGCAATGAGGATCTAACCCGGATGCGGTTTTTTAGCATGAACAAGTGTGCATTTAGCGCAATCGTGACTATTCGTGACCAGTCATTTTATGGAATTGATGCATTTGTTCGTAAAATGAATAATTTCCGTCATTATAAATTAATTATTGAGTACTTACGTTAACTTATCATTACTTTAATTAGATAAGGTTGTCTGGTAAAGATCGCTTTAAGCGATAAGACCGCCAATTGTGATACTAACTGTATTAATTAGCATTTTTCTTTTGTGTAATTCCTTTTTTTAGCAATAAAGAATATTTATCTTATAAATAGCCGTACGGTAGGGTGTTCAAGGATGTTCCCTTATGCCTCGTTTGATAGGGTTAAATCCATAAAACCAGTTTTTTTAACCGACAGCAGCCGGTTTATGAAAATAATTCTACGAATACATCAACAATAAATTAATTATCTCAAAAAACAAAACACTCGACTGCCAAAAATTTACCCCTCCTTGATTAATTTTTATAGCCTAGTCACTCCTAATCAAGACGAATCTAACGACACCTCATAATAATATGACATAATATTATTATATTTCCATCAAGGCTGCAGGACGTACGTATGTATTTCTAATTCTTTGGCACGAGAACATGAGAATAAGAATAACTCGAGCGAGTATACACTCGGAATGTTTTCCCTAATTCCTTATTCTTGCACATTCGGGTAAAAAGGGACAATTCTTCGTTGTAATAGTTGTTATTATTTACTGAGTTGATTTTTTTGGTCTGGTCGTCACCCACTCACCTATCACTTCCCCGTAAGTTTTTTTGTTTGTTTGTAGTTTTGTAAGTGCGTATAGGTATTAATTGTATCCTACTTATAATTGGATTTCCCATACCATTGTGTAATTTTTCCCTATTTATTATCTAATTTATATTCCATACAGACTAACTCGAACTGGATGGTTGCGGTTACTGATACAAATATTTACTATTTCATCGAAACATTGCGTTCATGTTCTCGTACATGCTCTGATGCTATACAAGCTTTTAAACACGGTTTCATTTGTACCTCGGTACTGTTTCGTATCAACTACAAAATTAATATTGAATTAGTACATAATAAAGTATAAAGAGATATTCTTCCTAATCCACTATAGAACCTTGCCATTGCATTGGATGGAAGTAGAGAAAAATAGATAACAGTGGGGCGTGACCTAGGTAGTCCCCGGAGACTCCGTAGAGCAAGATAATTGAAATAGACAATAAAAATATTGAGTATTATCAAAGATATTACCAGTGTATTTAGACAATATAATTATTTAAATCGATTTTAAGATTATAACTTATATTAGAGGAATTCACACTGTCAATATTAACACTGGGCAGTTCATTTCTAATGTTTATTGACGTTAAATTTTGGTAAACAGCTCAGTTTAGAATAAACATTACATAATGATAATTAATTATAGGTCAAGGTTCCAGATCGGTGGATCAATCCGACCACCCGTGGCTCAGCGATCAATTGATACTAAACGAAATATCATAGCCAATATCAAGCCAACGACTTCAGCCGTTATCAAGCCGACGATCAACAAAAACCCAAGTATACGTAGGTACTCGAGTTGAGATTATTCCGAATAATGTTGTGGGAAGCGCTTATAAAAACCAATTATTTACCACATAACTTAGACCTCGCTCACGTTTTATTAAAACGATATAAAAAGGATGTTTGCTATAATTTTGCTTTAGTTTAGTGAGATACTAGACATGAGGCAGACGGTCCTTGCCGGTGTGGTCCTGTGCCTCCTCGGCGCGAATGACGCAGGTACATAATTACACTTTTTGTCTTAGGAGTAAACCAGTTAGGGCAAGTTTTTATGTAGTTTAATCAAAACTTATGTGGTATTTTGTATGGAAACGGGCTCTTCGAACTTAGCAGCTTCTGCAAGGACAATATTAATGAAATGTTTTCGGTCGTCAACTGACTGTAGCATAAGAATATGTAATTCAGGAATCAGTGAAATGTCTTCAATTTAATTTAATTCTATACCGCCACTGGGCCTGCGTGATGAATCATGGTCCGAGATCTGAAGAAGGTCTCTTCCCGAGCAGTGGGGACATAAAAAAGACTGATGATGATGCTCTTGGTCACTACTACTGGTATCTATAACAGTTGAATATTTTGTTTACAGATAGAGTTCGCCGAAGCTATGGTGGTGATGGGCTAGGCGGCGGAGGAGGCGGTGGCTTCGGCTACGGCGGGGGCTTTGGCTACGGCGGGGGCGGAGGCGGCGGGGGCGGCTATGGCGGCGGCTTCGGCGGGGGCCTCGACAGCATCCGCGAGAGCGTCAGCGGCATTATCGGGAAAGTCCACTCAGGCCTCAGCCAATTCGGAGGTGGCTTCAGTGGAGGAATCAGCGGCGGAAGCGGCCTTGGCGGCGGAGGCGGAAGCGGCGGCGGACTAGGCGGAGGAGGCGGTTTAGGGGGTGCAAATGAAAAAGTCATATACACAAAATCTGACGACGGAAAATCTGGAGGTTTTGCCTTCACCGGTACTCTGGACGGCGGCAAAGGAGGCTACGGAGGAGGCGGTGGCTACAGCGGCAACGGCGGAGGCGCCGGGTACGGAGGTGGTGCAGGATTCGGCGGCGGCGCGGGAGGTGGCAACAGTGGGAGTGGAGGATTTGGAGGCCACAGCGGGAGTGCGAGCGGTACATATGGCGGCGGCGCTGGACTAGGCGGAGGCTCTTCTGGCGGATTTGGAGGTCATGGTAGCAGTGGAGGCGGAGGCTCCTCTGGCGGATTTGGAGGCCATAGCGGCAGTGGAGGCGGAGGAAACAGTGGATCCGGCAGCGAGGGAGGTCTCGTCGGAGCAATTGCCCTTGGGGGGTCGGGCGGCGGAGCTGGAAGCCATGGCGGAAGCACTGGCTACAATGGAAATGCTGGTATCAGTAGTGGTCATGGCGGTAGCGTATCAGGTGGCTACGGCGGCGGTGGTGGCCTCGGTGGAGGAAGCGGCGGACATGGTGGAAGCGGCGGCTATAGTGGAGGCGCTGGTCTAAGCAGTGGTCATAGCGGCAGTGTATCGGGTGGGTACGGCGGCGGCGGTGGCTATGGCGGAGGAGCCGGCCTTGGAGGAGGCTCTGGAGGAAACAACGGTTATAGCGGAAGTGCTGGTCTAAGCAGTGGCAATAGCGGCAGCGTATCGGGTGGCTACGGCGGCGGTAGTGGCTATAGCGGAGGAGCCGGTCTTGGAGGAAGCTCTGGAGGAAACAGCGGTTACAGTGGAAGTGCCGGTCTAACGAGCAGCCATGGAGGCAGCGGAGGTGGTTACGGAGGAGGCTACGGAGGCGGTCTTGGAGGTGGATCCAGCGGCGGAAGCAACGGTGGATTTGGACTAAGCAAAATATTCTCTGGCTCACTTAATGTTGGATTCACCGGGAGCGGCAGTGGAAAGAGTTACGAAGGTGGACATGGCGGCGGTTTAGGCGGTGCTGGTGGCTACGGCGGCAGTGGGTGTAGTTCTGGTTCTTGCGGTGGAAGCGGTGGCTATAGCGGTAGCTTAGGCAGCGCTGGCGGCAGCGCTGGTGGTTTTGGTGGAGGATTTGGCGGTGGCGCCGGAGGAGGTCACGGGGGCAATGCAGGATGTAGTTCAGGGTCTTGTGGCGGCAGCGGCGGCTACGGAGGCAGTAGCTTAAGCGGCGGACTTGGTGGTGGTTACGGCGGTGGTGCTGGCGGGGCCGGTGGCGGGTCCGGCGACTGTGGCGGCTCCTGTGGCGGTTCAGGCCACGGTAACACCGGAGCTTTCGCGTCAGCCAGTGCCAAAGCCTCGGCAACCGCTAGCGCAAGCAGCTACGGCTAAAAAACCAAAGGAACTATTTTCGAGATATGAGTGATAGCTTTAGAATTAAGTGTGTTCTAATGGCCATGTTTGATTGTAATTTGGAGTTAGATTAGTTATTTTGCAGTCAATAAATTATTTATATTTTTCTAATGTCTTTTTTTATTTTCGAAGAACCTAGCCGAGTAGCCCCTAGTAGACAAAAACAAATTAGATTACCGCGGTAATAATTATGTTATTACCGAATTCACTCGCATTTCTTTTAAAATGTTCAATTTATTTTTTATTTTATTCTAAATATTAGATTAAGTACCTACATTATTAGGTAATAATACATAATTATTTTACAATTAATAATAATTAAATAAATCATGCGGGTGGCGACACACTGACTCCATGCATTTTGTCGTTCAAGTAAACTCTGTAATATAAGCTTTTAGAAGCCTTTCTTTACCTAATGATAAGTTAAAACTTCTTCTCTGTTGTATGACTTGACACTTTCTGGCAAATTGTTGTATTTAATAGGGAATACAATGCCTCATGGGCAAAATTCTAAAAATATTATATGTTATGTATTAGTAGGTACCAAGATGTTTCATATGGATGACGCACGCATCGCATCAGAACATCTATGCCGCTATATAAAATCAACTTAGCGAAACCGGTTGCCACTCGTAAACAATATAGTAAGTAACTATAAAACTAATTATTTTAAAGATATTCATCAACCATTGTCAGACTTCCTGCCTGACTCCGTGTCAGATGGGGCGTCAAGATCTATGAGATACCACATCGTGCATTAATTAATTAATGACTTCATGCTCAAAGTCCGTCATATTAACTTATTTTTAATTAAAATCACGGTAGGCCCTTGCGCCGCCAGCCGATGGATACAATACACTTATTAGAAAAGACAAATAATATATTAACAATACAAGACAGATAAAATACATACCTAGATATTAAAACAAAAATTAGAAAATAATAATGTATAGAATCAAAATTTAAAATATAGAATCAAAAAGGTAAATCAGTGTCAACGTCACCACATACACCCTTAATAAAGCCGTTTAGGCCACAAAATACCACTAAGTAACTGATATACCTACATAGGTACCCACTCAAAAAGCATCTCTTCGGCAGTTGGGTTAAAATTAGATAACGCCACACCGTCCATACATATTTGCCCATTGGCCTTTATATAAAATACAACATTTTTACGTGAACGGTACAAAATAGGTACGGTCTAACACAGAGAAAGGTGTATTTACATGAGAGTTTTTAAGGTTAATTGAGTTAAAGTAGGTAAGTATTGTAAAAGCTGCCACCCTACGAGGCTCAGCTACTACGACGTATGGTATTTGGGGTATGACAATGAATATGAGATTGGATTGGTCTCACCGAATTGCAGCTCAGCGCTCGTCCCAAAGCTAAGACACTTGGAACCATCCCACAGCCACACTGCCAACACCAATATTCTCTGAGTTACATAAATGAGCACCACATTTATGACCAATTCGAAGACGAGCCATCACCGCTGCCTATTTATTTATTTATTTTATTAATGGACTAGACAGTTCGTCATTTGCCAATGTCATGTTACAGAAAATTCAATATATAATAGTCTTCTATCTTCCTCCAGAGGAAACGTAGTAGTGTCTTCGCCCTGGGTAGCCGCGTCTTCTTGTCTTCATCCAGAGGAGTCGCCGTAACGTCATCACTCTGGAAGTCTGGACGAAGCAGCTCGACAGTCACGTTCACTCCCGAGCTTGTAGCGGGACTCTTGATAAAAGCTTGAAACTTCAGATCCTGCATAAATTATCCAATAACTTCACCATACTGCCATTTCTGATTAATTTAACGTGATATTATACACAAAATAACCCCTGTAGACATTAAAAGGAAAATTATCAAATAATTTCGCACCCGTCGTTTCCCGCCATTTTCAAGAGAAACCGCTGCCTATTTGCGCGGGACGAACGAACTGACTCTGACAGTTGTTGTTGTTTTTTGGTAAGGCAAATGCGCCGAAAGATCATACAGCCTTATAGCGTTTTAATCATTTCTAATACCAATTCCGTTAGATTTTAGTATTCTTAACAGTATTTAAAAGATTTTTTTTAATTCATACATTACAAAATAGTGTGCACTCTTAGCTGTCTGTCAGTGAAATATTTTTTTAATAATCGGTCTAGGTACCTATACTTTTATCTGTTTTCGACTGTACGTATGACTTTTATAAACTGTAGTAAGACCTACAAGCACCGAGGTAAAAGGGTATATATTATATCATTGCCTACAAAGAATTAATTAAGGTACATATCAAATGCACATTTTTTATATATAGTTTTTTTATATATAATAATATGTCATACTTATAAAATACATTTATAGTTGTTAAAGAATATTCTTCATCCTAATAAACATTTTGTAAATGCACATTATTATTGAGGAAAATGACTAATATTCCCGTAAATAACTTTTGACATAAAACCGTATGCGTAGGTGGTGATAAGGCAGTCCGGCGGGATGTCGCGTGAGGCACGGGCTGTGTGGGCCCTAGGCCTAGCTCTAGGGCTGCTGGCATGTGCACAGTGCTACAATACAGGTATGACCATTGTCATATTAAGTAAAACTATGGATATCATTTATTCATTGCTTTATGTGGTAGGTAACATGGTTGTTTGAGTACTTCCTGTACCTACTGTAATGCTCACATAAGGGCACCGCAACATTAGATAAACAATTAAAATTCAATTTTGTCAGTCGGTCAGTCATATTCAATAACATAAATAAATATAATAATTAAGTAAGTAGGTAATTATTATATGTAAACGGATATCACTCACTTATATTGTTAAAGTCGGCAATTAGACCGACAGTTTCGACCGATTTCGACGGTCTTTTTCAAGGTGAGCTCGCCACGCCCGCGTCGCCGTTGACGTTTCTTCGCGCACTGTGAATCAGCGCCCTCTGTGCGCGCTCCGAAATAACTTGTCCCGCCGCCGTCCGTTTATATATAATAATTTGTAGTAATGGCTCACTTTAGTTTTAAGTAAGTAATTTTGACCATTAAATTCAAAATTAAAATTGTCAACATATAAATTAATTTGCAAAATCATGTTCGAAAAACTCTTGCAGATTGTAAAAACAGCTATCAATTAGTAATATTTTAAATTTTTTATTGAACACTGATTCGCCTTGTAAGTCTTGTAACCATGTTGCTAATTTGTCTCTACCAAAAGGTTGTCTGGAAGAGATCGCTTTTAGCGATGAGACCACCAATTGTAATACGTACGTGCCTATTTATTTGTGTAATACTCTTGTAATGTTCCCACTTCACTTGACTATTCATATTCGCTATTGGATGTTTGTCGTATTTGCAAAACATATTTGTCTTATCAATCTTATCTTAGCTATTGTAGAGGAGCTACTATTGTATGTAGTAGACCGGTTTTTATTTACTTCATTTAAAAGTGTAGCATTATAGTTTACAGTCTTAAACATATTACTAAACCATTAAAGTTGTTATTAAAATAAGTCATAATTAACAAACACCGATATACATATATTTTAGAATTAAAACTATAGTGAGCCATTACTACAAATTATTATATATAAACGGATATCACTCACTTTGTTGAAGTCGACAATTAGACCGACAGTTTCGACCGATTTCAACGGTCTTTTTCAAGGTGAGCGCGCCACGCCCGCGTCGCCGGTGACGTTTCTTCGCGTTTCAGTGCGCGGACTTCAACAAAATAAGTGAGTGATATCCGTTTATATATGATATCCATATAAAAATATTTCTAAAAAACTATCCCTTTTTGATTAATTTTAAACCCTATGACACTCCCGTAATCAAGACGAATCTAACGATACTCATACACCAAAATCCATCAAGCCGTTTAGGCTACACGATGGCAGGAAGGAATGGACGTACATACATACACCTGGAAAACATTACTCTCCTTATGGGGCAGCCGGGTAAAAATGTCACCAAAGTCAAATAATAATATACAGGATGTTCGTCACATGTGCCGACCTTTGGTAGATGGTTCCCTATTTCTGTGCATAAATTTTTATGTCATAATATAACATGGCATACCTTAAATTGTCCTAGTAATAACTACGCATAATAGTCATTAGGCATAACTTTATAGGCATAATATTATTAAGCATAACTACAAACAAACAGCATAAAGATTGTTAAGAATAATATTATAAAGCCTAAATAAACTTTGTCATAATGATATTGAAACATAATTGTAATAATCATATTAATTACTCGCCGAAAAATATACTCCTGAAGTTTTAAAAACTAAAATTAAACCAAGGGCCACCTCCGCCGCACCGTAACCAACTATTACACTATAATACCTACTTTTTGATTGTAGGTATATAAAATAAACATGTTGGCGGCTTACGGGTGGCCCAAGGGCCACCCCCGCCGCACCGTAACCTACTATTACACTATGGTACCTAACTTATATCTGATATACCTACCTAATACCTACTTTTTGATTGTATATAAAATAATCATGTTGGCGGCTTACGGGTGGCCCAAGGGCCACCCCCGCCGCACCGTAACCTACTATTACCTAATACACCATACATACAACACCAATACCAACAAAAAAGAAGAAATACACAAACAAACATTATTTATGTATAATATCTATTAGACGAATAAACAATATGCCATAAAACAATATGGAAATCAAAATTAGGGCAAAAACGATTAGCCCAAACTAGAATTATGCTTAGTTAGATTGTATGCCCAAAAACAATTATGACAAAATATGATTATGACAAAAAACATTATGCCTAACTCATTATGCTAAATTAAAATAGGACAAAAAAATTATGCGAAAAAAAGGGATCCCTTGGTAGATTGGTGGCGTCATTGCAAATGACTATTTTCCAAATGACTAGGGAGCATATAGGTAATGAGTTAAGCCAATGATACACTAGGGGACAAATGTCCTACGACATGTATCGGCGACATGTCAAGCGAAGCCGGCCGATTTCTGGCGACCCGTTTCGCGCGATGTTGCCAGACATGTCGCGCGAAGTCCGGCAACGTCGCGCTACTTCACCCGACGTCCCTGGCGACACGTGTCGCAGGACATTTGTCCCCTAATGTATCCTTGGCTTTACTTGAACGACATGTGGCATGGCAACTAGACAACTTTTAAAAGAAATTCGTTTTCTTTTAAAAGTTGTCTAGTTGCTCTCGTTGCCGTCAGTTTTCGCCGGTTCCTTACTTCATCAACTACTTAATACAATTTCTTTTTCAAGGTGACGATTACGGCACAAAGTTCAAAGACGAAAGGAGCATACATGAAGATATGGAGAATGTTACTGTCCTACCAGGCGAATATTTCAATGCGGATTATTATGACGAAGTTGTTAATAAAAGTACTGACTCAACTCAAAAAACTACAGACAGAGAAGTCACCAGTAGTGTCTTTAAAATAGACAGTATTACGTACAATGGACGCGAATATATTATCAACTCTACAAGCAGCCTCGGAGTAACACATTACAAGCCTTATGGGGTAGTAAATAACGCAAAAGATTCCGACATTCATAAAAAACCACATTCGATTGATGGAATTGACGACATAATAGAACCACGTACTATTGGATATGACGAAGTTGATAATAAAAGTACTGACTCAGGTCAAAAAACTACAGACAGAGAAGTGACCAGTGATAGTGTCTTTAAAATAGACAGTACTACGGACAGTGGACGCGAATATATTATCAACTCTACAAGCAGCCTCGGAGGAACACATTACAAGCCTTATTGGGTAGTTAATAACGCAAAAGATTCCGACATTCATAAAAAACCACATTCGATTGATGGAATTGACGACATAATAGAACCACGTACTATTGGATATGACGAAGTTGATAATAAAAGTACTGACTCAGGTCAAAAAACTAGAGACAGAGAAGTCACCAGTAGTGTCTTTAAAATGGACAGTACTACAGACAGTGGACGCGAATATATTATCAACTCTACAACCAGCCTCAGAGTAACACATTACAAGCCTTATTGGGTAGTTAATAACGCAATAGATTCCGACATTCATAAAAAACTAAATTCGATTGATGGAAGTGACGACATAATAGAACCACGTACTATTGGATATGACGAAGTTGATAATAAAAGTACTGACTCAGGTCAAAAAACTACAGACAGAGAAGTGACCAGTGATAGTGTCTTTAAAATAGACAGTACTACAGACAATGGACGCAAATATATTATCAACTCTATAAGCAGTCGCGGAGGAACACATTACAAGCCTTATTGGGTAGTTAATAACGCAAAAGATATCAACATACAGGGAAGCAATAGACAACCAAACGTAGATCATGAAATAGATAGTGATGATAATACAAACG
Source organism: Tachystola acroxantha (assembly GCA_963506565.1). NCBI lineage: Eukaryota > Metazoa > Arthropoda > Insecta > Lepidoptera > Oecophoridae > Tachystola > Tachystola acroxantha. The sequence goes on from OY735872.1 coordinate 2,793,014, forward strand.
AAAATCTTAATCAAAGAACCGATGGCTATAGGTTTGTGAAAAATGAAGATAGTAAAGATTTAATTACTCAGAACCCAAACGACGAAACCCAGGTTACACAAATTCCATACTGGAAAGTTACTGGAACACCAATTAAAAGTACCGAAAGCGTTAACCACAAAGGTCATAATAACAACAACCTTCCATATTGGAAAGTCTATGAAACCCAACATGATACTAGAAGCGACAACAATGGAGGTAATGAAGATCAACAACACACACGGCGTTACTGGAAATTAATTATAGGAGAAGCTCACAGTAATAGAACTAATAAAAAAGATACACAACGACCAAACTGGACGAATAATCATAATGATGAAAGCCGAACTGAATACTATCCAATTAGCGCAAAAGGTAATAGAAGAAAAGACACTTATGGCTATGTTGATCGTCAGTCCCATAATGAGCGAGATAACAATCAACATGATGATGGAATCGACAAAATGGCTAATAGCCATCGCTGTAACGGGAAATACAAGCATGTGATTTACAATTATAATAGAAATCACCATTCTAATAAATACAATAATATGCCACGGTACCATACCTATAATGGTCATAAATACAATAGATTTAAAACTCACAACCCAAATATTGGCCACAAACAAGGTAAATACAAATATAAACACAATATGAAATGTAATGGTAGTCGATGGCGAAACAATGTTTACCATGGTCATGGCAAACCTTATGGAAAATACCATCGAGATGGCTCAAAACAAAAAAAATGTTTTCCAAAGTGTACAATGTCGTAGTTAGATGGTGTGGTTCGGCGCTTTACGAAGTGTTTAGCCGGGCCCGTCTGACTGCGACATATGTACACATAGTAGTTAAGTGAGTGCAAATGTTCGCCAACAAATTGTTATGCAATTTGGCGAAGCTTAGAACTAAGTAAAATGTGTAAAATTATTGTTGAGTAAATAAATTTTAAAAAAAATGCTAATAATGGTTATCTGCGTAACTATCATAATCAAAAAGTTGGCAAAGGAAAATGCTATCACAGAAGGCGGCATTACCAAAATCGTGACACTGGGAATTAGCACAAACAAAGAGATGGAAAAAGTATGGGAAAAGTGACACCAGCAACTACCATTAAAACCATGGCAACCAAAGACCAAAATACCGAGTCAAGACTCAAGTTATCGAAATGGTAATACTATCAATTATAATAATCATAGCAATGGCAAAAACTACGGAAAAGGTGCAACCAAGAGTATTTATAGCAAAAAGATGGCTTTGGCTACGAGCATAATATTAAACAAGTTCCGTGATTGTGAGTGAAAAACCTTGTTTCTACTATTTTTGATTAAATAAAAATAAATCTCATTCATTTATGTAAGTAATTTATTTGTCGAATGTCGACCAAACCTTTTCCTTAACCCTTCGGAGAGCTATCGGTAGGTAAATAAATGTAAGTAACGTCTCTCTTAAAACTTAAAAGCAGAGTTAAATTAATAACACCTATATCACATTGGGGATGAAACTTCTGTAACGGTAGTCCTATTATTCTAACCACAGGGCATCATGCTCTTTACACTGATTTTAAATTACAATAAAAACCTGGCCGAGTGCGAGTCTGTCTCTCTCTGAATCTAATCTACATTATATAGACTTATCTTTGCCATTATCAAAATATTTGTCCATACATCGACATGCTCCTGATTAGTTGATCATCTGCAAATATAAGTTTGTAATAAATAAGTAAGTACTTACTTAACAAACAAAAAATATTTTTGGGGAGACGTAATTTCTAAAGTTTTCGATTTTATTTTTATTTTTCCTTCACTTTTGCTATAAGATCTAGCTTCTTGCCACATGATTCTAGGTCAACGGGAAATACCCTGTAGGTTTTGGTTTCCTTGCATTTTCATACAAATGTGCGAAAAAATGCGACATAAGCGGCCATATCTTTTGATTGCATTGCCGTAGAAGTTTGGTTTTTTCACGGCTGCATGAGGTTGCAGACCTGAGTACTTATTTGGTATTAATTTCAACTTGATCCGTCCACCCGTTTTTGAGATATAGGTCTTGACAGACAGACGGACAACAAAGTGATCCTATAAGGGTTCCTTTTTTTCCTTTTGATGCACGGAACCCTAAAATAAACGTACCATTTTATACAATTTACAATTCTAAATGTCTCTCGGTAATGATTATGCTGTAGCAATTTTCTTTAAACTAAGCGCGGTAATCTATGATTAAACCATCAGTCAACTAGCATCAATTACTTAATTAGACTATGCCTAGACTTTGAACAGAGCCGGACTAACTGGGCAGAATAACTCAATATCTGCACAATCAATATCCTACTCCCTTTTAGAGTTAGTGTCTTCTGTGCACTTTAATTTTGTGTATTTTCACACATGAGTGGAGTCCTGTTTGTGCTTGAGCCATGAGCTTTTGCTTGTGGGAAATGGATTGCTTCTGAATCATGAACGTAATCCGTCAAAATAGGCAGTCCCCGCTGGTACGCGCTCTTACCGACATTAATGCACTCCTAGAATCAGCACATGAGTGTGACTTGTTTGCTGACAGTTGGTTGAGTGTAGTGACAGGACAGAGTGTGCTAGGTATTGTGAGAAGAACTATAAATTGCATTCGTCTATTGTGTAATTAATATTCTAAGCACTTATGTACTTACGTTATTTTATATATAATGTAAGTATGACTGTCCTACGCCTTGGATCAACCCGTTATGTTGGACAAAATTTGAAATAAATAAATAAAATCTCGGAATTCTTATACAACGAATACATATTTTCATAACTACTCCATAAAGTCGCTCGAAAAATAGGCTACGCGCACTGTGGTTCACGGAGACTGTTATGCCACTGTAACCAATTGTTTGGTGTGTCGTGTCTCTAAATTCACGAACCCTCATAATAATAATAAACCTACCACATTAGCTTGATTACAGCGACAACACAAGTACGCCCCTGGTACAATGACCAACGAAACTGTCGCATAGTTAATCGCAATGTAACGCCAAGCAGTTTGTATTGTTAGTTCCTACCGTAACATAGTTTATTGAAATACCATTTTCTAATTTAAAAATTGGCATAGCATTGTTTCGTATTCCAATAATTTCTGCGTAATCATTTATTATGCCAAAATTACTTAAAAGTAATGCGACATTTAAAACAAAAGAGTACTTTCATAATCTAGCCAAGCTTGTCTACTTATGCGGAGCATCCAACTTCTGGTTTGAAGAATTGAAATTGCCAAAAGCATTCGTTAAGATATACGATCGTTCTACGAAATGTATTACTATATTATGTTTTACCTTAATAATTACGGAATGGGGGTCATTTTATACCCAACAAGATTTAACAGAGAAGCAAGCTATGGATAGAATATTATTTTCTGCTACGCATCCATTAATATATTTCTTCTTCTTTAACGTGGGTTACCATAAGGACGAAATTCGACAATTATACCTGTCTTTGACGGTTCAATTGAAGGAAATCTACAATGATGTCGAAGTGGAGCGAGAGATGATATTGAAATCCAAAATGTACAGTTTCGCTTATGCTATCATGTTCAGTTTGTCTTGGATATCCTATGGCTTTAGTGAAATTATCCAGGTTGCTACAACAGAAGGTATTGTGGCGAATACTGAGTACTAGGATACTATGAACGTGATTTAAAGTTAGTCCACAGTTAAAGCCTTCGTTCGGTCCCTTCCTAACTTAATCGTTTACTAAACGATTGAATTAGTTTATATTAATCCATAAATTTCGAACACAATAGTAACATTTTTGCTAGTGAACGGTTGAATTTTCGGACTCAATTGTTGCCTTCTTGCTAGTGAGCGGTTGAATTCGTTTGTATTGATTCAAATTTTTTAGATGCAATTATTGCCTTTTTGCTAGAGAACGGTTGAATTAATTTGTAGAGTAATTTTCAGGCGCAATGACTGCGTTTTTGCTAGTGAACGATTGAATTTGTTTGTAGTGGTTCATAATTTTCAGATGCAACATTCACTACAATAATAACAGCTTGGCCACCCACAAACGACAAGGGTATTTTGGCTGACAGCGTCAGAGTGCTCATCTATATCATTTGGTGGGTCTTGGTGATTCGCTTCTGCACCGTATACATTGTCCTGACGTCAATCATCAACTGCCTGAGTCATCAGTTCAAAATCATACAGCGCTACTTTAATAGCCTTAATGGTATCTTTGAAAAAGACGATTTGAATCAAGAGGATAAGGAAAAGGAGTATGAAAGAGCTTTAAAAGTTGGCATTGCTATGCATTCGGAGACTCTACGGTAAGTCAGAATTTCAAATCTATGTAGCAAAGACAACGGGAAAACAATAGAGATGTTTAGACTAAAGATATTTATTTATTTACAACAAACTAATAATATATTTACATAAACAAACAAAAAAATTATATAAAAATAGAAAAATAAAATACTTAAAAAATAAAATTCTAAAAAAGTACCTACTAGGACGCGGTATTCCAGCTGTGAGTGATGTTTAGAAGTATTATAAATTAAATTATAATCAATAATTTTACAAATTAGACATAAATTGAAGGTCAATTGAAGGTCAACTGTGGAAACAGTAGGTTGAAAAATAAAATAATTACAAACATTTGACAATCGGGAATCAGGATAGTAAGACGTGACGTGATGAAGCAGACTTACTAGGTAATTCCATACAATACTAAATTCGTTTTGTATTTTAAGTTTTGTATATTTATTTATGCTATATCTATGCGCGCGGTGGTGCGCAGGCCAAGTTCTTAAGGCTTCGTATGCGCGGATTTACAGTTTTTTTTATAAAGGCTACGGCACTAACTACTAAAATTAAACGTCTGAAAAAATTATATAGCAATCTTGGGGTGTATTTAGAGACAGATGAATACCAATACACGATTGGACAAACTTCGCTCAATATAAAAAAAATCGCAAACATACCCATTCCATATCTTTTAAAATGAAAATTATGTCTAAACCGAAATAGTTATTCATACAAGATATATATCAAAATGTAGGGTATTATAAATACGAGAGCTTGTTTAAAAAAATCTGATTTTTGTTGGCGTATTTTTATTTCCCTGCCAAACTTCGTCCAAAATTCATAAAATTACAAATATGGAGTCACTGTGCCGTGCTCTTCACTCCGCCGGCGGGACATCTGTCTCGCGCTCGTGTTTGACAACTGGCAGCCCCTTAAAACATAGGCGGCGTGTACACCGGTTTATATTACCACAATCAGATTGATCTGACCAAGGGCTAGCGCACAACAGAACAGCGCCGGCGGACGGCACGGCACGGCGCTGTGCCTTGACGTTGTGCGCCGGAATTAACCCTATTACCTAGTCATTATGCGTATGATGTTTCAGATGTTGCAAACAAAGTGAGAGAGTACCTAAGCCAAACAGTTTTCAGCGGGCAAATATTTCTGAATGTCACATTTCTCGGTTTACTAATGGGACAATTAATGGTGAGTTACTTGGATTTTTCCTTCTTTTCCCACCAAAATGACTGCTACAAACATTGATCTCCGATTCAGATTCAGATTCTTTATTGGTAAAAAAATATTTACAGGTCAAATTCAATATGTTAATATAGTAAATCACAATAATAAAATAATCATACAAATTTAATAATCATAATTAGTCATAATAATAAATAACAGCTACTATATTGTAGATCAATACATTTGGTACATTACTATGTCAAAAATAAACTAATAAACAACTAGATACACAAAGGTCTTAGGGCTGACGTACAACGTCACGGCGCGGCGTCCGTCGGCGCACGGCGGGCACCGTGTACCGCGTCTGTGGACGGCGTCGTCCGCCGGTAACTTGCGCCGTCCGACAACGTGCACCGGTGGCTTGTGCCGCTGGACGCCGTGACACGCCTCGCCATGCGACGGCACGGCACCGCGCCGTGGCGTTGTACGCTAGCCCTTGCTAAAACAATTTTAAAAACGTCCATATAAGGGCCAATTGTTAACGTCCAAATAATGTCCAATAAAGCAAATGAGTGTCCATTCCGTTGGACCTCCTTTGCGCTCGGATATTTTTAGAGGGCAGACTGTGTATCTAGTTGTTATTTATTTATTTTATTAATGGACTCGACAGTTCGTCATTTGCCAATGTCATGTTACAGAAAATTCAATATATTTCTTGTCTTCATCAAGAGGAGACGTCGTAGCGTCATCACTCTGGACGAAGCAGCTCGACAGTCACGCTCACTCCCGAGCTTGTAGCGGGAACTCTTCATAAAAGCTTGAAACTTCAGATCTTGTATAAATAATTCAATAACTTCACCATACTGTCACTCGCAAACATTTTCTGATTAATTAAACGTGATACACAAAATAGCCCCGTAGACATTAAAAGGAAAATTATCAAATAATTTCGCAACCGTCGTTTCCCGCCACTTCAAGAGAACCTATCTAGTTGTTTATAGGAGATCAATGGCTACAAATTATCTATTTTTCAGACGTCAGACCGCACACTGTCTGCGATTATAGGCATAGTTGTCATTATCGTCACAATTCTGATCAGCACCGGGCTTATTATGTGCTGTGCCGGAGATGTCACATACGAGGTAAGTACAGTCGAAGACAGAGATAAGTATACAGGAGGCCTCAATAAGGTTGAGATTTTCTCAAAAACTACTGGACCGAATTTAATAATTCTTTAACTTTTATCTATCAACCAGTGAAAGAATTTTTGCAATAGGTCAAGTAGTTTTTGAGAAAATCTCAACCTTAAAAACTCTCCTGTACACCTTTCTCTGTGTTCCGCCGTACCTATGTACTTGTACTTTCACAATGTACTTATTCTTTCTACACAGGGTGTTTAAATTAGTAAGGTTTTCTAGTAAATCAAAACTGCCAAAAAAATTATCTAAATACATCACAAGTCACACAATGACCTTAGAAATGACCATTAGGTCAAATTCCAATGATAGAAATCGTTGCAAAAATTTCTAAATAAGGTACGGTAAGGTACATTTTAAGGTACCTTAAAATGTAAAAAAAAATCCAAAGAACTGTAACGATGCACATCAAATTAATATTTTTTTGGATAGTTGAATTTTTTGGAATTTTTATTTTATATTACCATAATGCATTTTAAATTACAATAAATAACTTACATTTTATATATTTCCCCAAATTGCTTAATTTACTTAAATTAATGCCTCATACAAACGTACGAAATGTATGAAAAGTCAAAAAATAAATTCGCGAAAATCGAAAAGTCGTAGAACAAAAGTTGTTCAGTTACAGATACTAAACACCCTCCCTTCGGCTTCATATACCCTTTCCCCTGTATATTAATTTACTTTCACCCTGCATATAAATAATTCATTTTAGTCCGTGAATAGGATTTTGATCATGACTTGTCCAGAATCTAGCAAAGATTTCAATCGTCAGATTGCGCGCGTGATACCAACTTTTCTAGCAGTTATCAATGTCAGCTTCAAGCAGTTTAATCTATATACATATAATAAGACTGTAAAAAAGTTGTGTCTGTACATTGGATATTTTTTGAAAAGAATAATTGTAATGTGTTTAGGATCGATACTGATGCCAAAACACAAATTTTTAGAATTTTTGTCTGTTTGTCTGTGACTTTGTGCAAGTATCACACCATAACTACTGAAGGAATTTTGATGGGAGTTTCACTAGGAGATAGCTGAAATATCCGGACAGCTCATAGGCTATAAGCCATGGCGGTATGTGATGTGGAAACAAGGATCCAGAGAGGAAGATCTGCCTCCTGATCTCATCCATCCTCCTCTACGTAACGAAGTTGCGGGGTACAGCTAGTCTTTAATGTTTCCCTCCTCAGGCATCTCTCGTATCAACCGCCATGTTTAATTCGGGCTGGCAACACTGCCGGCGAGCGACCATATTGCGTGTCAAGCCGCTGCTCATTATTGCCATGAGACGTAGTCAGGTAACATTACTAAATATCTTCTCTTCTGTTCGCTATAATATAATCTGTGAATATAACTCAAGACAGAATACATCGCCATTATTATTAACTACTTATATCCGGCCATGGGGGCCGGACGCTCGACAGCTCGTAAAAGAGCTGTCCAAGCGACTGATCGAGGAGTCCGGCGATCAGAGGGCTGGCAGCTACCTCTGCCAACGTATTGCGTTGGCAATACAGAGAGGGAATGCTGCCAGCCTTATGGGCACCGTGACTCCCGATGCCCTCCTAGAGGATATATTTTATTTATAGATAATTCAGGTTTTTAGATTTTTAGGGTTATTTTTTAGTCACTTTATTATTTTAGGTTTTAATTTAATGTAATTTTATAAAATAAATGATTGATATATTAATTAATAAAGCCCCTATACCACTATCTCAGCTAATGAGTAGCATAATTATAGCTTCATTTTACGCTAAGTTAAGAACTAATAATAAATATTTACTACTTATATCTGAATGATTTTATATTTACAGGATCCAGTGAAATTACAGTGTCTCGGCTTTATAGAACTTTCATACTCATCATATGTGTCGGTAGGTTTGCACTTAATTACCTAATACATATAATAAGACTGTATAAAAGTTGTGTCTGTACATTGGATATTTTTTGAAAAGAATAATTGTAATGTGTTTTAGGATCGATACTGATGCCAAAACACTATTTTTTAGAATTTTGTCTGTTTGACTTTGTGCAAGTCACGCCATAACTACCGAAGGGATTTTGATGGGAGTTTCACTAGGAGATAGCTGAAATATCCGGACAGCTCATAGCCTATAAGCATGTGATGTGGAAACAAGGATCCAGAGAGGTAGATCTGCCTCCTGATCTCCTCCATCCCAGGCAAACAAGCTACCGGATCACCTGATGATAATTGGTCACAGTCGTGTAGGTACTAGTATCTCCTCAACTCCTCCAACTAACCTGGAACAGCTGCTAGGAGCGGCCATCACAGTATTTTAGCCAAAACAGAAAGTTCCACAAGATTTGCTGCGAAACTCAACAGCGACTAGTCACTGGACTCGTACCGCGCAAGCCAATAGACCATAAGGCTGTTATTCATAAACCCAGTTAAACCTCACTTCCCTTAAATCGTGTAGCTATCGCTTTCACACTTCGTTAAAAAAGTTAAGATTAAGGTTGACATTAATCCGAGTACTTACCTATATCTAATATGACTGTGTGAAATTTTGACTTAATTTGTGTTGTAATAATATTGGCTTCAATAATGGTGATGAGCTTGACATTATAATTATCGACATTAATATCAAATTTATAATAATAATTTTGTTAAGTAAGTTTTATTTTGCTACACCCAAGATTGGGTAAAATTGTATCGGCACTTTATTGAATATAGTATGTATAAAATCTCTGCAATTGAAGGCAAATAAATGAAATGAATAAATGAAATGAAAAGACAGGGAGCCAAAAGGTGGCGTAACTTACAAATCACGTTTATGCCTTGGGGTCGTAGTTATTTATTTATTTATAAACTCACTCCTGATTCCCGTAGGGGTAGGCAGAGACGATGGAGTTCCATCTGCTGCGATCCTGGCACACTAATCTCGTAATTATAAGATTGCTAAACGGTGATTTATTTTAACAGTTGCTAAACCACCAATTTTGTATGTCGAAAACTAGCAACTTAAACCAGCATTTGTGGCTAAGAGCCACAATGTGCAGCTGAATAAGAAATTGCGGCAAGAAAAGAAGCTAAAATAAATGGAAGCGGGGTTGAAATATATCCCCCAACACAACAATAGGTACAGAATTTTCATTAACTATTAATTTATTTATCTATTTTCTTTTTTCAGATCGTGAAATCTTCATATTCAGTATTTTCAGTGCTATATTAATGGCTATATTTTTATACTGAAATGATAATGCCAGACTCTGCCCCACCATCAACCGCATGAGGTACAAGATAACGAATAAATGTAAAAATATGTCCGTTTTTTAATTAAAATTATTGGTTTAATATAAAGTATTGTACATCAAGCGAGTCGAAAAAAACAGCTTAATTAAGAATTCAGAAAATAGTAAGAAATCGAAGCGAATTATTCATTGTTTTTGTTATTCTTCTATAGGAGTTGCGAGAGTAGTAGAAAATGATACTGATTATGATTATGCAATATGAAACCTGTAATAAGTCCCCAACAAAATGATAGGTTAAATGGTCACGTAGTTTTGTAGGTGGGGCAAAGCTCCATTGAAATATGGCAATGTCATTTCTAGAATAATTAAGGTAACATAATAATATAGTAAATTTAACATTAAGGAAGTTTTAATGTGGTTACAGTTACAAGTAGTATTTGTTTTAACTTCGCTGTGTGGTTAACATAATAAAACATTCGATACATAAATAGATGTGTTATTTTCCTGTTAGATCAATCCATGAAGCAATGAATCCGGACTGTACCTTCTTTGCTTGAATAGAAACGAAGGAATCTGGATTCAACAGAAAAAAGTGGCTCAATCATGTAAAACGTCATACTTACGAGTTACATTCTATACCTACATATAATAAGACTGTAAAAAAGTTGTGTCTGTACATTGGATATTTTTTGTAAAGAATAATTGTAATGTGTTTTAGGATCGATCATCATCATCAGTCTATTTATATTGCCCCACTGCTCGGGCACAGACCTTCCCATACATCGAGGGAGCTAGGGCCATGATCCACCACGCGGGCCCAGTGCGGATTGGCGGATTTCACATGCCTTAGATTTTTTTCTTCTACGGCATGCAGGTTTCATCACGATGTTTTCCTTCACCGTTTTGAGAGCACTCGGTAAATGTACGTAAGTTAATCTTTCGAATAAACCGAGGATAACTCATTGGTACATGGCTGCCCTGGCTGGGAATCGAACCTAGGACCTCCGTATCGCAAGTCCATTGACCCAACCACTGAGCCACCGAGCTCTTAGGATCGATACTGATGCCAAAACACTAATTAATAGAATTTTTGTCTGTTTGTCTGTGACTTTGTGCAAGTATCACGCCATAACTACTGAAGGAATTTTGATGGGAGTTTCACTAGGAGATAGCTGAAATATCCGGACAGCTCATAGGCTATAAGCCATGGCGGTATGTGATGTGGAAACAAGGATCCAGAGAGGAAGATCTGCCTCCTGATCTCCTCCATCCTCCTGCTCTACGCAAACGTTGCGGGGTACAGCTAGTATAAAATACTTATAATGCTACAGGTAATATAGAGTAAGTAGGTACCTATAACATGTATAAGCAAATGTAACGCTCTGCTAAGGGCTTGTATATTTATTTATGTATCAGAAAATACTGAGAGACCTGCCCCCCTATTGCCGTTCTTAAAACGATGAAATCATACCATGTCATAGTGCGCCGAACAGAGACGCCGCTATAACAACGCTATAGCTCTGTCCCTGTCACGCACGATATGACATGGTATGATTTGATCGTTTTGAGAACCGTAACCTACTGGATAAAACCTCGAGGCGTACGCTAAGCAGATATAATGTTCAGTGTACCTACAGCCATGAACTCTTATAGCAGGATTACTTCAATAATACTTTGTTATTTCGCACCATGACGTCCTTAATAAGCTTACTTTAAGGTCGTCATGGTACAGTAGACGACAGAGATAAGTATACAGGGGGCCTCAATAAGGATGAGATTTTCTCAAAAACTACTGGACCGAATTTAATAATTCTTTTACAGTACATAGTTTTAACTTTTATCTATCTAACAGTGAAAGAATTTTTGCAATAGGTCAAGTAGTTTTTGAGAAAAGCTCAACCTTAAAAACTCTCCTGTACACCTTTCTCCGCCGTACGAAATAACAAAGTATTATTGAAGTAATTTTGCTCTAGGTAGAACTTCATGGTAAGGCCCCGTTACTTAAAGTTACCCAGAAAACAGTTAAAAGGGTTTACGAAGAACTATAATTAATAATAATTGCTGCATAATCTTCATGTTATACAATTCTAGATTGCTTACATATAGTGCCGCAAAAGCTAGGCGTCCCGCTCGCTCTTACGCGATGTAGCATATGTAAGACAGTGACAGTTGCATTTAGGTTTAGAATTCGACTTTATGGCCACTACAGAATTAGCTACAAGGCTCACTAAAATGGTTACCTGTATAATTACACTATGAAAAGCTGTTAATTTATTTATTACGGTCATCGTGCATCGAGCAATCAATAAATTATAAATGGTATAATTCGAACAATAGGAGGTAAAACGTTTGTAAATTGATCGCTGAAATATTCATATCTAGTGACTTCTTGATCGCTGAAATTATGCAGAATTAAATTATAATCGTAGTATCGTACAGTCGAAGACAGAGATAAGTATACAGGGGGCCTCAATAAGGTTGATATTTTCTCAAGAACCACTGGACCGATTTTAATAATTATTTTACAGTTACATAGTTTTAACTTTTATCTATCCAACAGTGAAATAATTTTTACTATCGGTCAAGTAGTTTTTCAGAAAATCTCAACCTTAAAAGCTCTCCTGTACGCCTTTCTTTGTCTTCGACCGTACCTACAGAGTTTTGTGCAGTCTCTAAAGCCCCACTATATGAATTTATTATATCGTATTATTTATGCTTGACTGGACGAGATAAATAAAACTGCTGATAAAAATTGGATAGAGAAGGCCAATGACAGGGAAAATTGTAGTAAAATGGAGGAGGCTTTTACTCGTTGAGAGGTACTTAACATTAGATAATATAAATGCAAATAATTAAATTAGTAAAAAAAAAAAACTATATCTAGCCAACACTACACCTCGTCTAGTATCGTCCCGCGCGGCAGGGTGCCCAGCGCTGAATAGCGAGGCTCAGGCGCTGGGCAAAATACTCACCAGCTCTAAAGTCCCCCGAGGCGAGGTCCAGTCGAATGGATATTTCTTTTATAAATTTTTTAGTGTCGGATTGTTTTATATATATATATATATATATATATATATATATATATATATATATATATATAATATGTCATACTTATAAAATACATTTAAGCAGTTGTTTTAAATTAGTATAAACACATGGCATAATTAATATTTGACTAAGTTATTAAAATATACATATTAAGGAAATAAAAGGCTATAATAATAACCCGCCGACATACGCTGACACCAGGCCGAACGGGCTGTCGACAGGTTTAAACCCAAACTTTTGTGTTTATGTCATAAATTGGGCATATAGGGGATGAAAATGATGATGACCAATTCACACCACACATAGATTGCGCTCTATGAATCTCAGCCGTCGAGTACACAAGCAGATAATACTCAAGTTTTATTTGTTAGTATACGTACTTATATAGAATTGATAACAGCTTCGAGAGAGCAGTCCAATAAGATGGGTCGTCCCGTGCTAGTCGTTTTTGCCGTTGTGTTCACATACTGTGTCTATGCACAAGAACCAGGTCAGTAAATCAGAAATGTATTTATAAATACTTTTGCTATCGTGGCATCCAAATCTAATGCTAAACCTAAGCGTAAATGTCACCTTATGCTACATCGCGAGCATTGATCTCCTATAAACAACTAGATACAAAAGGTCTTACTAAAACAATTTTAAAAACGTCCAAATAAGGGTCCATTGTTAACGTCCAAATAATGTCCGATAAAGCAAATGAGGGTCCATTCCGTAGCGTCGTCACTCTGGACAAAGCAGCTCGACAGTCACGTTCACTCCCGAGCTCGTAGGGGACTCTTGACCATAGCGCCAAACTTCAAATCCTGCATGAATCCTCCAATAATTTCACCATACTGTCATTCGCGAACATTTTCTGATTATCTTAACGTGATATTAAACATAAAACAACCACTGTAGACATTAAAATGAAAATTATCAAATAATTTCGCAACCGTCGTTTGCCGCCATTTTCAAAAGCCCAGCTCCGCTATACTTGGGGAGGAAAATAATTGAACTAACACATCTGTTTTCTTTTCTCTAGGTACACTCAACGCAAATCCTCCCCGAAACAACCATGAACCCGGTGGAAATAGTGCTGCAAATGATCAGAGCCGACCACAGCCAGCTATGAATAATAATACGTACATCATCACTACAGAAAGTTACCACATAAATAAAGAAACAGAATTCAGAATAAATATACCACACAATAATGAACCTAACCTTAATGATAGACAGCTTATAATAGAAAGCAATCAAATACAAAGGCAAGTAAACAAAAATAGCGATGAAAATAAAGATAGCAGAATAACACGTCCATACTGGGTTAAAATAGCGTCAAATGCACCTAATTTTGACGAGCTATCTGATAGTCATAAACGAGGACGGTTTCATTCAGACTCATGGAAAATTAGTAAAGATGCAGACGGTAGACGTAACCGTAATAGTTATAAGAAACAAGGAAATTACGAACGCAGCAAAAAAAAATATCACCAATATGGAAATGATGGCTGGAATGTTGATAATAAACGATCCAACTCGGGTTACGATAGACGCAACTACGATGGTCTCAGTAATCTCCAAAACGACCGAAGATACCACAATAAATACAATAGAGACGGTAATAATAATGATCTGTATCGCCATCGCAGTAACACCGATCGTACAAACTTGAGAGACTACAACAGTCATAAATACAGTCGTTGCAATTATAACCACGGTTACCAAGGAAGCGGACGAAATGACAGAAGTGATGACTACCAAGTTCGCAATCGTAACGGTAATCAAAATGATGACAAACGAAGTCGCAGTGATTACCGTACATATTACCATCGTTATAAAAACAGCCATCGCAATGCTGACAAAGGCTGGAGAGAGAAAGCAAAAGATTTCTTTAATAAATATTTGATTGAACCCTTTCTAGCATAAAAATATGAATACTTAGAAAGAAACTGCAACTGCAAAACTACATACAACTGGACTGGTGTTGTAAGAAGGGCCGACGTATAACGCCACGGCCCGGCGCCGCCGTGCCGTCGCATGGCGCGGCGTGTCACGGCGTCTGCCGGCCCCGTCTACCGGTGCACGATCGGCGCCGGTCACAGGCGGACAACATTCGTGCCGGCGGACGGCGCCGTCCACTGGCGCGGCACACGGCATCATACACGGCGTCGTCCGCCGGCGCCATTCTGTTGTACGCTAGCCCTTACGGCGTCCACCGGCACCGGTCACCAGTGCATGTTGTCGGACGGCGCAGGTCACCAGCACACGACGTCGTGCCAGCGGGCGGCTGCACAACGCCACGGGCGCGGCGTCCGCCGGCACACATCAGCGCCGTGTACCGCGCATGTAGACGCCGCCGACGGCGGACGCCGTGACACGCCAAGCCATGCGACGGCACAGCGCCGCGCCGTAGCGTTGTACGTCGGCCCTTAGTTATGGAAAAACGGATTTCAGATTTATCGTTGGCATCATGAACATCAAATGAATTGATTGATACAATAAATAAATAGTTAAATTTTATCTTTTAATTGTGTTCTTAGCTTAGGTAATTCCTTCATAACTAACCCTAGCTAAAAAGGCTAGGCATATAGGTACAGTCTACAGCAGATCAATGGTAACACTATTGACACTTTTTATTATTTGCGTCGTAAGACTTGAAATCGTACTGCAAGTGTTACCATTGATCTGCTGTCGACTGTACCAAATCTTTGTTCAATACAATTTTTAAATGCTTATTATTAACGTGATTCAATTTCGGTAAGTTTAGTTCGGCTGTTGCTCCGGGTAGGCTCTTAAAAACATGTGATATCATCCAACAAACAACAAAGTTATATGAAACAAGAATTGAAATGGTCGTTATTCATACAAAAACTATCGAAATACTGTTCGTTGAGTCAATTCCATGCAGGCTTATCATCTTCTCGTAGACATTTGACTCCTTGGCAATGATAACCGCAAAAATTGCAATGCGCCATTTGACTCCTACTGAGGTTAAAATGGCAGGGATCTTATCTCCAGGGATTCACAAGAAGACGCACAACATTGTTGGTTGATTGTAACTAAAGAGCAGCTTCTATATAATCTTAAAGGAGAAGGAACGTCTGTCTTCTCTTACCTCAGAGAAGACTCGGAGGGAATAAATAGTTTTTTTTCTCTTGCAATTTCGAACTTTCCAAATATTGTGAATCTATTTTAGATTGTATCAACACAGTCTGATCATTAGTATGCAACTTAGGTTAAAAAAATATTGTAGATAAAATAATTATATTTTTTATAATTAATTATAGGTACTTATCTAGTATCAATGAATTCCGCCGCTGGGCCGGACATCATTGCTTCATGACGAGACCACATATACCTCAAAATCCATTAAGTCACACTCGCAAATCTTTCTCCTTTCGTTAGTAGTATAAAAATATCCTCTCTCAGCTCAAACTCAAAGATTGGGGGCGTTTGAGAAGTACCTATGTGATCAACTTTAGGTGTCAGAGAATCCCAATGAAATGAAATAAATTTATTTGCATATGATTTTGGTAATTAAATAGGATGTTCGATAGGTACAGGCGGATCAATCAAAATCTGCTTAGACATAAGCGTGCAAATATTTAAAATAGAACAACGCGAAATTATACAAAATTAATTAAATAGGCATTATTAATAGAACAGTATCGTATGTCATTATTTCACATTGTAGAATCAATCTATAACTTCGAATTTATTATTATTTCAATATTCAGATTCAATCAAACAATTTCCAAGAAATAACTGAGTAGGTTACATTTGTTTTCAAGTTAATGAGGAATAATATGTTATCATATCGTATTTATAGAGTAGTGACTGTATACCCGTAGTGAGCAGTAGGGGTCATGTCGCGGTTAGTGCTACTCGTGTCTTTAGCATTCTACGTGTGCATTAATGCCGCACCAAAAGGTACATAAATAATAAATACTAATAATATAGTAAC